>JASEVX010000007.1:600000-1075000 GCA_031761405.1 Serripes groenlandicus | reverse complement strand
ACTAATTAAAAACGTTTTGAAAACTTGAACCCATTGTGTGAAACCTGTGGTTAAGAACGAGGCCAGTCAACATATCACCGCATTTTGACAAGACTCTATATGATTTGATGCTGAGTTCAACATTGCTATATACATGTTCCTATAATTGGCATTGATCTCTTCCAAAAAGGAAGCTGGACAAATCGAATTCATAAATTCATCATTGAAAGGTTTAAAAATATGAAAACATCCCTCAAAACGTTACGTGTCCTTTTACATCTATTCAGACAGTTTTCTTTTAAATGAGTTTGTTATTGGCAGGGAAAATCACCAGCCAAAATAATCATATTAAACGTTCAATGAGAAATTATGTATTACATATACATGTACGATCGATGACAATTTGTATAAATTCTTATAACCGACGTTAATTGTGTTTTGGAGCTTTAAGGCGTTGGATATTTCTATTACTTTCCGTAGTGTATTTGAATTAGTGTTATACTTTTGAATTTAATTTAAACCAATTTGTGATTTATTCACAATATTCGGGTACATTATGAGGCACTTGCAAAACAACAAATGAAATAACTTTACTCTTACATTTCCGATAAAACAAAAGACAGATTTACCCATTGCACACTTAATTGCTAGTACAAACGAGCCGTTATTTTACAAAAACTTTCATATCCTTAAACTCTTTTGATTAGATGTCATTTGACAGTTGTGTCATTGTAATTGTCTATTTATGTTTATTTAAGTATGTCCTGTCCGCCGTTTATCGAAGGAGACAGGTATGCAGTGGTGACTTCAGTACTGGTACTCTCTGTGCCCACGTAAATGTGACGATTAAGAGGAAACCGCAAGTTATCAAGACACCATCAATTATTAGAGGGAGAGAACATGCCCAAAACAGAAGTACAATTGTCAGAGGAAATTGAGTGTACTAAATATAAGGGAACTCTATTTGAATACCTATGTAAATTTCACGAGGAATGTGTTACCATATAACGCAAAAAGATATTGTGATATACATCGACAAAGGTCGAGATCATACATCCCTGATAAGCATAATCGACGAACTTACCCAACTACCTTAAAATGGGAAACTGCATATCACGATGTTGTTTGTTTCAGAAATATTCACCCTGTCCGCCTTCTACACCTAGTTCACTTCGTCCACCTTCTCCACCTAGTTCACCTCGTCCACCTTCTCCACCTAGTTCACCTCGTCCACCTTCTCCACCTAGTTCACTTCGTCCACCTTCTCCACCTAGTTCACCTCGTCCACCTTCTCCACCTTGTTCACCTCGTCCACCTTCTCCACCTAGTTCTCCTCGTCCACCTTCTTCACCTAGTAGTTCATTTAGTTTCTATTATTTAGATGCATGTGTAAGTTGTTCACCTGAACCTTTGTTAGCCCTTTCACATCGGATATCATTGAAATACAATGGTGATGTCAATACACACCATTCTACAGATACAAGTGATGACGGCTGGATTACAGGTGGAGTATGGCTAGACAACCGCATGCTATCTTTGGTTGATCATATTAACTACAGTGTTAAGATAATTGACGTTAACAGTAACAAAGTTATATCCTGTATACAACTTCCTACACGGCCATGGGATATAACTCGTGTAGAACGAGAGCAGGTTGTCGTAACATGTTACGATACTCTAGTATTCATAAAGGTTGGTAAGACATTGTCTGTGGTGAAAGAAGTGAAAACTAGTGATGACTGTTGTGGTATTGTTTATACTAACAACACATTGATTGTCTCTTTTCTATATCCTGGCTCCGTAAAAGTCCTTGATTTAGAAGGTCATGTATTAAACGTAATCTCAACATATTACAAAGGACAACAGTTGTTTGAAGAGCCATGTTACATTGCACTTAGTCCGGATCAGAAAACACTATATGTATCAGATGAAGGTAATCACAGTGTGACAAGTATGGATCTTAACGGTACTGTACAGAATGTTTATACGCGTGACACACTGAAGCATCCACGCGGTCTGGCAGTAGATATAGAAGGAAATATTTATGTAGCTGGACGAGGGCCCTACATTTTGCATATCATCTCACCACAAAGTACAACCATACGGATTTTACACGAAGAAATATCGGAAGTCGAGATAAACAAGCCATTTGCAATTATATGTTGTAAAAAGGATAAAGTACTTTACATCAGTCATTTTTCAAGATTTGGTATTCCTAAAACTATAGTTTCTGCTTATCAGCTGCCCGTCAGGAAAACAATGGTAATTTACTGTCCAGATAGTTATATTAATCATGCAAACATCTGATTGTCCGTTTATTAGATGGAGTGAATTATACAATAGAGATAATACTATATATCAGAACTGACAACAAATTAGATGTGCGTCAGGAAAACGAACCGTAATGAATATTCAGCAAGTGTAGAACCAAATCTGCTTGTTAATCCTGCACACATCTAAGTGTCCTTTGATCAGATAGAGTGATTGATACAATAGAGATAATACTACATATCAGAACTGACAACAAATATGATGCGCGTCAGGAAAACGAACCGTAATTAATATTCACCAAGTGTAGATCCAGATCTGCTTGTTAAATCTGCACACATCTAAGTGCCCTTTTATCAGATAGAGTGATTTATACAACATAGATTTAACTATATCACATAATAATGAGATGCGCGTCATATAAACGAACCCTAATTATTATGAAGATCTACCTGCTTATCCTGCAAACAAATAATTGTCCTTCCATCTGATAAAGCGATTCATACAACAGAGATAATGACATATATATAAACACGGTTCGCTCTACTCAATGGTAAACACAACAAACAAAAGGAATATGCGGCAAGTGTTCATCCAGATACACCTGTGATTCCTACAAATAGTTATGTTCCTTTTTATAATATAGAGGGATTTATACACATATCTAAGCTCGATTCTAAACTTTAAACCAGTCCAGGGCAATACAATCACACGTCCGACCTACCGAAAACCTCTGATAAGTAATGCTTGATTTGAACTGATAGCGAATATGCGTAGACAGATGTATTTTTTTTTGACGATCCCGTAAATTAAACCTTAACGTCATTGTAATACCTAAAGAAAAATAAATAAATGCCTCCCCTTTTTACTATGAGGTCCAACTTTACACATTTTTTAAAGCCTTTAATGACTTATTGACTACTTATTGGCGAGCATTACAGAGCCAGTTTCGACTGGGCGGATTCAAAGGCTGATATGAATCAAGCCTTAAGGTTAGTTTCCGCAGACCGTTTCTGATTGACACTAGCCACACATGATCAAACATTGGTTTTCCTACGTTCTCGGCGTCATTAGATTGCATTCTTTCATAATTGCATTATATACATTAATGAAGAATAACGAAATTAAAGAACCGATGGTATCTGACGATGGTTTTCCTTCGTCGTCGGCTCCATAAGATTGCGTTCCATCATGACTGCATTATATAAGTTAATGAGGAATAACATCTTCAAAGAACCTAGGATATCCTTGAGAACGACATCTTTTTCTGACATTGTTCGTATTTCATTTTTAAGGAAGCAAAAAATGTATTTTGTAAAATTTAAAACTTTATATAAACCAATAATTAAATACTGAAGATTAGCACAAATATTGAAATTATTTGTCTATATGACAGACAATGGGTATTCCTTCTTATCTTAGTAAATGATGTCATATATCAAAAATGTGAAAAAATATAAATATTATGTGTTAAATAAAATTGCTTAAAATCAGGAAATACACAAATGAAACAGTAAAGCTGTCATTTCACTCTAGGGATGTATTTTGTTGTTTGTGCAACTATGTCCCTTATATTTCATACATGTGAAGATATTTCTCGCATAAGACGAGTTTGAAGACATTGTAAGACAAAATAGACTAACGTGAGCGACCAACATTGTTTACAAATCTACTTAAAATCGTATTTCAATTTTGATATTGCATGAGTTTTATCCACATTTGATTTGTAAAGCATGCGTTTCGTTAACCCTTCATCACTTGGACACGAACTTTTACGACTCTGTATCATAGTGTTTTTATTAAAGACTAAGATAGTAATGCAAAATAGGTATTTTTGCCTCTTTATTTTAAGACGAAGATTTGTGATTTTCCGACACTGTAGGTCGCTTACAGCAGCAGTTCAATGATATCCATATATATTGTTGAACAGTCATGAAACTGTCAAATTGGTGGTATTATACAACAAAACTAGGAATTGTTTCATAAAGAAAATTAATTTTAAAATGTCTACTGTTGTAAATACTTAGTTTCACATCTTACATTACGTTAAAGTTGGAACAAAGGTATAAATAATCAACCATGGCAAACATAAACAAAATATTTCAGCTTTTTAAGATCACAAAGAGAATTCAGTAATATCAGTCCACAATATGCTTTCGAATTATGTAATTCGATGTTCAAGCAAAATCTCTCTTACGCGTCGCATATATAGGGCTATGCTTATAGCTATACGATAGAAAATGCTGATATTGACCTCTGAAAACGTATTAGTTGTCTAAATCAAAATACTGTCGATTTATTTTAGTTAAATGAATGTGGTAGATATCCCCTTGCTGTATCATATCTGTCCAAATGAATCAAGTTATGGCTTATGCTGAGAGAAATGTCAGATACAAGAAACTTAAAATGTGCGATTATTGTTAAGACGACTAATGAAAATGGCAGAATTACGTTGGCGATTAATGTAAAACAATTATTATCTGGATATGGTTTTGCGTTTTTGTTGATATCTGATTGAGAAGATTCACACCAAATTATGATTCTTAGACAACGTTTAATAGATTTTTCTCTCCAAGTCTTGCGACAAACGTACATAGGTGATTCACTGAAAGCAAATTATTACATATACTACAAAGCACTACTAAATATCTAAATATATGACCTTTTGCAATCGTCGTAATTTATCAAGTGCCTCAGTGTTGAACAAGTTAGACACCTAATGATTAACCATAACTTGCGTTTTTGTGAGCTGTGCCTTATACGATATATACATGTGGTGGTATATGAATACCAATTCAAGATGGTATTTCCTGTATATGAAGGGCTCAGGACTTTATACTTCAACGAGAAGTGTAAATCATCATATCCAACAACAGAACTATTCAGTGAAAGAATGGCCAAACCCAGACGTGTGCATAAAATCTATTGCGAAGAAAGAAGTAGAGTCATTAAAAATCTATATATTTTTTTAATACGGAAAATATTATAGCTGTTTTCAATTCTTATGTAATATAAGATTACATTTCAATTATATGTATTTGTTTATGTTTTGTAAATTGTTCATAATTAGCCAGACGCATTGATACAATGAATTACTATTTGCTAACTACAGTAATTACTTCTGTGTTTAAGCTTAACACATGCTAATCCTTTTCTAAATAGAGACGTTCAATTACTGAACGTAAATTTATTGAAAAGAGATGAAAGCCTTATATTGCGAAAGGAGGGATGCACATGATGAACAATTTCCTCTTTTGTCTGTTTCAAAATATGTGTGAACTGTTTATAATCGCATACATATTGTTTCCTTTTCACTGTTTGTCACTCATATGAACTTAGTATGTATATGCAGATTTGTATCATAGGCAAGATGCCTATATTGCTGAATAAATATATTGCTTTGTGTTGCATTGTTTTCCTCATATGCGTTTTAAATTAAAAAATGGGAAATTGGAAGTACTTTTTCCTATAACTATTTGGAGAAAACAGATTTGTTTGTTTGGAGTTTAATTAGTCAGATACGCTACCGATTGAGCTACCCGGCCGGGTCGAGAAAACAGATACAGTAAAATTTAAAAACATCGTGGAAAACGGAAACTTTGCTAAAAATGATTATTTATTCAGTTTTGCACAATGTTATTTTTATAATTGTATTGCATATATCACCGTTACTGACAAGTATCCTTCTTATCCGTGACTAACTGACGTATATCAAAATAAATATACGGCACCCTATTGTCGGGTCGAAATTGCTACACGTGACAGGATAAATCATATTATTTAATAGACGGACAGGATATTTTAGTCCACAAACATGCTGATAATGTTTGTTCTAAATGACCACAAAAGAGTACGTTCCAATGAAAATGTTGCCTGCACTCTACAGCAGTCTAACTCTTGAACCACGTGACTCCCAAATAAAGGGAAGAAACTCACAACAAAACATGTCTTCTTCACCAGCTTCCATGTAAACAACCTGGTAACATAGTCAATTACATTACTGCGTTCATTTAAGCTGTTGCATTGGCTTACAGTAGTTAACTCATCAAATTACGTTTTACAGATAAAAACAATATTTCGTTGTCATCTATACACACGATACATAACAAGAAATGCACAGTTCACAATGTTGATTCGCTTGACAGCAATATAAGTGTCTCTTGTAGTTGATTTGACTGCTAAATAGGGTTTACTAAACGCAGGGGGTCAGATCTAAAAATGAAATTTGTTAACATAATGTCTTACACCACTTAGACCGTCATGGTAGTTATGTCACGGCTTTTTGGGATAGAAAATCAATGCTTCTGGTGTTGTTTATCTGTCACATGTGTGTGTTTCAGTCTACAAGCTACTTAAACAACTTTAAACACCAATGTTCTTACTGACCATCCGTAAAAGGATCATACAAAGGTTTATTTGCGAACAAATAATAGGGCTACATTTTTAGGTTTTGGTAAAAATATGCCCTAATGTATTATATACAAGTAGACGGAAATTGAAGGCTCTGGCTAGATTGTGTGGTTGCAGATGCGATAGGACCTAAATTTTCTTGACGTAGGACATATATATATATAACTCGATATTCAACATTGACCCGTGACGGCGCTATAAGTGTAGTCAAACCAAGCGTTAGCCACTGAACATCTGTCTATGACAGGGCTTAATGCTTGATTGAAACAATTAGGGGAACATTAAACGAGCAATATCTTTATAGAGTCGTCTTGTGCTAAGAGGCGTCAGTTATCAGGATTTAATTCCTGATTTTAAACAATTAAGGGAAATCAAAACAAGTATTTGTGTTTCATTTCCCCACAACGATTTCAAAATGTGTCGGCTATCGTCTGTTCCAGAAAAAGGGTTCAATATATCCAAAAGGTTCAACGGCACTGACGTTCCTAGTGAGGCTGTTCACGTCTCCCGACAAGCAATTTTTGTCCGCCACGATGTTTTCAAATGTATGCACGTGGAACGGGAGAAACCATTCGAACGATCTAAATTTTGGTGTCGGTACATGAGCCACTTTTTGTGCTACATGGAAAACCATGTGCGTGAATTGACCTGTCTTTGCCAGAGACATATAAACGTGTTTATATGTCTCTGTTATTGTTAACCTTCACACAGGGAGAGAACTAGAGTTGCAATAAGGGGAGGTAACACCACGTCAAAGTTCCGTGTAATTCCTACCGATATTAACCAGTTGTTTCCCATTTTATGCTCAATTAAGGGATGAAATGATTGACATTTTCCCAAAATACAGTGGCTTTCAAACGCCTCTACAGAAAACGACTTTTGAAAAAAGAATTGACCAATTACTCCTTTTACAACAATGTTTTCAACTTCCATACATTAATATTTAATAATTATATTCAGGGTCGTTTGCTGTATACATATTTTAGTATTTGTTGTAAGAGGGAAAATGTTGGACATGTGTACACTGGCTGATAACTGATATCATCGTACTCACCTACATTGTCTGATAATATAGTACTCACCGTATACATCTCTACGGGTTTTACACATACATAAAAGTATGCAGCAGACGACAAATTTATATTTTACGTGCGATAAATTTAAGCCTGGTTGACAACCATTGAACAAACACTTATGTACATATTTCTTATGGTCCAATAGGTCGAACACTCCAACTGTTGTATTATATCCTCTGAATATTTCTATTTGTAGTCATTCGACACATGCTAGTTATATGCATCACACAACTTTGAAAAAAACTAAGCCTCAATATCAATAAACCTCTAATTATTGAACATAGTTTTAAACAGCTTGCCAAAAGGAGAAATTGCTCATTATGAGTAATTGATCCTTTGTCACAGTGTTTTCGAAAGTTGTCTGCTGCAGAAGCACCAGAATGTGTCTGCAATTGGGAACAGGTTAACCATTTAAAACATGCTACAAATCTGCAGCAGACGTATTTGCAGAACACTTAAGCAAGAGTATGGACAGTCTATACATATAAGTATAATTGAGATGCCCTCTGCGGAAACCAAACGTAAGGCATTTGCGACAAGTGCAGGTCAAGGTTAGCCAGTACATCAGCGCTTTGTTATCTGCATCACCACTGTCCGTAAATAAGTCAAAAGGTTTAGAGAAACGTTTATAAAGAAGAATCAGTTTAGATCGATTTGTATTTCGCTTTTTCCCACACGAATATGCTAAGGCTGGTTTTCCTGGAGCACCGGTAAATTATTAGATATAGGATTATTCTGTCAAAAGGGAAATATGCTCATTGCGCAATTTATATATTTGCTACAATACTTTCAAACGACATTGGTTGTAGATATGTTAAAATTCGTCTGCTTGTGGTAAAGGGTTAGCCCTTTCCCATTTACTTTAAATTTGCATCGGACGACATTGAAAACATAAAAAAAAAATAGTTAAAAACATTGGAGCAAAAGGAAAAGGTGCTCATTATGAGCAATTTCTTTATTTGTCACACTGTTTTCATAAGTCATCTGCTGCAGATATTTCAAAATAGGTATGTATGTGGTAAAGGTTTGAATGTTTACAGAAGAAGGTGAAGGGAAAAGGTTGATACTAACTAAATATAAATAAACATTATATCGCGGTGATATTTAAATCGTAAATCAACGGTTTAAGTAGTTGCGAAAATGTTTGCCGTAATAATAACAGTGTCTATTCTTATTCTTGGATTTATATGGATATTCTACAAACCAAAACGGAAACTACCCCCGGGACCAAGAGGCAAGCCCCTTATTGGGGTTCTGGCGGAATTGGACACTAGTAGAACGCACCAGCAGCTCGCCGACTGGGTCCCTGCATATGGACCTATTTATTCATTCAACGTGTTGGGGACTGTCTCGGTCGTTCTAAACGACGTAGCGCTCGTCCGAGAAGCGTACGCGTCTGGCGGGTTTTCGAACGTTCTGAACGATCGCCCGGAGACGTTTTTCGGGAAGTACGTTGTATTTAACTACTCGGATGTCGCATATGCTATGTATGATGACGCCACCGTTAAGTTGCGGAAGGCCATGCATAAAGGGCTTCATTTCTACGGGGACGGGGTCAAGAGGTCAGTATTTACAGTCTTTGTGCAGTATATTTGTAATCGGGTTCAACTCGGCTATTCACGGAAATAAATCGGCAATCGGAATACTTCGGTGATGAATGCTTCACCAATGATGAACCATGACGGAATTACCCAAGGAGTTCCGATTGATAAATCGGGTTATCGGGTTCCATTCGACTATTTACCGAGATTACAAGTTTAACCGAAGAGTTTCGATCGTCAAAGATGCCGACGATTTGTTTGTTTTAATTGTATTTTACACCGCTTTCAACATTTTTTCATAATATCACGACGTTTACCGGAACTGCTGGCAAGCTTATCCTGACACCAACGCTTCAGTCGTAGTCCTGAACGCCAAGATGAACAAACAGATGAGCCGTCCCGCGATAAAAACCAACATTGCATGCCACGCAGGCTTACCAGGATAGACACTGTTCACCTCTTGTGGAATTTTCCGTTTCAGGAATCATTACTCTATACTACTATTCCCCTGAGACGGAATATGTCGGCCTGGATCAGTCTGCACAGGCTGATATAGATCGATAAATTAGGCAGAGGCCATAATGTTGTTTTTCTCGCGGGACGGCTCATTTGCCGATGAACAGATCATGTACTGGTCCTTGCCAGTAAATGGCCTCGTACGTAATCGGTGCTGAGCGCATTTTAGGTATATTTGGAAAGAGCTAGGTATCGCTACCGGACACTCTTGTGTATAGCTATGTCTATTGAAACTATCTGCAATTCTCGGATGCTTGTACATGCTATAGTGTACACTTTCAATTTGAGTCCACTGAAGCTAAAACGCCTTTTGCGCAATCAGAACAATTGGTCTCAACAACTGCATTAATTGTGCGAGAGCGTCCACTTCGGGTACGGGAGGTCTTGGGCTTCAATCCCCGCCCGGGGAATACCGTATACTTTAAAATATTAGTACTAGCTTTCCCTTCTTAGTACACATGGTCGTTAGCAGAACTACTGACTTGCTGATGTTAGAATAAATGAACCAGTAGAATAGTCGTAAACCCACGAAAAAGGACGATTCGTTATCGGTATACCTGATCTACTTATTTTCGAATGCTGTTGTCTCATCTAATGTGTGTGCTTCTCCAAGGTCAACCAAGGTCAATCGACGTTATCTATGTGACCTAGATGTTTTATGGGTTATCTAACATATCTGATACTTGCATTTCAATGGCCAAAGATTTCCCCTATTCTCCGATTTTCATTAACCCCGGAAACAAATGAGCTAATCAAGTTGAAAATAAATGTATTGCATCTTATTAAACTAGTATACGTACATACATACATACGTACATAAGTACCTATAACAATGGACACGTCAGGCGAATTGGGGTCTCATTGTTTTTGTCCGTTACGGGGTTATATAAAGGTGAATTGGCGTATATTTAATGGGGAGACAGTTCTAGCTCGTTTCTCAAAATATTCATATATAAAGTATAGATAATCGGACAGTGAAGACTCTTATGTGACTCCACATGCTAGTCCTAGTCTTGATTGTAAGAAGCTGCATTGACTCTTTTTCACATACAACAAATATGCAGCAGACGACTTTCACAAGAATCATGCAAGAACATGGAAGATCTCTATAAATGAAAGTATAAATACTGAAAAAAAGTTGAATAAATTGTGGCTAAAGGTTTTGAGCAATTTCTCCTTTTGTCACAATGTTTTCAAAAGTCATCTGTTGCAGATGCGTCTTAAAACGTCTACAAGTGGGAAAGGGTTAACACCCAAGATCGCCAGACGCGGCTCATATAGAAATTCAATATAGAGAGTAGTTGTAACACATTTATATAGGTTAATATAACTTTCCTTTAGCATCTCTTCAGTGTATTTGTAAAGGTAAAATGTGAAAGGGTTATGACATGGAGCCTTCACTATCCAGCTGCCGGTAGCTCAGTCGGTACCGACACGGGCTGTCAATCCATTGAGTTCGAATCCCAGCTCGGCCAACATTCTTTCCGACGTTTGACAAAAGTCATTGTGACAAGCGCCATTCGTCTTCCACCAATGGGCTATCAGTATATGTGGAAAAGCAGCCAGTTGCCTGGAAAGAATGTTATATGGAGTACTGGTGTTAGAAAGCCAAGAAACGTATGAGTAGGTGAACTGGCCGCCGTGATATGACTGAAAAAATGTTGAAAACCGCGTTAAATCAATCAATTAATCGATTACTATATAGCTACATGTAATAGAGGCGTAAATACTAAAGAAAATATAAGTTTAGACCCATAACTCAGTACTGTAACTATTACGGTAAATCAACCAAACCCCGTTCTGATTCGGAAGTTATTTGTAGATCGCTGTAGTAGACTGTGAAAAGGGGCTCCTTTTTTATGTACATTCAGACTTAACCCAAATCTCAGTAATGCCTTTATACCCTTTCTCTGTTTTATCTACTCTGGTTTTAATGTAGGCTACATATTTGTATGCGAAGAGGGACGTTTATTAGTTAATATTTCGTCCCAACCCAATTTCCATATGATGTACGTAATTCAAGATGTAAATATGAGATAATATGAGCCGTCCCGCGAGCAAATCTACATTATTGCCTCTGCGTAATGTATCGACCCAGATCAGCCTGCGCAGTCCGCGCAGACTGATCCGGACCGACACATTCCGTCTCAGGGGGAAATAGGTATAGAGTAAGGATTCCTGAAACAGAAAATCCACAGGAGGCAAGAAGTGTCTAACCGGGTAAGCCTGCGCGGCATGCTTAGACTGATCTGGGTCGATAATTTACGCAGAGTTGACAATGTTGGTTTTCTCGCGGGACGGCTCAAACATGTTATAACTTCTCTATTTTAAAGTCAAACCCAACTACTTCGCTATGTATGTCAGTGAATACTATGTCAGGTTTTATTGAGAGTGATTTAAACCTACACGTTACCATTCGGAACAATTCGGCAGACGACGTTATATTTAGGGTTACGAAATCGACCGAGATGTGCCGAATGACACCACGTTACGTCGATAACTTGTACATGTAAGTATACCACCTGAGTCATTTAAATTAATTTGATTAAAAATATTGTCACCAGATTCGAGAATCTGATGTCCAAAGAGCTGGAACGATTGGTGAACGAGATTGATAGTTACGAAGGTCAAGAGGTCGACCCTAAAACCATTATTGGAAACTCCATGGGCCTGCTGGTATCTGCACTGGTACGTATGAACCCCAATCTCATTTATTGAAAGCAATACTTGTCAAAACCTTCTCGGTGTTGTAGTGGTGGAGCATCCGCATCGGGTGCGGGGTGCATCGGGTACGATCCTCCACCAGGTCATACAAAATACATTACAAATAGTAGCAATGACTGCCCTCCTTGGCGCTCAGAGTTGTGGAGTAAGCACTACGACTGATTGGCTGGTGCCAGTATGTAAAGACCAGTAGTACTGGTAACTTACCCAGGAAACGCCGAGAAATAACTTAACAATTGTTGAAAGAGGCGTTAAGCACCAAACACTAAATCAATGATTGTCGAAATCGTCTAAATGTATAAAACCGAGTATTGGTTGTAAAATGTGATTTCATTGGACTATACACAATTGAGCACCTGTTTATGAATATTTAAGAAGTAGGGTCAACTCAAGACGACCTTTTATGCGGTGTCTTCAGATTATATGTATATGTAGTGCGAAGTATTTTTTTTGTGATCTGACTTTAATGATATTGGTATGAACCTTTTCCAAGATACATTTTGTCTGCAGCAGACGACTCTGAAAATACGTAAGAATATCTGATAATAATAGATGCATGAATAGTCTAGTTATTCAACAATGCTTAAATCATTATGATACCAGGTGAAATTGCTTATCTAGAGCAATCTTTTTTTGCTCACAAGGTTTCTCAAATGAGAGTTGCATCATACATGTATGTATCAATATACGCCTGCATGAGGGATAATGTTAATAACGAGATAAGCAGTTAGGAATCAAAAGTTTAGACTTCACTTTGGCAGTCAGCAGCTAAAATCGGTTTGGGAGAGCGAAAGTGTTAATTATTGCGAAACCTACTATCATCAAGGAAGATAACTATTGAAATAATTGACCGTCTTTCTCTAGCCAACTAACTCGATTGACTACATCCTCGACCCATCATTGAACCGGATTGCTAATAACTCGCATGTACCTGATAGCCGAGCTCACTGTGTCAAATCTACAACGGTAGATGGAGTTTTGGAAATGGCCAATATAACCGCTACACATTTTCGTGCCTTGTTATAAGCTGCTGGGCAAAAGCCTGCGACTTATATTTTTAGATTTTTTCTTTTTTAAATGTCTTGAATATATTACAATTGCGTTTGTTTAAAAACACTAAGTTATGACACATCTAAAATGAAATAAATATTCCGATTGGCAGTTTCTTTATTTTGACTCGCATTTATGTTTTTTTTTGTTTTATTTACGAAGACTAAACAGTCCCTATTAGACTTAATTCAGACTGTTATGCGTCAATATCGAGAGAAAAAACCACGTCGAATTATCCTTCCGATATCAATATCAATATCAATTTTAACAATATAACCAATCATATCGCATTACTTGGAATATTTTTCCTCTTGATTAAAGTGTTGTCCAATCGGGCCCACTCAAACATTTAATCAGAAATAATATTGCGCCATTTTTCAAATATTTTGAAATTCCTAAATTGAATGGGTAATGATTGTAATCCATGCCAAATACATGAGAAAATGTACACGTTGGCATTTCTTTGAAGTACATGTTCCGATTAACCTGTCTATAAGATCTGTCTTATCAGAACCTACATTAGTTGACAGAGGCCTTTAGCAAGTTTGTGTAAGTAATATGTGCGGTTCCATGTGAAAACCAACCAACATTATGACTCTGCGTAATGTATCGACCCAGATCAGCTTGCGCAGTCCGCACATGCTAATCCGGACCGACACATTCCGTCTCAGGGGAAAGGGGGGGGGGGTAGGGTATAGAGTTATGATTCATGAAACAGAAAATTCACATGTGGCGAAAGGTGTTACTTTAAACAGAGTCCACAATTTTGGTTTTTTCGTGGTACGGTCATATGTGGACAGTATAAAACTTGATCTACATTGTTCACACTCGTCTATTTGAACCGTTTCCACCGCCTCAGTGGTGGTGTAATGGTAGAGCGTCTACATTGTGTGTGGTAGGTCGTCGGTTCGATTCCCGACCGGGTCATACCAAATACTTTAAAAGTGGTATCAATTGCTGCCCTCCTTTGCCCTCAGGGTTGCGGGGTACGCATTACGACTGACTGGTTGGTGTCAGGATAAATGGACCTGTAGTACTGGTAACTTACCCTAGAAACGCCGTGATGTAAAGTTGTGTTCAACTCACATATTTTGATTTTTTTGTTTTGAAAATCATAAGTTTAGATAATGTTTTATTATGACATCATAAGAAACGATGTTGTTATGTTAATATGCTTGTTAATTTAGAATACGAGATGATAGATACCTTTAATATATACTTGTTTATGTCCAGCTACTTGGGAAAGAAATAAAGGAAGGAGATGCCATGACGACAAAGGTGATCTGGGAATATCTTGATGTTCTGAACGAAGCTATGAATCCGGGAGTAGACACGATATTACAGAAGATCCCAGCTCTAAGGTTAACTATCCTTTACGATCTTTTATGCAGTGTCGTCAGATTCGATATACGCTGGTACATGTAGCGAAGTGTTTTGGTTTTAAATTCCAATTAACTTCTGTACAAATGCTTGTTTTAAAGGTTCAGAGAAAAGATAGAAAGACAATGTTTGAATTGTGAATTATCATAACATCCTAGATATAATTCATTGTCGATTCAATGTTCCTACACTATAATAAATAGTGGTTCGATTTCATCTAAGCATGTGTACTTTTGCTCCCTCCAGGAAGCAGTTAATCGCTAGGGAGAATGACTAATATGATACATGCTTTTGAATTCTATTTTGAAGATACAGTTGACTCTCATTATATCGTACACATGTGGACTTTGAACAAGTATCGACAGAAACGTAGTTCGATATATAAAGTGTCAATTTAATAAATGTTTGGACGGGAACTTTACTTCGATATAACTGAAACATCGAAAAAACACAAATCGAGATAGAAACGATTTTTACAGGAAAAGACATCCAGTAACAATGTGCCACAAACCACGTACCGATGACAAACATGATAAGTTACAAATATAATCAATTAATCATCTTTTCGAATATTTTAATTTCTTTTAATCTGATATCGTTATTACACCACACACTTATGATACAGTCCCTTTAAAGTTACACTATGTGTTTAATAAACACATATTCACTGTATTTAATCCACAACGGTAGACGGGCGTTTGGAAATGTACGACATGAGCGCTACACCTTTTTGTGAGCTGTTTTGATATCGTAGCAGGGTTCACGCTGGGCTTCGCAAATGGCGCCAATGGCGCCTACCCTATTCATAACAACAAGCGGAAGTGTGTAACGGTCATGTTGGTCATTTCCAAACATCCGGCAACCGTTGTAGGTTTTGTACAGTGAGAATATCGCTTATGCAAGACGTGATTTATAAATGTGACTTTGATATCGCTTATGCAACACGTGATTTATAAATGTGACTTTGATATCGTTTATGCAACACGTGATTTATAAATGTGACTTTGATATCGTTTATGCAACACGTGATTTATAAATGTGACTTTGATACCGCTTATGCAACACGTGATTTATAAATGTGACTTTGATATCGTTTATGCAACACGTGATTTATACATTTGACTGTTTTCAGATTCGTACCAAGTAATCTACGTACGATATATCTAAGCGTCCTTGAAAAGCGAGATAATATACTGAAGACCTTCTATCATAACCCAAAGGTACACCCAATTCCTCCCTCATACAATATACTCGCGATAACTCGTTAACTCGATAACGCGATAACTCGTTAACTCGATAACTCAAACAGGGGAATATTCGAACATATCGTTACCTCGGACGATTCTATTGAACGGATATATATTTTGAAAACATACGAACAATTAGCATGTAATTGAGGGATCCATCGAACGCGTCGATAGCTCGAAGTAATTTATGGGGGCCTTTCGAGTTCGAGTTATCACTAGTCCACTGTGTGCTATTTGTATAGTCGTCTACCTCAACTATTTGATATATGAGCCGTCCCGCGAGAAAGCCAATAGTATGGACTCTGCGTAATGTATCGACCAAGATCAGCCTGCGCAGGCTAATCCGGCCCAACACATTCCGTCTCAGGGGATAGAGGTATAGAGTAATGATTTATTAAACAGAAAATCCACAGGACCCGAAAAGTGTCTATCCGGGTAAGCCTGCGCGGCATGCTTAGGCTGATCTGGGTTGATACTTTACGCAGAGTCCACAATGTTGGTTTTCTCGTGGGATGGCTCATTTGGTAATATCTGTAAAGTTGGGAGAATACTTTTCGTGTATTTAGATACAGAGAATAAATTAAGCAAATGCGACTTTTAAACACTATTTTGAATATTTCGTGTAGCAGAGGCCTCAAAAGTCATCAAAAGTTATCCAGTAATATCATGGCGGCTAGTTCACCCAGGCATCCGGCTCTCTTCCCCCGTATACCATTTGTAGTATATTGGTGAAAGACGAATGACGATAGTCAGAAATGACGTTTGTCATCATCGGAATAATTAATGACAGAGCCGGGATTCCAACTCACGACCTCTGGATTGATAATCATGATGGTTATCGACTGAGCTATCGTGGCTCGACGATACAAGAGGATAGGAAGGCCGTTAAACGTTCTAACCATTTTGATCACGATTGCTTTTATTTCGTGCCATCAAAAATACCTTTTTTTTCTGAATCCTATTTCTTTTCTATATGGAAATAATATTACATCTGTGATAATACATTTAGTTGTACATCGATTGCAAAACAAACTGCATCTTACATACGCTCGATGTCTGCTTACTGGAGACTTGACCATTTCTCGCCCCGATTGTGTAAAAAGAAAATCCCAAAAGGCAGTATCCATTCATCCTGGACCTTTGGTACCAGAGTCCGACCCAATTGATAACTTTATTCGCAGAGGACCTACGATCCGGAAAATGAACGCGGTTTGGTAGACGTATTCTTCCGCTTGCAGTATCAGAACGGAAAACAACATCTCACAGACGAACAAGTGATGGGGCTGGTACTTGACGCCATTGGTGCAGGTCGTCTCTCTTTGACACATTGTTGAATCCTTTCTAAGTTACAGACGCTTTCTGACGCATCTGCAGCAGACGACTTATAAAATAATTGTTGCAAATGGGGAATTGCTCATATTGAGCAATTATGTTTAAAAATCTAATCTAAAACTAAACCTTTATACATCGAGATATATCTCCACTCATAAACAGCACAATTTCTTTGTCATCTCTGTTAAGCAGACGACTTTTAATCAGCAGCCGCTTGACGTTTAACCAAAACAACGTTTTCTTTTATATTTGACTTGCATTAAGCAGCCACCTGTGTTCGGCAGCCACATTGTGACATTCCTCTTTGTGGCTGCTAAAGACAAGGTTGTACCTCGTTCTGACAATGAAAACACAAGAAACTAGTTCGTACATGTTTTTATCACATGACAATGAAACACACAATAAACTAGTTCGTACATGCATTTATCATATGACAATGAAGAACACAATTAACTAGTTCGTACATATATGATCTGACATAAGTTGTCATTTCATATAAAGTTTATTAAACGAGTTCAATAAATTTGTTATTTTGCAAGCCTTTGGGGCCAGCTCAATAACAAATTTCTTTGACGAGTTTTTATAAAACTTAATGAAATGACAACGAATGTCAGATTCTTTTTATCACATGACAAAAGACAAAAAGAAATTCTTTAGACCGCTGTCAGAAAATTGTTCCAACATGTAATACTTAATAGAATATAGTTGTATGACCGATAATGGTCCCGTTACCTCGTCCATCTATCGTGACGTTTGTGTTTAACGGATACGCGTTTTAAGGCATTGTGTAAACAATCGCGGATAAATACACAAATAGTGATTCGGTCATGTTATATTACACTTGTCATATATAAAAAAAATGTATTTATCACATGACAATGAAACCCACGATAAACTAGTTTGTACATGCATTTATCACATGGCAAAGAAACACACAATAAACTAGTACATGCATGGATTACATGACAATGAAATAGACAATAAACAAGTTCGTACATGCATTTATCACATGCCAATAAAACACACACTAAACTAGTTCATATATGCATATATTATCCACATGGCAACGAAACACACAAAAAACTAATTCGTACATGCATTTATCACATGCCAATTAAACACACACTAAACTAGTTCGTACATGCATTTATAACATGACAATGAAACACACAATAAACTAGTTCGTACATGCATTTATCGCATGGCAATGAAACACACACTAAACTAGTTCGTACATGCATTTATCACATGCCAATGAAACACACAACAAGCTAGTTCGTACATGCATTTATCACATGCCAATGAAACACAAAACAAACTAGTTCGTACATGCATTGATCACATGACAATGAAACACACAATTCGATAGTCCTCCTAATCGCAAGCAAACTAGAATACGAGTTTACTCTTAAGTGTTGACATTTTAGTATGGTATAAGAAATGATAATAATAAACATATTGAGTAACGTAAGAACAATTATGCCAACATTATTTCATTAGCAATGTTTCTATTACCAGGTTTTTTGTATGCAACACAATTAAAATTTTGTAATTAGAATTGCGGGATGGCGGGTTGGTGTGTTTTGTATAGGGTTTTTATTGCCGTTTTCAACATTGTTTCAAATAGATCACGTTAATAATTCACTTAATAACGATTCATTGCTAAACACACCATTACTAGGCTGGGCAATGTGCCTTGCTTAAGTGCATTCCACCATGACCGCAACGAATAAGGATCGAACATAGGACGCCCCATTGCAAAACACTCGATCTCGGCGGATTCCTGCTTGGTGTGTGTGTGTCAAAGGTAGCTTACATAGTAAGGAAGACTTGACTTGTTTCTGAGATCACTTAAGTCAAGGTCATTGTTATTGTTACTGAAATAGATGACACATGATAAGGACACTTGTATAAGCGTCACATATTTACATGAACTATTTGTCATGCATGTAATCTGTATTTACATTACATATTGTTTAAAATATGTTATCTGTATTTACATTACATATTGTTTAAAATATGTTATCTGTATTTACATGAGTTCGTGTTTCATGCATGTTATCTGTATTTACACGAAACATGTATTCCAGGCGTGTTGATATCATTTACACTAAATAATGTTCATCGCATGTTATACATAAACAATTGTAGCTTGCGATCATTTACTTAAAATATGTTTCATGCGTGTGTTTGTCCTTTACATAGAATATTAGTTCATGCATGCTATTATCATTTACATGTACGCTATTTCTTATTACATGAACTATTATTTCCATGTATGTTATTATCATTAACACTAACTTTTATTTCCATGTGCTTTTTTATCATTAACATTGAATTTTATTTCCGTGTACGTTATCATACTTTACATGAAATATTTTTGTCCATTTACGCTTTCATCATTAACATGAATTATTATTTCCATGTACGTTATAATCATTAACACTAACTTTTATTTCCATGTGCGATTTTATCGTTTACGTGAACTATTATTTCCATCTACGTTCTTATCATTAACATGAATTATTATTTCCATGTACGTTATAATCATTAACATGAACTATTTTTTACAGCCATGTTAACCTCGTCCAATGCAATTCTCGGTCTGTTACTGACGTTGTTGAACAATCCGACGTGTCTGGAAAAGATCAGAGAGGAAATAGACGCGGTGGTAGGCGGCGATAGGCTGCCCGAGTTTCAAGACAGGCTGAGTACGCCGTACTTGGAGGCTGCCGTTCTAGAGGGACTTCGATATTTTTCTCACTTTCCCTTGATGCCACACAGGTGCACGCATACTAATTTAGCCAAGTGTTCGGGGGGTCTTGTTGATCTGTAATGTTGGTTTGAAATCAGTTAAAGGTACATTGACGTTGAACCAATGGGACTACACTTCCATTTGTTGGCAGAATATACATGTATGTCTTTATAACAGGCTGACTGTGAAGACTCTGGTCAGACAGGAGCGGGTTAACATTGATGAATTATACTGACATTTTGAACTGATTGCAATGAAACTTTGACGTTTTTCAAAACAACGGCGAAAAGATGTGCAATTTTTAAAAACCCAAACATGTCCTTGTTTGCAGTATAAAATGTGTACCAATAACGTCATAACATTGTTTCGAATAATTAAATAAAAAAAAATCATGATAATAAAGAACGCGTTTATGAGAGTTTCAGCCACTTTCTTATCATAGCTCCGCTACCATTGGTTCTAAGATAACCGCAAACCCATTTAACAAATCTTTAAATGAATGAATACTTATTGAATAAAGTTGATTAAACTGTGCCAATAAGAGAAATTGATCATAATGAACCATTTCTTCTTTGGTGACAATGTTTTCAAAATCCATCTGCTACGGATGCATTAAACGTGTGTTGAAGTAGGACAGGGTAAACAACCACGCTCCGGTATGATTATTAAATCTTTATCTTGGATAATGTTTGCAATGTACATGTATGATTATTAAACCTTTATCTTGGATAATGTTTGCCATGTATATGTATGTTTATTAAACCGTTATCTTGGATAATGTTTGCTATGTACATGTATGTTTATTAAACCTTTATCTTAGATATTGTGAGCCATGTACATGTATGATTATTAAACCTTTATCTAAGATAATGTTTGCCATGTATATGTATGATTATTAAACCTTTATCTTGGATAATGTGAGCCATGTATATTTTGTTTATTTATTGCAGTTGCAAAAAAGATGTAGAATTTGAAGGATATGTTATACCGAAAGGAGCACAGGTTTGTCATTCAATTACTTACACAGTCACTGCGGTGCAATGTTTAGAGCTTCTGTCTTGATAGCGGGAGCCCAGGTTTGTCATTTAATTACTTACATCGTCTCTGCGGTCAAATGTTTAGAGCTTCTGTTTTGATAGCGGCAGACCATGGTTCGAACCCCGGTCGGATAACTCGCGTCACACCAAATACGTTAAACATAATAGTAATAGATGCCCTCCTTGGGGCTCAGGGTTGCGGGTATAGCATTACGACTGATGTATCGGTGTCAGTATAAATTATACCAACAGTAGTGAACAATGACCCAGGAAACGCCACGATATAACTGAAATGCTGTTGAATAAGGCGTAAAACACACTTCAAACACTCACGTAATCAATTACAAACATGATCGTTAAAGTACAGTGGTTTCGCTTTTACTCGAAGTTTTCAAAAGACATCCGTAACATGAATCGGTTCGAGATAAATTATATATTGATCTATCGTGAGTTCTTTTTAGACGTAACTTTATTGTGCTGGAAAGGTAGTTTATCAATTTGATCTGAATTTAGGTAATTATAGATAAGAAATAGTCCATGTAAACAGGTAACTCTTTGACTACATATCCTTTAACACCCTCCCCATAAAAAACAACAACAACAACAACAACAACAACAACAACAACAACAACAGCAACACACAACAACAACAACAACAACAAACAAACAAACAAACAACAACAACAACAAACAAACAACAAGGTCCGTCTGTTCATTCTTTCCGAGTATAGACAGAGACATATAAATACATGTTGTGTTGGGTAAAGGTGAGAGCAAGCTAGACAACAGACGCTAGGTTAACTGGCCGTCGCCGTAATAAAGCTAGACAACACACGTTAGATGAACTGGCCGTCGTCGCCGTAATAAAGCTAGACAACACACGTTAGATGAACTGGCCGTCGCCGTAATAAAGCTAGACAACAGACGTTAGATGAACTTGCCGTCGCCGTAATAAAGCTAGACAACACACGTTAGATGAACTGGCCGTCGCCGAAATACCGCTAAAAACGTCGTTAACTCAGATAAATCGAATTATTTCAGGTGTTCGCCAATACCTGGTATATACATCACAATCCCGAACTTTGGTCAGACCCATGGTCATTTAAACCGGAACGTTTTCTGGACGATTCGGGTCAGCTACTGGACGCCAAACATCCAACTCGAATGAAGTAAGTACGGACAACAGTTATATGTATGTTAGGAATACATTAACGCTCTGTATGAACCTGTTTATCAGAATAATGCAGAACACTGATTCTGAGGGCACTTTCTCACACTTTGTTGGTTAATACATTCGAAAGTCGGTGCTATAGATGTTAATATAATACTCACAAACTACACAATTTGAAATAATACTTGTTGTTTGTATGTTTATATGTTTTCTAAAAATACCATGTACGCTGTTTAAATCCACCTCGATCCTCAATTGATTGATTTGGGCTTAACGCCATTTTTCAACAATTTTCAAAAAATTTCAGTCATATCACGTAGGCAAATGCACCTAATCATGTATTTCCTGGCTTTCCCACACCACACAACATACTTTCCAAGCACATGACTGCTTAGACTGTTTACCCACTGGTTGAAGACGAATGTCGCTTGTCAAAGAGACTTTTGGCAAACGTCGGAAAGAATGTTGGCTGATTTGGTATTCGAATTCACAACCCCTGACAGCCGGCATCGCTACCGACTGAGCTACAAGGGTTCGGCTGGATCCTCTAGCATGAATGTGCAGGCAGATATTTTCCCCACACGTGAAATAATAACGACAACGTTTTCTTTCTTTGAGCATCGCTCAAATAATTACGAATGTAGGAAAATCAAAGTACTGCCGGTAACCGATGAAGTTACAAAAGTGGCGTGTCTAACTTTGGTCTGAGTAACATATTCAGGTATCCATGGTCATTTATTTATCCCAATCGTGTATAAACCATTTCACACATCGAACAAATATGCAGTAGACGACTTTCAAAACATCTTAGCAAAAATGTAGAAAATCTCTATACATTTAATAATAATTATTTACTAGATCTGAACAAATTGTGACAACATGAGGAATTGCTCATCATGAGCAATTTCTCCTTTTGGCTGAATGTTTTCAAAAGGCGTCTTCTGCAGAGGCACATGTGTCTATATGTGGGAAAGGGTTAAATAACAATATTCATCATTCTCTGTCTCGTTATTATCTGTTCCATAGCGGATTGATGTTTGGAGTTGGACCGAGGAATTGTCTGGGAGAAAGTCTGGCAAAGTCACGAATTATTCTGTACCTTGCAACGTTGATTCAGAAATTCGACATCGTCATGACGTCAGACACTCCAGCCAATCCAGACTCGTATAAAGCTGGCCTCATTCTGGAACCACCTCATTATAAATGCAAATTCCTCCGAAGGCCATCAGCATTATGAAAGTGCTATTTGTAACTGAGAGACTTGGTACTACAAAAACGTTCATAATGATAAAAACGATCGGAGATTTGCAAAAATTCAGCCGTTAGGCATTTGCGACCAATGTACGGTGTACCATTAGGTACGGTGTTCCGTTAGGGCCATCGTGCTATCGCGCATACGCGATGCCACGATAGCACGATGACACGATGGTGATGACACGATGACACGATGACACGATGATGATGGTACGATGACACGATGGTGATGGCACGATGGCACGATGACGATGACGCGATGTAATATCGCGTCATCGTCATCGTGCCATCGTAGCATCGCTCCATCACCATCGTGTCATCGTGTCATCGCGTCATCGTCATCGTGCTATCGTGTCATCACCATCGTGTCATCGTACTATCACCATCGTGTCATCGTGTCATCGTGTCATCACCATCGTGTCATCGTGCTATCGTGGCATCGCTTGTGTTTGTTGACAGCGCGATAGCACGATGGCCCTAACGGAACACTAGTGTTCCGTTAGGGCCATCGTGTTATCGCGCATACGCGATGCCACGATAGCACGATGACACGATGGTGATGGTACGATGACACGATGGTGATGGCACGATGGCACGATGACGATGACGCGATGTAATATCGCGTCATCGTCATCGTGCCATCGTAGCATCGCTCCATCACCATCGTGTCATCGTGTCATCGCGTCATCGTCATCGTGCTATCGTGTCATCACCATCGTGTCATCGTACTATCACCATCGTGTCATCGTGTCATCGTGTCATCACCATCGTGTCATCGTGCTATCGTGGCATCGCTTGTGTTTGTTGACAGCGCGATAGCACGATGGCCCTAACGGAACACTAGTGTTCCGTTAGGGCCATCGTGTTATCGCGCATACGCGATGCCACGATAGCACGATGACACGATGGTGATGGTACGATGACACGATGGTGATGGCACGATGGCACGATGACGATGACGCGATGTAATATCGCGTCATCGTCATCGTGCCATCGTAGCATCGCTCCATCACCATCGTGTCATTGTGTCATCGCGTCATCGTCATCGTGCTATCGTGTCATCACCATCGTGTCATCGTACCATCACCATCGTGTCATCGTGTCATCGTGTCATCACCATCGTGTCATCGTGCTATCGTGGCATCGCGTGTGCTTGTTGACAGCGCGATAGCACGATGGCCCTAACGGTACACCGTAATTAGGGCCATCGTGCTATCACTTTGTCAGACAGGAAGGCGATGCCACGATAGCACGATGACACGATGGTAATGACACGATGACACGATGATACGATGGTGATGGTACGATGACACGATGGTGATGGTACGATGACACGATGGTGATGACACGATAGCACGATGACGATGGCGCGATGACACGATGACACGATGGTGATGACACGATGACACGATGACACGATGACACGATGACACGATGACACGATGACACGATGACACAATGACACGATGACGATGACGCGATATTACATCGCGTCATCGTCATCGTGCCATCGTCTCATCACCATCGTGTCATCGTGTTATCACCATCGTGCTATCGTACTATCGTGCCATCACCATCGTGTCATCGTGTCATCGTGCCATCGTCATCGTGTCATCGTGCCATCGTCATCGTGCTATCGTGTCATCACCATCGTGTCATCGTGCCATCGTCATCGTGTCATCGTTCCATCGTCATCGTGCTATCGTGTCATCACCATCGTGGCATCGTGCCATCGTCATCGTGGTATCGTGTCATCACCATCGTGTCATCGTACCATCACCATCGTGTCATCGTAGCATCGCCTTCCTGTCTGACATGCGCAAACGGAAAGTAAAGTAATGGATTCAGGACATCATAGATTCAAGTATTCGGGGTTATTTTGTGTCTGGTTATACGTATCTGGAGATACAGATGCTGCTGAGCACTGACATAGGAATTTATATAAGGTTCACAATCATGTGTTTAATCATTAAACGTGGGCTATTAACGCGTGCAAATATGTCATTACGTAAGGTGGTGCAAAGTGTAATTTTTAGAAGGTTTTATAAATTCACTAAAAATTTATTTGTGTCATTAATTTTATAAATTAATCCGCTTTAAATACTTACCGCTTTCTTCCTCAGACGACATCATGACGCAAGTGGGAGTCTATGCGCATGTCAGACAGGAAGGCGATGCTACGATAGTACGATAGCACGATGGTGATGACACGATGACACGATGACACGATGGTGATGGTACGATGACACGATGGTGATGGCACGATGGCACGATGACGATGACGCGATATAATATCGCGTTATCGTCATCGTGCCATCGTAGCATCGCTCCATCACCATCGTGTCATCGTGTCATCGCGCCATCGTCATCGTGATATCGTGTCATCACCATCGTGTCATCGTGCCATCACCATCGTGTCATCGTGTCATCGTATCATCACGATCGTGTCATCGTGCTATCGTGGCATCGCCTTCCTGTCTGACAAAGCGATAGCACGATGGCCCTAACGGAACACCGTACCAATGTATATCCAGAATAGACAGCGCATAAGCGCAATATGATCAGGCTCTGCAATGTTCGCCAAATTGTCACATAATGTTTCCATTTTAATCCTTTAACATGGATAACCATGTAGGCATTTTTCAACACATTTTATAATTACGTTAAGGTGGTTTTCCACAGAGCCCCGTTCAAATATGTTGTGTAGCCAATGTACATTTAAATTTAGGCTATTGAATACGTAAAACAAATAGGGTTTTGTCTTTATTGACATAATAGTCACGTGACATCAACATTTCAAAGGTGAATGGGAACAAAACTATTTAACTTCTAAACATATAAAAAGGTTGGTTCAGTTTACAGGTGTTTAATTTTAACAAATGAGACATCCCGCGAGAAAACCAACATTGTGGACAAAGTATGCCGCACAGGATAATCCGGACGCCTCCTTTAGATTTTCTGTATCAGGAATCATTACTTTATACCTTTTTCCCCATGAGATGGAAAGTGTCGGCGCGGATCAGTCTGCGCAGGCTGATATGGGTCGATACATTACGCAGATGCCATAATGTTGGTTTTCTCACGGGGACGGCTCAACTGTAATACTTTTCCTAATTCCAGGCCCGAAACAATAACATTCTTAAATCGTTTTCTGTACTCAGAAATATACTTGTTCCATTTCCTTCAGGCTTACTTAGCGTTAAGTAATACATTTTTGTTTCCCTCATATTTTGTAAATACATGAATGATGGAATATATTTTAAAAGTATATGATATGTTCAAAGTCGTCTGCTGCAGATTTGTTGTATGAGGGAAAGGGTTAAAAATGCTTGTTATAGTAAATAGAATAAAAAATGCAAAACACTAAAAGATCGGATTTATTTTGTATTATTTGATAGTTTTATATGCCATTTAACGCCGTTTTCAACAGTATTTCAGTTAAAGCCTGGCGGTCAATACACATAACGTGTGCTACCTGACTCGCACCATTATTCCACGCAGCATTCTTCCCAGACAACTGGCAACCTTTCCACATAGACTGTTTAGCTCATAGGTGGAAGACAAAAGACTTTTGTCAATTATCAGAAAGAATGAATGACCGAGCCGCCGTTTTTACTCACGATCCCTAAATTGATAGCCGTCGGCGTTACCAACAATTCTCGTTGTAAGTGAATTATCATGAAAACTATTCAAAAGGTTGATTGATTGACTGATTGGGGTTTAACGACGTTTTCAACCATATGCTTAGAAGGCTAGATGAAAATGGCAGAAAGACATGGGCATCTAAAATTTGTTATATGAGTATGGTTTTGGATACGTATGGATAATCGAAGGTGTTGGAAATTGTAGTCATTTTGTAAGTGCTTTAACCAACGTCTTATAGATTGCTCTCTCCAAAATCCTCAGCAAAAAATAAGAGATTCACCTAAGTCAAAATATTATCAACACTTTTAATCTCTGTTAAATGTGGAAATGTATCTTTCCATGGATATTTCATATTATAGTCGTCGCAAATCGTCAAATTTTAGATGTACTAGTCATTGTTTAAATTAGAAAAAGGTAGACACGAACATGTTGATTATTGCTTTAGATTCTGTAATATTTGTCTCGATAGAAACTGCTATGTTGTTCAGGATGAATTTCACTTTGTGTTTATTTCCAAGAAATCTGGACAAATTCATACCCACTACACTCCGAGCGAATGTAGATCAACTTATGTAAAATCAAAGATACAATATATAATTGAGGCATTTAAAACCAGAAAATTAATTTTAGATGAACAGGTCTCAGATTAAATAATAAAACATGTGCCGTATACTAATTATTTCTACAAGTGAATACCTTCAAACAGTTCAGTGATCACCCCATAAGCCAACATGCATGTACATCTTTTATATTTATCGTATAGTTTATTTATTCAACGAACCATATGGCAACAAGTTACGAGTTAAAACAATACAAACATTAAACATACAAGAAATTACGCATGAAACATGGCAGTATGTCATTTAAAAAACCCCAAAACATATCAGATATATTAGCACTCGCACGCTATCAGTGCACGAGATAAGGTGCATAACTGATGTTCTTAAATGAGTATCAGAACTCCGAACCATTTGGTGTGCTTTCTCAAAAGACTTAGGTCTGAAATAATATAGAGAGTCTTTCTACCATACGTCTAATTAATATCAACGAGCTTTATCACCGTGATTTAAATCCATCCTGCAACATACTAGTGTATACTGTGATTGTTTCTTTCCTGCAATGTTCGATTAAACACCAATTATCTAACAGGGAAGACCAAGATATTTCTATACATAAGCGTTCATTCATTGTTTGCTCTATTCTGTCCGAGCGTCCAGTGTGTTAGGGCAATCTCAATACACCCCGAATCCCTCTTTGTTCCATGTAAAAACAAATATCGTGTTAAAATCCTTGAATACATAATCGTACTTTTTGTTTGTTTATTTATTTACAGGCGATGCAATCAATCTGATTGCGGTTATGCCTAGTTTATGTTTTATGTATGTGCTAAAAGGATGCTACTAGAATGCACGAGATGCAATGATTGATTCCAAAAAAATCCCGGGGGAGCATGCACGTCTGTGCGTATACTTGGTTTTAATCCAGGTACGCCCCTGAAGGTCCTTAATTCTTCTGAAAAAGATTTCCGGCAAAATCGAAACGTTATATGTACAATTTCTCTTGCTGTAAAACATTCCTGTTAAGTTGGATAGATATTATATTATAACTAAAATACGTTTGCGCCACAAATAGTCCACTCTATAAGCCCCTTCTGACCAACCCAATGGCAAACACCTTTCTAAAACTTGGTTTCTGAGGAAACAAAACCCGATGTGCAAAATTTCAGAAGCTGAGAACCATTCCTGTACAGTTTCATAATTGCAGTTCAAATATTTTTTGAGATATGCGAGACACAAATGTTAAACACTCGTTAAGCGAAGTCTTACTGAATCAGGATCCATAGCTCTGTTGAAACTGGATTTCACAAGTTGCACAATTTGGCGAGTTAATAAACATTTCTGCTAAGTTACATTCTTTACGCTTATACTTTAACAAACAAAAAACATCTCAGGTACACAATTCACTCACAAACATTACTGAAAAATGTCACGGCGATGACTTAAATAGTTTTGGAGCTATATGCCACACAACTCATTTGACGGACATACAGACAGACAACTCTGATTACAACAATGACAAAATACATCTCCAAATTGCATGGAGGAGAGTGAAGGGAAATATTTAAAAACCTTCAAGATAAAACTAAGTGGACATCTGATAACTCGTATTGCGACGTTCTTCGTTGTCGCTAGAGGGCGTTCTCATAAACACTGATATCGTGATGTATTGTACATGATATATAATACATGGGCAATAGCGTTGATGTTAATACTGGTAACATATTTAACATCTCAAGTTGAGAATACGCATTAGACTATGGAGAAGATATCATAAGGCTAAACATTTGTAAGTTATATTTTTCTGTTTTGTTTAATTATACTCTCTTTGTTTCACCGTTTAGTACCCGCAACGTCAATATCATATTACGGTTGATATATCGCTCGAGATGTCGAAAGATTAAGAACTTCTGAAATTGATAAATATAGCGGCAAATGAAAAAGCTGGTCCTCATGTTTTGAAACATCTATTATTTTTTATTGAATGAAATTGTGTATTACATATATATGTCTAATACAGAAGATGATCCGAATTTGAGGTTGTATTTCGGAAAAGTCTGAATCGTCTTGTTTTAGAGCAATGGCATGATACTTATGGTAATATTGGTATTCAAAAGACATATGAATCAATTAAACTTAAGCATTGGTTGAATTTGTTTAAAGAAGTGATAGATTATGTTTCGTCTTCTGTTACCTTTACAGAAAGTTAAACCCCAATTGCTCGAAATTGATATTCCTCCATATACAATGGCTAAGTTAAGCTTCGATTTATCAGGGCTCTATCCTACATCATATTCTAACAAAACATAGTTGCGTTTGTGGATTGGTTAACAAGATGGCCAGGAGGCTATTTAACCGTGATCAAATCTGCTGATACTATAGTTTTTCTGTTGGTTGAAAATATATTTCCTAGGTATGGGAGTTCATTTCAAATTGTTCCTAATAATAGAACAGAAAATGTGAAAAAAGTTTAAACATTGATCATATATGTACTTCTTTAGCAAATCCGCAAAGTCGAGAGATTTCATAGAACTTTACATGATATATTAAGGAAGAAAGTACAAGACAACCCGAGACGGTGGGATCAATGTTTGAATCAGAGTCTTGCTACAATTCGATTTAGTGTGTGTGTCTTCTAAATTTAGTCCGTTTTATTTACTATATACAAAATATGTAGTTTTACCTTTAGATAATTTGCTTAAACCTAGACTTCTCTTTCAATGTGAAGATTTGCATAACATTGCCTTGCAAGAGCAGCATAACATTTTCCTCATGGTTCGGAATAACATTAGGAAGGCTAAGGCAATACAAGATAAATATGCAAATAAACGTTCAAAATTAATTGAGTAAGAAATTGGGGTCCGGTATTCTATAAAAATATTATCGACCAAATGGCAAATTAAATATGAAACGGAAGCCTTATTTAAGGATAGTTGGAAAAAACCGAACATGTTTCATACGTTATCAAGAATCAATTTACTGGTGCAACTTCAAGAGTACACATTGTAGCCCTGTGGCTAGCTAAAATTAACAATCGGAAATTTGATAATCAGGGCAGTTTAGAAAATCAAAATATGTTGTCTTTTGATAGTTCTGAAAATGAGAGTACTTCCGATTGCGAATCTGAGAGTAAATAATATCCCACGAGCAAAACTTGTAAACAGATATAAAAATGAGAGAGACAATTCAGATGATGAGGATTATTTTCCTTAAATTGAATTGTATAAATGGATGAAAGAAATTTATGAAAACTAACAGAATAAGGAAGATATGGTCGCGAATAATGAGGTTAAGTCTGATCACAAAGGCTCTTCTAGTTCCGATGATGATTTTATGTCTGTTGATGACGCTGATATGTGTCATGTTACTCATCAGCAAACTTGTGTTGAGCAAATTGCAACAACGTGGTTCTTGCAGATCAAAAACACTTAAATGCTAAGTATTTGTTCAAATTAATTTCTGATATGTTGTAGGAAACTTCATGTTTTGTTTTGTATCGCTTCTGAATCTCTTTTAAAGGGCAACAATTGCAAAACATAGGAGAAACATCATCGGTATTATCAATGTAATTACCCAGCTTGATTGGAAAAAGATTTACAAAAGTCATTTCAGAAGAGGTTTTTGCAGATGGAACAACGTGTAAATGCCTTCTTACAGTTTGAGTTAATAAAAATAAGGTTCGGTCAATGTGTTACTGTTGCAATCTATTTGGACAATTTCAAAATTGAATTGAACAGTTTAACTATGCACCATTTGTTTATGAATACTATTATTCTAAGTGGAAAATAAACGACCCTTAAATTATAAGTTACCTGACAACCCTAAAACAAACATTTGGTAGTACTATACATTTCTATCTTGCATTGTTTCTTGGTTCTTTAAAAGACAATAAAATATGAATTGTTTTGAATATTTAATTATTAAATACTAAAGAAAGCTTCTTGGTATATAAAGTACATAATTTACCGTTACCCCTGAATAAAAAACATATAAATGACCATGAGATTCCCTAAAGCTAATTACAAATTAGATATAGGCTAGTTCAATTATGGAAAGCGAGGATAACTCGAAGTATGCCTTACTTTATGAAAGTGATTATCAATTATGTTCAAATAAGGAATCAATGTATATCAGTCGAAGTCCGATTCTATACTATTTTGGATCAGCATTGTATAACGATTTTATTGAAAGGAAATCGATAGAAAATTAATCAAAACTGTCAAAAGTTTATTGGTCAAAGTTACAATTTGTCGATTGTTAAATAAATCACCAACTTCTGGATTATTATTACGAATGGAATTTTAGAATTAAACGCTGTGTGTATCTCAGGTAAACAATATGAGCTTCAGGTGAATGCTCAAAAAGGGTTAGTCTAGTTTAACGAGTCTACCAAGAATGTTCAAATAATGCCCATGGATTCAAAATTGGCCCTGCCCAGAGATATATAAGGAAAAACTTTGAAAATCTTCTTGTCTGCAATCGAAAGGCCTAGAACTTAGATATTTGGTATGTAGCATTGTCTCGTGGCCCTTTACCTAGATTATTCCTATGATGCTCCTCGGTCAAAATTGGCCCCCAGATATTTTTTATATAGCATTGTATTGTAGTACTCTACAAATATTTTAAATTATGGCCATGGGGTGAAACTTGGCCCCGCCCCGGGGGTCACGTGTTTTACAAAGAGATATATCTAGGGAACAAACTTTGGTAATCTTCGTGTCTAAAACCAAAAGGCCTAGAGCTTAGATATTTGCTGTGTAGCATTATGGTCCTCTAAAAAGATTGTTCAAATTATACCCCTTGGGTTAAAACTGGCCCCGCCCCAGGGTCACCTGTTTTACAAAGAGATATATATAGTAAACTTAACTAGATTTCATTGAATGCAAAAGTCCAGTTACATAACTTAAAACGTTGACTGTTATGCCAGTAAACTGTTTAGACTGTCAGATACAGTTATTACTAAGTCAAATACCATAACTCAGCGGTACCTTAGCTTGGAGAATTATTAACGCTATATGCACGTCTGTATATGCTTACACACATTCCTGTTAATGCGACAAACACTTTCCGAATTTCTACATTCTTTAAGCTTATTCTAACTAATACAAATATAATAACTCATACTAGAACGTGTTACGAACGAAATCGTTTGTTGTACCTGGGAGAGAGGACCGTGTTGCTTAAACGGTCTTATTTTCAGTTGTAAGTGCCGTCCGTGCAAAACACCGTTCTTAATTAAGTTCAATCCGACCATACTGATAAAACGGACCCAGGTGCACGTCTGTACATGCTAGCAAATATTCATACAGTTTTATGGCTGCAACTCAACTACGTTTTGAGAAACATGCGATACAAATTGTCGACTATTTCATCTGATGCTAGCCCATTCAAGGGCCATAACTTTGCTGAAAAAAAGACCATTGTGAATATGAAACCCCAGATGCACATTTTCACAAGCTCTATACAATGTCGTAAAAACATAACTCAGCTGCGCAGAAAAAAAAACTTTACGTGCACATTTTCAAGTATTTGCAATTATTCATGTAAAATTTCGTGACCTTTATTAAGCACTTCTGGAGACATTAACGACACAAATTATCCACAATCTATAAACTCATACTGACATAGTCAATGGCCGTAAACTTACTTTATGTTCGCTTCAGCGAAAACAAACACCTTGGTGCACAACTTAACATGCTGACAAACATGTCTGTATTAAGGTACAATATTGTTACTGAAATAGTTTTGAATATGTGCAAATTAATAACACGCTATAATATAACAAAATAAAGAAAATACTTTTTAATTTGCGCCATAAAAAGTTCTCTCTATAAACTCATTCTGACTAAGTCATGGGCTATAACCTTTCTTAAATTTGGTTTCACAGGAAACAGAACCCAATGTGTAAAATTGCAGACGCTTAGAAACATTTCTAATTCCTAAAGTTTCATAATTGTAGCTCAATTATTTTTGAAGATATGCGCAACACCAAATTTAAACACTCGTTAACCTAAGTCTAACTAAATCAGTAGCCGCATATCAGTTGAAATTTGGTTTTAGCGAAGACAGAACACAGGGTGCACTATTTGGCATGTACACAAACATGCCTACTAAGTTTCGTGATCTTTACGCTAACACTCTAACAAAAAAAATGCAGTTACACCATTCATTCACACACACATATTACTGCAAATTGTGCTAACCGTAACTCAAATAGTTTTGGAGCTATATGCGAAACAAATATTTTGACTCTAAAACATACAGACTATTCTGCTTAAGACAATAATAGATTATACCTCCCAATTTCATGGGGAAAAGGGAAGAGACAATATCTATAACTTTAAAGATAAAACTTTAAGGTTTATTGACATATGATAATTACGACGTTCTTCATTGATTATAGCTATAGGACGTTTAAACAGTTTGAAATTGTGATCTGTGGCACATTATATGCATTTAGTTGGTTTACAAAATTAATAACGTGTAAAATATTAAATCCCTCAAGTTGAGAATTCGCATTCGACTTTGGAGAAGATATCAACAGGATAAATAGCTATAAGTTATATATTTTGTTTTGTCTAATAACACACCATTTGTTTCATCGTTAAGTACCCTGAAAGTCAGTAGAATATAAACATAATGTATATATCAAAAACAGTCAGTTAATTCATACAATTTCCTTTGTGTCATTGAAAGATTTTTTGAACGTCGGTAGACAAAAACGGACTATAAATCCATACCTTTACATTTATCTTATTGATATTTAACATAACAGTGAATCTGGTAAACAATTGGCATGTACAGATATGAATGACCTTCTTTAACCTTTGCACTCAAGTACGTACTTGTAATACTGCATATCTCCCCTTCACTCGCTGACAGCAGGTCACGTTGTAATAAGTATATATACTATGGACCTTTTCTAATGAAAACCTTTGCGCATTAGACAAATCCAAATAAGTTTTCATCTCCCCACATTTTAATCAGGATATTATCTGTGCAACATCTAGTCGTACACGCATCATAGAAGCCTCACGAGATCGGTTATGATTAAACACCTGGATATAAAAGTTTGCACATTGATCGAAAATAATAGTATTTCAATACTTATGTTTCATTGGGGTTTTACGGCGCTTTCAACATTATTTCAGTTATGTCACGGCGACATTTCACTTGTTCATGATCCTTGGGTAAACAAACTCATACTAGGCTAGAAAATGTGACTTGCCCAAGGGCACTCCACCGTGACCGTCGTACCGTGACTGAGGATCGAACCCGGGACACCCGGTTTCAAATCCCCGACGCTAATCACTTGACCACGGCGGATTGAAATACTTTTGAATGTCGGCTTTGCGTTACTTGGCCCATATGTGTAATCTCGGAGAATATAGTATTTGAGTTCATGATTCCATCCTGTATGCAGTTGGAAACGAAGAGGCATGTCGATCTAGTAATTGTGAGTTCGAATACCGGCCCGGTCATTCATTCTTTTTTTATGTAATTCATTGTTGGGTAAGCCTCATCTATCTATCACACGTGCGTTGATAACTTCTATGAGGAAAGATAATCAGCTGCCTGGGAAGAACATTGTGTAGTGCAGAGAGCCAGTTTGGTGGGCAAATATAACTTAATACGAGTTATACCAATAATTTAGTTTGATGATTTCATTCAGCCAACACTTAGGATTATAATGACTACCTTTGCATTCAGACAATAAATGAAATACTGCATGCATCTTGAGAATGTGTTTACCAGCTTATAAATCTATAGAGGATACATCACACCCTTCTCTTTTCTCAAACCAATTTGAATTTAAATAAAAGTTAACAAACAAAGTACAATTTTATTCCTTTACAAAGAGTTATGAAGGAAAATGTAATTTGATACTCTAGCAATGACCGCAATGGCATTTCAGGACACTCACGTTGTAATCATCTGGAGAGCGTCTCTGGCGATTAAAAGCAATTTAATTGAATGTCTGTTTTGATAACATCCTGAGTGTAAGATGAAAATGTTAATATCTAAATATTCAAATGTCCTATCTTTACTAAAACTATAAAATAGCCATTAAAAGGATATTGTTTCTATTTCGCTTTAAAAACAAAGCAGAGATAAAATATAAATCTAGCAATTAACTAGGAATTCGGAATGAATACCTTCTACTACATACAAGTAAACCACTAGTTTAAATTAAGCATAGCGAAATAGAAAAACCCTTTTTTGAAAACGTATGATACTTATGATGACGATTTAATAACACATTATTTCACATTTTTTCCCAAAATGCTTTGTAATGGCCTGTGATCTGTTTTAGGTACTACTTTTCTTGCGAAAACATATTTATGAAATTTTCTCACACCAAAAACAATCGCTTCTTTTTCGACTTGTGCTTAGTTTTGCTGACTTTTCATTAATGCTATATAACTAAAAGTCATATAGTTTCCGTCTAGTTTCATGACACAGCATAATCCTTTACTAGATGCTTTGACAGTTAATGTTAACTTTTTCCACACACCTTAGTAACTTAACGCAGGAGCGTTCGTCACTAGCTTTTTCAATTCCAACGCCATGATACATTCTTTTGAGTAATATTCTTACTGGAGCACTTACTTCCCATAAATTATTCAGAATTTCTTCTCTAGATAATGGATAAATCCAAAAAACTTTGCAATGTTTTGATATTCCTTGGTTTGGGCATTTCACTCTGAGCTCTGATATATTCTGTGTCAAAATTAACTCCCGATAACGTCAAAATATGTGCTACATATTTTATTTCACTTTTTCGAAATTCACATTTCACTACTTTCAGCTTCTGATTGTTTTCACAAATGACTTCAAAAACACGGTTTAGCCTTTCATCATGCTCTTTCATGTTTTTGCCTCAAACAATCATGTCATCTATAATTGCTTCTAATCCATCTATATTGGTGTTAAGTTTCGATACCTTTCTCTGGTTTAGTTCCCTAGCAGTAACAATTCTAAATGGAAGTCTTTTAAATGAATATCTCCCATACAGTGTGTTGGAAGTACAAGGCTTTATGTTTTCATCGCCTAACTTAATTTGTTAAAATGATGTTCAGTCCAACACTTTGAAAACAGTAGCTTCTAGGATCTGCTCGGTGACATCTTGTATTGTTTTTCATGAACTTTGTTCTCTTAAAAACAGCTTTATACAAATCCATTGGATCAATACAAATTATCACCTGTCAATTCTTTGTAACAACAGCTACCATAGAATTGACACTGGGTGTAGACTCAGATTGTTTTTCAATCACGCCACATTTCTCTATCCTATATCATTATTCTTTTACCTTTTTGTCTAAGTGCGACAGCGACTTTCCTAGGAGCCTGCACTACAAGGTTTACTTTAGAATCAATCTTTATTCTGTATTTACTTGGCATTCAACCAAGTCCTTCGAATAATTTACTGTAGTCTTTTTAGTTGTATGTTGGTATCTGCTCTTACATTTTATTTACCCTCTTAATAAGTCCAAGTTCTTCACAATAATCAACTCCGAGCAATAGTTTTGACGACTTTTTGTCAACCATATGAAGTTCCAAGACACAACATGTATCCTTGTACTCACAGTTCAATCTAACATTACCTTTAGTTACTAACTTGTGACCAGAATATGACTCGTATGGAATGTAACTTTTTTCAAGTCTATGTCATATTGGCGTTCATGGTTTTGGGATTTTTCATGGCGACTGATGCATAGGTTTAAGAATAATTAATACAGGTGGTACTGGTGAAATACACAAAAAACGCCATGATGTAACTGAAATACTCTTGAATCCAGCGTAAGATATCAGTATATATGTAAAACGTATTTTTGATGCTCTGTATAACCTTTATAGTCAATATAAGTGTATTAAAATAGTTGAAAAGTTTTAACCTTTTAACTACAGGAACCGATTGTGTGAACCAGTGATACAAGTATAGAGCCAGAAAGCCATCTGACCAGGCTCAATACGATTGGTTACTCAACTCAAATATTTCATATTGATATTTATAGAAGTGCATATGGACTCTTCCAATTACAAAGCTATGTGAGTTCCCAAGGGACTTACATAACATAAATGAAATAGCTCGTCTCTCAGCTTTCCAATAAAACAATAGGCATAATGTCCTGTAAATAAAATAACTTATAAGTAAATTGACGTTTTGCAATAAAGCGGTGAATCTTCCATGATGATCCCCAAATGAGCATTCCGGTTTGGATAATATCGGTAAAGTGGTTCAGGGAGAGATGTCGTTTGAAGATTAAAGTTCTACCCCTTTGCTGATTTCCTCTGCCAGCTATGTTGTAAAGCCAAACAATATGACTTGAACACATTATGTAGAGGGTCACTGAGTGGACAAATCTAATTAATTATTATTTCAGGCATTTGCCCCGCCCCTTTCTGATGCCGCAGCAACCAAATGTTTTCATCAAATATAAATCGTCGAATAATTTTGAAACAGGATTACCCAAGAAGCATTCCTGTGAAGTTTGGGTTGAAATAGGTTTTGTTGATTAAGGAGAATAATTTAAGCTAAACGTTAATTTATCCTTTTGATGATGCCGCCAGGCTGCAACGTCTTTCAGCAAATCAAAATAGCTTGAACAAATAGTGGAAAGGGTCACTAATGTATCATGATCACCAAAGGAACATGTTCATCGAAATGTCTCGGAATTCGTCAGACGGTTTCAGAGGAGATGACTTGTTATGTTTGGAAACTTCCCACGTTTCTGATGTCGCAGTAACCTTATTTCTGCAAATAATTTAGTTTCTGATGAAGGTCACTCAGAGAACAGGAACGTTCCTGTGAAGCTTGTCTGAACTCGGACCAGTATGGAAAGTGTAATTATTAAAATGTGTTGAAACAATGTGACAAGAGGGGAAATTGTTTATTATGAGCAAAATCTCCATTTGCCACAGTGATTTCAAAATTCTTGTTACAGCTGAAGGGAATACACAGCATATATGGGTCTGTGTACAATTTACATAACAATTAGAGGGAAAGACAAGTACAAATTATTGTCTTTCGTGGGGGCAAACTGAATATGTATTGTTTATCATATGTTCCGATGGCCTAAATAATAAAATAAAATATTTGATTCGTATATACATGCATCATCAATTTAAAATAAAAAACATTTATTTCTCTTATTGTCACTTAGTTTAGAATGCTTTTTGAATCAATATATGATGCAAATCAATATTAACGCGTCTGAAACACTACTTCAAATGAGCAATTTATTCTTCTCTGCCAGTGCTAATAAAACAACTGTATATTTTCTACTTCATGATTTGTTTTCATTAAATGCTTTATATTTGAAAGAATCTAAAAATTACTAATATGTATACGATTTACATTTAGGTAACAGGTTAAATAAAAACATTCATAATTTGTAATTATTTGATATGGCAGAGTCGCTGATAACTTCCTGAATAAATTTGGGACCATTTCGAAAAATTTAATAAGTTATTGATTTTTATCTATAAACGCAAAAAACAATATACGTATGTTTTTTCTTGTATAAATGGGATGTTTGCTTTATAAAGGATTCCTTATCCTTAAAAAGTACGTATACACTATTGATTAAATGACTTTTGACAGTTGTGTCATTGGAAATGTCCTTCTTTGTTTCTTTCAGTAGGTCCTGTCCGTCATGCAGGTATCTTGGAGACAGTAGACAGCGATGACTTGAGTACTGGTATTCTCTGTGACCCATGTTAAAGTTGAAGATAAAGAGGAAAACGCAGTTTTGTGTGTACAGTTTATAATAAATACCATTGACCATTGAACAAAATCACACAAAATGTCTAAACAATGGGAACTATTTAAAAAAGGAATACAATCAATGTTTAAAAATCCTAGTCCACCGCCTCTGAATCCTTTATGTACTTCAGCAAATTTTATTTTTCCATTTCCTTCATCTCCATCGTCTCCTTCGAAATCATTGTCTTACATTAGTAAAGTCAATACCCACCATCATAAATATGGGGACGGCTGGATAACAAAGGGAGTAATGAAAGACAACAAAACTATGGTTTGTGTTGATCATCTTACTTACAGTGTTAAGACAATTAACGTTGACAGTGACGAAGTGATACATTGTTTAACATTACCTGAACGGCCTTGGTCTATAACGCGTGTAGAACCAGAGCAGGTTGTCGTAACTTCTAACGATAAACTCATATTCATAAAGGTTGGTGGGACATTGTCTGTAGTTAAGGAAGTGAACATTAGTTATGACTGTTCTGGTATTGTTTATACTAACAACACATTGATTGTCTCTGTTCTGAATCCTGGCTCCGTAAAAGTCCTTGATTTAGATGGAGATATATTAAAAGTAATATCAACAGATGCCAAAGGACAAGAAATGTTTTTATATCCACAAGACATTGCACTTAGTCCGGACCAGAAAACTCTATATGTAGCAGATATAGGCAAGCACAGTGTGACACGTATGGATCGTAACGGTACTATACAGCATGTATATAAACCTGGCGGACTAAGATGTCCTTCCAGTCTGGTAGTAGATATAGAAGGTTTTATTTATATAGCTGGACGAGAGCATTACAATATGCATATCATCTCACCAACATGTAAAGCCGTAAAAAGTTTTAACGTAGCAACACTGGGCATTAACAGTCCATTTACAGTTACAGTGTGTACAGAGAAAAACAAACTTTACATCAGTTATTTTGACAAATCAACTGATATTCCTGTAAATATTGTTTCTGTTTATAAAATAAGCTATGAATGAACTGCGCTTCTGGAAAACAAACCATCTTATTTGCGAAATGTAGATTCATATCATACTGTTCATCCTTTTAACAAATAAGTATCCCTTTATCTGGTAGAGCGATTTACACAACAGAGAAAACAACATATCTATAAACCCGCTGCGCTCCACTCAATGGAAAACAACACAAGGAATATTGCGCAAGTGTTGGTCCAGATCTATCTGTAATTTCTGTAAAAAATTATGTTGCTCTTTATAAGATAGTGGAATTTATATAACCGAGACTATAACACAATATCAAAGCTAGACTATAAACGTGCTGTGATCAAGTCTAGGGAAATACAATCACACGTCCGACCTACCGACTGGAGAAGCCTCTGATAAATAATGCATGGTTTGACCTGATAGCGAATATGAGTAGATAAATGTATTTTTGAACGACGATCCAGGAAAACAAAACTAAGCGTAATTGACAGACATGAAGACAAATAAATGCCTCCCGATATTGCTATGAGGTCCAAATTTACACTGTCTTTTCAGAATGTTCTGGAAGAATTTTATGACTTATTGACGACTTATTGTCAAACGGTACAGAATCACATTCCAAATTCCAATGTGCGGATGCAAAGACTGATAATAATCTGCACACAAGCCTTTATAAGGTTGGTTTTCACAGACTGTCGCTGATTTACACTAGTCACAACTGTTGGTTTTCTGCGTGGCGGTTCATTAAGATTGGATTCTGCCATAACCGCATTATATACATCGATGAAGAATAACGTTATCACGGAAACAGGGGTATTCGACAATGGTTGCCCTGCGTTTTTGGTCATAAGATTGCATTCCGCCATAACTACATCATATACATTGATGGAGAATAACGTAATAAAAAAACCGGTGGTATCCGACGATGGTTTTCCTTGAGAACGACAATCGTGTAATCTGATCTTGATCTACAGTGTTCGTTTCTCATTATTCAATATCCTCTATAAACTCTTAAACTGTATATAAACCAATTGTGAAAATAAAACTGGATAAATGTGACAGATGATAGCTAACATTGATTGGCATGAAGAGATTTGGTAAATGATATCATTTATTTTAAATATGAAGAAATATAAATTTATGTGTTGAATAAAATATCTGCAAATGAAGAAAAGAAATAGCCAAGCTGTAATTTTGCTCTTGGAACGAGACATAAAATTGAAATATTCTAGAAAAAATAAAAAATAAAATTCTGTAATGCATTTTAAATTGTTCGCGTTACTATGTCCTTAATATATTATAAATGTGAATACATATATATATGTGTGTTTGCTGATTTAAAATCAACGACAATTGCAAATAAAAGAGATTAGGTGGCGTTTTGCTCTTTGGATGTAAAAAGAAATGGAAACATTAAAGTAATTTACTTTACTGTGTTGCTCGTGTTACTCGGCCATTGAAACCGGTGACTTATGGCGCAGACGCAGACAAATTCAAAGACATTAAAAGAAAAAGGAAAAAACCTGCTGTTCAACGTGAGAGATTACTCCTTTACCAACTTTGTTTCGAAATTTACTTAAAACTGTATTTCCACTATGATGTTACATAAGGTTTAACCTCATATGTTTTCAACAGGCATTTTGTTAATCCTCTAACATCTGCAGATGCATTTTTACGCATCTGCATCAGAATACGTTTACCAGAGTGTTTTTAACTTCACTGAATAATGATACTTTTATTCAAATTGATGTTTCATATTGTTGGCAATATATGTTGTCTTCGTGTACATTTATTGTGTGATAATGTTCATTTCTTTCACTGTTTAGGTAATTTAAATGGATGTCATTGCATTTCACTTATACTATTCTTTAATATCTAATACATGTGTGCAACTCAGGTATTCTCAGGTATTCTTGCCCCTTTGTTTGCAGACGAAATGGGCAAGAATACCTGAGAATACCTGAGTATTTGTAGACGGTGTTGTGTGTGTATCCGACACTGTATTCCACTAAAGTATTAGGAAAATGATAGCCACATATATTGTTAAGCAGTAGAAATTGAGGTATTATAAAAAATACATAAAAATGGTTCTATATATATAAAAAGAAATTCAAACAGTCCCCTGTTATAAATACTTAGGTTCACGTTGTACATCACTTCTATGTTGGACAAAAAGTAGTAATAATCAATCAGAAAACATGTTTCGCATCATATATATGGGGCTATGAATATAGCCATGTGATATAAAATGCTCATATTGACTTCTGTAATCGTATCCGTTGTCTAAATCAAAATACTGCCAATTTATTTGCGTTAAGTAAATGTGGTAATTATCACCTTGCTGTATCATATATGTCAGAATGTATTAAATTCTGGTTTAAGCTGACAGAAATGTCAGAAACAAGATACCCAAAACAGTGCAACTATATGCTTAGACGACTCGACGAAAATGTCAGACATACGTGGGCGACTAGTGTAAAACAAATATTATAGTAAGATGGGTTTGGGTTTGTGTGAATATGTGATGGAGTAGGACATATACACCCATTTCTGAAGATTTTAAGACAACGTTTAAAAGATTGTTCTCTCCAAGTCTTGCGACAAAAAATAGATAGGTGATTCACGAAAAGCAAATTATTACATTTATTATAAATCCCTACTAAATACTGAAATATATTTATCAATTGATATGACGTTTTACAATCGTCGTTTATTATCAAATTTCAGTTGCGTATGCCATTGCTTAAATGTTGAAAAAGTTAGACATCTAATTATTGACCATAACTTACGTTTTTGTGATTACATATAGTGGAATATGAATTCGATTTCCAGATGGTATGTCCTGCGTATGATGGGCTCAGGACTTTATACTTCTACGAGAAATGGAAATCAGCATATCCAACAATAGAACTATTCAAAGAAAGAATGGTTGAACCTAGACCTCTCTGCATGTACACTTTTGTTGAACATTTGGTAGAGTCATTTAAAATCCGAAAGTTAAATTATACGGAAAATAGTATAGATTAGCATTGTATGTTTTAAATTATTGTGATATTATAGTGAATTTCAATTATATGTATTTGTTTATGTTTTGTAAATTGTTTGTAATGAAGAGGATCAAATATGTGTTGCATTTTGAAACGGATTAACATGTGTTTAGCTTAAACACAGACGTAATTACAAGCAGTTACCCAATAGTAGTTAATGTTAATAAGGCTTCTGGCTAATTTGTTATGTCACTCATATGAACTGATTATGTATATGTAGATTTGTATAATGGGCCAGAGGCCTAAATTACTGAATAAACATATTGCTTTGTGTTGCATTGTATTACCTTGTATGCGTTTTAAATTAATGATTGGGAAGTTGGAAGTATTTTTCCGAAAAATGTTTGGAGAAAACAGAATGAATGTATAATATTCTGAAACAGAGTGTATAACTTATTTGGCAAGAAGGAATACAATTCGATAGCTGCTGAGAGTCAGCTTAGTTTGACTTTTCAGGACGGTAACAATTTAGTGATTTATTTTTAAACATTTCATTTCTGTTTTGTCACACACATCATATTCTTGACGTCGTCTTTTAGGTTTAACTTGACATATTTTTGAACGATACTTAATAATAAATACCCATCATAATACAACTGTCCATGATTGTCAAACTTTTAATTGAACGGACACGATACTTTATTCCACATATTTGCTGAGAATTTCAGTTTTAAATGATCACAAAAGAGAAGGTTCCGGTGAAAATATTACCGGCACTCTACACCAGTCTAAACTCTTGAACCACGTGACTCCCAAATAAAGGGACGCAACTCCCCACAAAACAAATCGTCGTCACCACCTTCCATGTCAACAACCTGTGGTATTGCAGATTCTTCACAACTCCTGACATCACAAACGTGTCAAAAATAATTCGAATATTTTTCCCGGACGTTCCCATACTGAACAGTTCACAATTATCATCCGGATAAGGGGAAGGGCGGACGGGATGCATTGTACTCGAAATCTTCTCTGTCACTGACGCCACTAGTCGACAACATCCTGAAAATAGATAAACTTGTTGATTTGAAAATTTGTAAGTAGAAATACATGTTTCGATCGCGAATATGCTAGAATGAATTATTGTCGAAAACAAGTCATATTATATAAACTACGAATTTGTTTTAACATATTACTTACTGTACGAAAATGTACGCACATATTTTATGATAAACACTTTACCACGTACAACTTGAGAAACATTTTCGAGAGTACAACAAATCTGTATATTTACTGCACATAATTAAAAACATTGTTTCAAACGTACAAATTACTTATTAACAGAAGTTTCTCCGTTTGGCAAATTGTTTATAAAAGTCGTCTACTGCAGATGTGACAAACTGCGTCTACAAATGTGAAAGGGTTTAGAGTGTTCAAATAATCGTATCAGAATGAGAAAATTCGTATTTCAAAGTAGGAGAAATAATTCGACAATATTGACCTGTGCCTGACCTTTGTGTTTTACTTGTATTTCTTCATGACATGCATGTTTGTTCATCAAATGTGTGTACAGTTTTATAAATGTAAGAAAACACGTGATGAGACAAATATGAGGAAAACACGTGGTTAGATAAATATGAGAAAAACACGTGGAAAGATGAATATGAGGAATCACGTATCTAATAAGGGGACACTGAACTAGTTTCAGGATGCGTTATTGATTTTGATCTACAAAGTTATGTATTATGTTATTATCTCTGTTGTATAAATCACTCTATCTGATAAACAGAAAGTATCTTTTTTGCAGGATTACGAAATACATTAGTATGACTGATATAATGTATGTATGGCCGTACACTGTGGTGAGATAAATGTATATCATTTGACTCACTTCTAGCCGTATGAATATTATCATACATGCACTGCCAATCCGCCTGGACGCTTCAATTAGTCACGTTCATAAACATGTTGTACAGTTCCGGTAAGATCCATACTCGTGTCACTGTGCTCACTTGTTTCTGATACGTTTAGTGTGTTCTGATCTTTACTTAGTGCAATGATAGATGGAACACTTAACAGTTAGTGTACACTTTTAACTGCTGCAATTGTTTTTAATACGTGTCCATCTAAATGAATGACTTTAACGGAGCGAAGATTCAGAAAAGAGACAATCAATATGTTGTTAGTATAAACAATACCATAACACTTCCACTAATTCCGTCACAAACGACAATGTCTTTCCAACCTTTATGAAAACGAGTTTAACGTGACATGCGACGACGAGCAGATCCCGGTCTACACTTGTAATATCCTATGGCGATGTTAGTAGTTTTATAGAGGATATCACTTTGTTATTAACATCAACAACCTTTAAACTGCATTCATGATGAACAACCAAGGCCAGCATGTTGCTGTCTAACAATACATCTCCTGTTATACAGCAGTCATAATCATTCGTATCTGTATTATTTTTAGTATGTTTAATGTTAATCCTGTGAAAAACAGGAATAACCCGAAATAACCAGGTTCTTCCTTTGGAAATTTTCCACAGAAACGACTCAGGTTCTGATTAAATTTCTCTAGTTTATTTCGCAATCCATGTTATATAAATAAGTTTAAACTTGAAGGACGAATTAACGTTATTTTGGGTCGATCATCGGTAATGTGTCTTAGTTAAAGGGACTCACTCGCAGTTTTTTGGGTTTATCAAAAGTAATGCACCTTAATAAAAGGGATTGACTCATTCTATTTGGGTGTATCATCAGTAGTGTACCTTATTTACATGAATTGAATCGCTCTGTTTGGTCTATCAGAAGTAATATGCCTTAAATAAAGGGACTAACTCGCTTTTTGGTCTTTCATCAGAAATATATTTTCATGACAGGGACCGAGTCGCCTTTGGACTATCATAAGAAACGCACCTTTATGAAACAGACAAATTTGAAATTTTGGACATTCATCAGAAATACACCTTTATGACAGGGACCGACTCGCCTTTTTGGACTTTGATTAGTAATGCACCGTTATGAAAGGGACCAATTTGCCTTTTGGACTATCATCAGTTATGCATCTTTATGAATGACTCGCTCTATTTGGGCTTATCATCAAAAACGTATCTTCATTAAAGCGACTGAAATGTGGACTTAGTGTCTTTTATCTTTAATGGGCTTTATCTAAATTGACCGACTTGCGGTTTATGTATCTATCAACAGTAACGTACCGTTATTAGTAAGTTTTGAACATAAAGGGTGAAAACCGTTTACAGGGACTTTGCAGAACCGTGAACCTATTTCATCTATTTGTAAAAAATAAACTGTTAAAATATTCAAATAATAACTTATAACCAGTACTAAGCAACACAGATCGAATATATTTTAGTGTATGAATAGTTAATATCTTATCCCTTCTCTCTCCCAACATATATGCCGAAGACTAGTCTTTAAAAGAAAGTTTAATTATTTAATAAAATCATGTAATTTTTCCTTTTGTCACAACGTTTTCCAAAAACCTCTTCTAAAAATGCGTCAAAACATGCCTTTATGAGGAGAATAGTTTAACTATTATCTCGCTAAATTCCTGCAATCTATGCTTTCAACACTGCTTGATCTTCACTCAAACAAATTTGGATTTGAAAGTTCACACGGTTCACGAATCAGAAATAGAAGCTTCCGTATTTTGCATAGATGGTTTTCAAAGTCGTCTGATATAATAACCGCATATCTTCACATTCACAAGGCGTATTGAAATACTGAAATATTATGCTCACATGACGTCGATCTTTAATGTTTGTATATAATCGATAATATTATCAATGCTTTGGTCGCTTATTAATTTTAAAACTTTAAACTATAATACGTTTTAAACTTGGTCTACAAAACTCACATGGGAACTATTTAGACTGTAGAAAACCCGAATATTAGAAGTCTTATTGGACTATGGAGAAGATATCTACTGTACAGGAACAGTAATTGTAAGTTTGAATTTCTTTTGTTTCGTCTTATAACTTATCTTTGTGTACAGAGAAACACTATATCATTTGTTTTTAACGTATAGTCCAGATCACGGGGAAGTAGGCGGGGAAGAGGTAGAGCCTTGTTCTCATGAAGCATTCATCGAGCGTGATTAAAATTCAAATAAATACAATCTGTAGTTCATAAAGAAGACGCCTTTAGAAAGGAGATATTCCCATTAAGAGCAAATTCTCAGTACCCCTTTTTCCGATTTGCGCTGTCCACGCAAATCAACCATAATGAATATGCGACAAGTGCAGGTTCAGATCAACCTATGAATCATGCGAACAATTATGTGTACCTACCTATATGTATACGATATTAATATAGCATGGACACTTACATATCTCTGAATTCTACACTCTACACGCACCGCGAGCCACTCCAGGACCAACTAAAGAAAGAAAACAATGCTTCGGTGGTGTAGTGGTAGAGCGTCTGCCTTGTGTGCAAGAGGACGCGGTTTCGATCTCCGGTCGGCTTAAACTAAAAATGCCCTCATTGATGCTCACAGTTTCCATGTTGACTGGCTTGTGTTATGATAAATGGACAAGTAGTATTGGTAACTTACCCAGGAAAAGCCGTGATATAACTGAATTTCTTTTTAAAGCTGCGTAAAACACCAAACACTTATCTGAAGTAAGAGAATGTATCCCATAGCGATTTATTCTGTACTGAGGTCTCAAATTACTTCTCGTTAAAATATGTTATGAAGTTTAGAAGTACATGTATGTGCATGACCCGTTAATTTTGTTAACCCTTTCCCACAGACAACAGTAGAAGTAGAAGACTTCGACAACATCTAGGCAAAACTATAAACACTCCTTATAAATGAGTAAGGATAGTTTATTTCGTAAACCCTTTACCACATCCGACACAAATCTAAAGTAGACACAACTTATAAATGAAAGTTGAATTATTTTATAAATACTTATTGAAAACATTGTGGCATAAGGAGGAGTTACTAATTATGTAAAAACTAAACAAACCAATACAGATTTGCGTCTATTTTAGAAGCATGAGTAAAGTTAATTGATTTTGTTAACCCTTTTCCGCATATATCAAATCTAAAGTAACATTCCTTATAAATTAAAGTTGAATTATTAAATACATATTGAAAACATTGTGGCATTAAGAGGAGTTACTAATTATGTCAAAACTAAACAAACCAATACAGATTTGCGTCTATTTTAGAGGTATGAGTAAGGATAGTTGGCGGTACGCCCTATCATGTTACTGCACTAGCTATTATTAATCGTTTTCCGTGTTATACAGTAATTTGACAATCAAAGTTATAGTATTTGTATAAACTAATCAAAATAGTTTAGGGACGATAACATCGATAATAACTATTAAAACCTTCTACCCGGTCATTAATGAGTCGCCTTTACACACGCCCTTCAAGTCAGAAACATTGACAAAGAAAGAGGACACTACTCTAGCGTTGGGTTTTGTTTATCCTCTCACTCTTATTCGTTTCAAAGATACTTGCTCCTAACATAAAACTGCAATTACAAAAGCTATTATTATATTCGCACATTATTAAGAGGGATTACACGAGCCAATCTCATATAATTCCATCAAATAGTTAAAATGTTAAAATGTGCATGCGGACGTTATAGAAAACAGTGTAATAGTGGCTGGGTAGCGACCACACTTTCTTTAGGTTAGGATGTTTTAACCTGCATATTTTCCTTTGAGACTAACGTATTTAAAAGTATTACAACTATTATTAATAAACAAAATTACATTCTGATAGCCAGCAGAGCGATACGACGCTCATTGGCTTCTAGTTTCATTTTCCGTTGTCGCATCTTTATTCAATTATGAATGTATAACATTTAAATACAAACACATGAAATATCATTCTAAAACGTCATTGAACGCCACCTGCCTAGATGATTAGTGGTTACTTTTACTCAAGGCATCTTACTGAATTGTAACAATTATCCCCGCTACCTGCATTATATTATATCTTTGGTGTTTGAAGAAAAAATGCAACATCTACATATGTATAGAGAAGATAGCATCCTGACTTCAATACTTCTGACTTCTTACATCCATACTTCTAACTTCAACAGTTCTAACTTCGTCACTTTTAACTTCCAACTTCCTTACTTCTAACTTCCATACTTCTAACCTCCTTACTTCTAACATAATATGAAAGCCCTGGATGGACTTCTTACTTCTATACTTCTGACTTCCATTCTACTAACTTCAACATGTCTAACTTCCAACTTCCTTACTTCTAACTTCCATACTTCTAACTTCCTTACTTGTAACTTCATTACATTTAACTTGCAAGGTCCAAATCGTATTGGTTTCATTCAAAGAAGCACGTTTTGATAATAAACTAATTTTGTGATAATATTTATCAAATGTGTAGCATGACATTTGACATGGATTGACTTAACAATTTTATAGAACATTAAATATGATGTTTTCTTTTTATAGTGTTCTTAGGAATGAAGAGGAATAGTCCGAAAAGGGCGATTTCGCCCTTTCAGAATTTACCTTTAATTCGGGATTAAACGCCACCATTCAGTGTTCCTATTTCGTTTGAAACCAGAAGATTCTTCATATCTAATATAGTTAAGGGTAAACAGATATTGCATCAACACAGTTACACATAATGTCTCGTTTCCCAAATAAGGCTTTAATTTGAGGGTAAAAACCAACCTTCATTTTACTATTTCGTTAACAGATATCATTATTTATAAAAGGTTATAAATGATAAACAAATACATTAGTAACGGATTAAGTTGTAGAACTATAAAATTGTTGTGTTTATGAGTCGTTTATACAAACATATATTTATGGATTAAACATCGGACACGACGCAAAATTCCCCCGACACTGCTCGTTATTAGTTATTGATCTGCACCAAACCTTTGTGCAGGAATATATATATGTGGTTTAAATATACACGTATTTTCATCAAGTTTGTAATAAAGTTTTAATTAAGATATACATGATGAGATAAACACAGTTTAAACACGATTCAAAACCCTATGTGTAATAATATTATGTACCTATGTACGAACGTCACGGTCAGGTTATAATTGTCAAGTAATTCAAAAACACATACTCTTTCGCCTGGATCTACATAAACCATAAAAATGTTTACAGTATGATGCTGACCAACCTTTATATTCAGTTTAAGCAATGCCTCCAGTTACTTTCTGTGATAGAATTATAACGAAAAATTGTGCAAGGAAAGTGAATCAATTAAGGTGTTTCAACCCATTCCAACACAATAAAAAGTAGGATCTTATGACCGTGAACATTTCTGTGCAAAAATATGAAAAGTCTTTTTAAATTAAAGTGAAATCATTCAATTGAATGTAATCTATGTTTGCATAAAAAAGCGTTCCTTATAAGCACTTTTTTCTTCACCACATTGTTGTATTTGCCGTCTGCTGCAAACGCAAATATGATCAAGTTATTATATTTGCATACTTTGATCGTGTTACGCCATAAACAAAATACCTATAAATTTTGGAGATACATGTATATCTTAATCATGTCTCAACATGTAAATACACACATGTGTTGTTAATTTATGTCTTAATCATGTTTCAACATGTAAATACACACATGTGTTGTTAATTTATGTCTTAATCGTGTTACAACATGTAAATACACCCATGTGTTGTGAAGTTATGTCTTAATCGTGTTTCAACATGTAAATACACCTATGTTTTTTGAAGTTATATCTTAATCGTGTTACAACATGTCATTACATTTAACTTGCAAGGTCCAAATCGTATTGGTTTCATTCAAAGAAGCACGTTTTGATAATAAACTAATTCTGTGATAATATTTATCAAATGTGTAGCATGACATTTGACATGGATTGACTTAACAATTTTATAGAACATTAAATATGATGTTTTCTTTTTATAGTGTTCTTAGGAATGAAGAGGAATAGTCCGAAAAGGGCGATTTCGCCCATTCAGAATTTACCTTTAATTCGGGATTAAACGCCACCATTCAGTGTTCCTATTTCGTTTGAAACCAGAAGATTCTTCATATCTAATATAGTTAAGGGTAAACAGATATTGCATCAACACAGTTACACATAATGTCTCGTTTCCCAAATAAGGCTTTAATTTGAGGGTAAAAACCAACCTTCATTTTACTATTTCGTTAACAGATATCATTATTTATAAAAGGTTATAAATGATCTACAAATACATTAGTAACGGATTAAGTTGTAGAACTATAAAATGGTTGTGTTTATGAGTCGTTTATACAAACATATATTTATGGATTAAACATCGGACACGACGCAAAATTCCCCCGACACTGCTCGTTATTAGTTATTGATCTGCACCAAACCTTTGTGCAGGAATATATATATGTGGTTTAAATATACACGTATTTTCATCAAGTTTGTAATAAAGTTTTAATTAAGATATACATGATGAGATAAACACAGTTTAAACACGATTCAAAACCCTATGTGTAATAATATTATGTACCTATGTACGAACGTCACGGTCAGGTTATAATTGTCAAGTAATTCAAAAACACATACTCTTTCGCCTGGATCTACATAAACCATAAAAATGTTTACAGTATGATGCTGACCAACCTTTATATTCAGTTTAAGCAATGCCTCCAGTTACTTTCTGTGATAGAATTATAACGAAAAATTGTGCAAGGAAAGTGAATCAATTAAGGTGTTTCAACCCACTCCAACACAATAAAAAGTAGGATCATATGACCGTGAACATTTCTGTGCAAAAATATGAAAAGTCTTTTTAAATTAAAGTGAAATCATTCAATTGAATGTAATCTATGTTTGCATAAAAAAGCGTTCCTTATAAGCACTTTTTTCTTCACCACATTGTTTTATTTGCCGTCTGCTGCAAACGCAAATATTATCAAGTTATTATATTTGCATACTTTGATCGTGTTACGCCATAAACAAAATACCTATAAATTTTGGAGATACATGTATATCTTAATCATGTCTCAACATGTAAATACACACATGTGTTGTTAATTTATGTCTTAATCATGTTTCAACATGTAAATACACACATGTGTTGTTAATTTATGTCTTAATCGTGTTACAACATGTAAATACACCCATGTGTTGTGAAGTTATGTCTTAATCGTGTTTCAACATGTAAATACACCTATGTTTTTTGAAGTTATATCTTAATCGTGTTACAACATGTAAATACACCTATGTTTTGTGAAGTTATATCTTAATCTTGTTACAACATGTAAATACACACATGTGTTGTGAAGTTATGACTTAATCGTGTTTCAACATGTAAATACACCCATGTGTTTTTTGAAGTTATGTTTTAATCGTGTGCTTAATTGCACACATGTAACTGGTAGACTTTTTCAGTAAGCTTAATTTTAAACATCCTTTTCCGATCTATATGTATTGACCATGGGCATCCCATTAAAAGCTCCGTGAATTTGGAATGAACCAGGGACTTTCTGTTCTAACTCCCCAACGATAATTTCTAATTCCCTCGTAGATATTTGGATATATTCTGGCGCAATACGCTTATTATATCGTCCTTTTATATTTTTTGTATCTGACCAAAATGAAAACAAGTGTTATATCCGGCTAACAGGGTTGTTAAGAGTTCTTTTCTATACTTTATATAACATACTTATTTTAGCGTGCCTTTTCCCTATGGAGTATTGAAATCTGATAGGTCACATGACGTCGATCCTTTCAGTGATTTTGTTATAGTCGATATTGTGTGTTTTGTTCTCTAATATAACTTTGAAATTGTTAACTAATATACATTATATATACTCTTTTAAACAGTTGATGCGATAAAGCTGTTAAAAAGTTGAGTTGTATGAGTTGAATAATTGGGAATATAACAACAGATTGATTACTTGTAGGTTCGATTTTGTTTTATTATGGCTTAAGTAACTTATTTTCTCTGTATATATATATATATATATATAGAAAGTCGGTAGACCATTTACTAAAGAAATATTTCATATTTTAAACTAATACCATTTTGTAACCCAGAAAGTCGATATAATAAACAATCATGATTAAAATTGCCTTAACAGCTTAATAGGCAATATTTAAAAAAAATTCTGATCGAGAGAGATCCAAATCATTCTGTTTCTCCCTGCAGCCATATCAGGATCATTTCTGTCCAACATCTAGTCGTATAAGCACTATCGATGCTCCCAAAGAACGGTATTGACGAAATACCTGGCTATAAAAGGACATGTGATCAGAATATTATTTATGTCATTATCGCCGATGGTCGTTATTGCGTGCGTGGGGGATTTTGTTGTTGAGATTATGGCTCCATCCTGATTGCTGTTGGGTAACCACCAGGCCTATCGAGGTATTGATTATGAGTACGAAACCCAGTTAGGTCATTCTATCTTTCATAATATATAGGTGCTACCTATTTACGAAAAAAGCGTAAAATGATTGTAAACAATAATTAAAGAGCATAATGTGGCTATTAAAAATAACCTTTAGAGTAATGATAATGTCACTGACGACGTAGGAAAAGATTGTCGCCAAAGGAACAATTGCTCATTATGAGAAAGTTATCTTTTTGTCACAATGTCTGATAAATAATCAAACTGTCATCTATCATGAGATATTTTATTTCCTTTCCAAGTTGTTTACAATTTTATTATTATTTGTTTTCGTTTGTTTACTTATAGGACTTATTAAGCCTGTATGATTATGAGTGGACTTTATGTATTTGTTGCGTACGGGGATCAAGATTGACCTGTTCATAGTCTGATCTGAACTAACACTTCACAACGTATGTATCTTATAACAACTTTGTACAAGTGCATCTGTGCTCATGTATAGGAATTCGGGGTCTTTTCATGTTGATGCCACCTTTTTTACGGGAAACGACGTCGCTAAATTTGACGTTAAGCAAATGAGGTGTAACGGAAATTACGTGACGTCGTCCTTTGGTACGGTACAGTCAAAACTTAGGTTCGGGCGTAGTATTGCTGTCGTCTGTTTTGACGAACGGGAAAACATGTTTCGTACAGAGTTCCATTTATTATTAACTTTTTCGAACAAATAATATGAATTAAGGCAAAGCCTCAGAAAGTTTCGGAAAGTGCATTCAGTCTCACCTACTAAAGCTGTTGTGCACTAACGCATTTACCTTTTTCTCAATTGATAATGGATATAGTTGTCACCCAGGGGTAGAGAGTTATAATAAATGCATGATTTAACATATAAAATATGTTTATATGTCTTTGGATAAATGCATCAACATTTTGAAAAAAAAAAAAAAAAAAAATCTGACAATTGAACTTGAAATCAGACTTGCAATTGCAGAGGAAAAACGTTTAGATTTGTCATTTTACCATTTTTATGATGCCACATTTCAGCATTGCTTTGAACTAATCAATATCCCTTGAACAATTTATGTAGAGGGTTAATTAAAGAACGCTTTTTGCAAATTTATCTTGCCATAAGACATGCAGTTTACCAGGAAAATTGTTATTTTACTCCCTTTCTGATACTTTTTGGCAGCATTGATCTTAAACCACTCTGGAAAGGGCAACATAATGTTTTTTAAGCCAAATTATCTTGAAACAAGACCCCACACTCTGATAATGCCTGGCAACATTGGTTTTTATTTAATAAATATGACTTGAATAAGTGTATGGATGGTCACATAAGGAAAATTAATGCAACAGTGTTATAACTTTGAAATTATACCTGCAACTTCCTTTTCTCATGCCACATGCGGATAATATTTTTCAACCAATCAAAATGACTTGAATATTTTTAGGGTTACATAAGAGACTTTCCTGCCCAGTTATACAGAAATACCAGAATAACTAAACATTGTGACACTTTACTTCTTATCGATGGGGTAGTTTCCAGAATTCAACACAGAATTATTCCTTTGAACATTTTGAAACTGAAAGAGGACACCAAATCAATATTTCTGTGCAGTACAGTTAAAATGGATCAAGTAGTTTAACCCTTTCCCACATACAATAAATCTGCAACAGACAACTTTAAAAATGTAAGCTAAATAAAAATGGAAATTCTCTATAGTTGTAGGTAGAATTACTGAAAAAAGTTGCAAACTTTGTGACAAAAGGAGAAATTGCTCATTTTCTCCTTTTGTCACAATGTTTTCTAAAGTCGTCTGCTGCAGATGCGTCTAAATGTGTCTACAGGTGGGAAAGGGTTAAAAGCAGCCGTTGTTTAAATAAATAGTTGCTGGTGGATATTGCACAATGGATTTAGGATTATCACAAAAGCTGTGCTGATATTGATTAAGTTGTATGTATTTAGCTACAGTGTATTTTTTCCCCACTGAGATTTGAACTCAGAACTCCTGGCTAGACCAGGTGTTTAACCAGTTAAAACTATAAGGTCTCAAAATGTAGCTAAACACATTTAATTTACGATCAAGATTGTCCTAAAAAAAAGTCACATTTGGTAAATGCCTCATGTTCTTTACCAAAAAAAGGAATTCCTAATAAATCAGAGCTTGTGATAGTTTAATTGTAATTTAAACAAGAGCGCCAAATGTCACAAAATACGCCTGTCCTGTTTTTTTGAGACCAAGTATAGTGATAATTGGTTGTATGTCAGGCAAATTTAGAGAGCGGACACTATTAGTACAGTTTTGGCCATTTGGAGGGACATAAGTGTGTAGTGACTAAGATAACATGGTAAGTTATTGAACCTGACCAAGATATTCTGCCCATCAACATTTTGTCTAAATTTGGTGATGATCGGATAAAGGCTTCACAAGTTATTTTAACTGACAAGACCAATTTGAGGTAATTTCTATAATTAAAGGGCGATAACTCTCGATTGACTTGAGCGATATGGCTAGTTATCGAACATGTTTGAGATATTATGCGAATACACATCTTTACAAAATTTGGTGTTGATTAGTCAAAGGCTTCTAAAGTTATTGAGCTGACAAGACACATTTTAGGTAATTTCTATAATTAAAGAGCAATAACTCTCGATTGACTAAAGCGATATGGCAAGTTATCAAACTTATCTGAGATATTATGCCAATACACATTATGATTACATTTGGTGATGATTAAACAAAGGCTTCTAAAGTTATTGAGCTGACAAGACCAATTTTAGGTAATTTCTATAAATAAAGGGCAATAACTCTTGATTGACAGAAACGACATGGCTAGTTATCAAAATTATCCGAGATATTATGCCAATACACTTTCTGACCAAAATTTGGTAATGATTGAACAAAGGCTTCTAAAGTTATTGAGCTGACAAGACCAATTTTAGGTAATTTCTATAATTAAAGGGCGATAACTCTCGATTGACACAAGCGATATGGCTAGTTATCAAACGTGTACGAGATATTATACTAATACACATTCTGACCAAATTTGATGATGATTGCCATTGGACAAAGGCTTCTTAAGTTATTGAGCTGACAACATACTGGACGCCGCCCGCCAGCCCGCCGGTACGCCGCAGGTAAAACTATAATACGTTCCGTTAAAAAATGGGCGTATAAAAACCTAACCAATTATGTTTTTCTAAACATTAAATTGTTATCTTACAACACTATAATATTCTTATTACTGATTAGACTTATGCAACCATGTCCCTTTATCATCTCATGTATTTGCTATGTAAAACATGAGTATAAGTTTTTCAAATGCATTTTACCAGTAGAATAAGCCATGTTTTTCAAGGATTGAAATAATTTAATCAATATTTGAAGAGGATGAACAATTGGGCCAAATTATTTTTAAATCAGGCCAGAATTTTCAAAACAAATGCATTTCCATTGCAAAGAGGATAAGCATTAAGGAACATTCTTATGAAGGTGGATTGCAATGGACACAGTGGTACAGAAGGAGACATTGTTTAACACTTTCCCACTGGTAGATGACGTTTGAAATCACTGTGGCAAAGGGAGATAACGCTCATAGTGAATATTTCATTTTTTTGCAAGTTTAGCTTTTATCCAAAAAGATTTTCCATATTTTTGACCTAGCTTTTTTTAATGCTGTCTGTGGTTAAGGGATATGAGGATGGAAAGAAAGTTCAGAACAAGCTTTAGACCCTAGTTTGAAAGAAACAAACAACTTAAGTTTCCCTCATATGGACGTTTTCTGACGCCTCTGCAGCAGACGGTTTTTTGAATACAGTGACAAAAGAAGAAATTGCTCAAAATGAGCAATTTTTCCTTTTGCCACAATGTTTTCCTCTTTAAGTCATAGGTTGTCCATTCAATTATAGAGAGTTTCTATTCTTTGACAAAATACGTTCCAAGTCATCTGCTGCAGAATTGTCGTATGACGGAAAGGGTTAATCATATTGAGCAATTATTTCAACTCTTTTCAATAATTTTACTTTCATTTAAAGAGATTTTCTATTTGTTTTGCTTAGATGTTTTCAAAATGGTCTGTTGCTAATTATTTTATGTGAGAAAGGATTTAGGTTAATATCTTTTATTTAAACTAATATTCCATTCTAATTTGGGGCTACACCCCTAAACTCCTGCTTCATCATTAATTCAATTATACTGTGCAAAGACAAAAAAAAAAAAAAAATTGTAGCAAAGAACAATAGGTGACTAGGTCAAACTGAATACACTTTGTGGCAACATAATATATAAACAATGTGTTTATGCCTGTCAGTAAAAATAACCATATTCAAGAATGCAAATCTTTGAGTGGACATGCACAGTAAATTTCAACTATATGAATCAATAAAAAAAAAATCACAATTGAAGGTTATAATTTCATGCTAATCTAGTTTAACTGCCAATTTATCAAAGAATGATTTTAACAGACATCATCAATTTAAGCTTTGAAGCTTTCCCTCATATGACAAATCTGCAGTAGACGACTTTGAAAATGTCCACTCAAAAATAAGGAACATCTCTATAATTGTTAAAACCTATATAGAATGAAGATAATTTGCCACACATTGGTCAACATCAGCCCCTTTGAATGAATGTTAAAATATTTCATTTTATGTTGCCAGACGCATCCTAAACTTTTTATCAACTGTAAACAACATCAGGGGCTGCGCCCCCGAACCCCTGCGATTTCAATCTGAAAGAACAAGTTTGTTGCACACATAAAAAAAAAATTGTTTACCTCTTATTAGAAACCAGCATGTACATTCCAGCTTGCAAAATCCTTGATTGTATTGACTGTGTATTGGACATGTACTAACATAATATGTTTAAACTTTAACCTATATGAATCCATAAAATCTTGTCGTAATTGAAGGTAGCAACAGAGTTAAGTAAATTTTGATTGAGAAGAAACTTTTTCACCAGTGTGCCTGTGTTATAACACAGTGGACGGCCTCGGCAGTGTTTTGGTAGAACTTCTACCTTTGGTGCGGGTAGTCCCACATTTATTTGGATTGGGATGCGGGAGGTCGCAAATCCGATCTCCAGTCGGGTCAAGCCAAAACCTTAAAAAATGGTAGATGTGACTGCCCTTCTTGATGCTAAGGGGTTGCTGGGTTAGCATTACAACCGACTGGCTGGTGTCAGGAATGAACCAGAAGTACTGGTATAAACTTACCCAGTAAACGGCATCAGATAACTAGAGAATTGTTGAAAGCGACGTAAAACATTTAAAAACACACCAAACAATGACACAGTTGAGAGACATAGCCAGTACAAGAGGTAGAAATGCCATAAAGCCAAAGTGTAACCGTACGGTGTCAGGTAAAATTTACTACTTGTCATAATGACTGTTCATTGGTTCAAACCAGTACAAATGGGCAACTTGGATAGGGAATCGTCTTTTCTACAGATCTGCCAAGGTTCATTAGATTCTACACATTCACACGGATGGACCCACCAATTGATCATTAATAAGCTGATCCATCGGTTAAATGAATAAAAATTGGTATTAACTACTAAATATAAAGAAATTATTTTATCTTTATCCATAAAGAAGGAACAATAACAAAATCTAAACCATTACTATAATGTCTTCCTCAAGGCGACGCAAGATTACAACATACATATGAACAGAGAATATCTTCAGTGGTTCTACTTATCAGAGAAACGTACTGTTCACAACTTCAGACTAACTGACTTGACTTCAAGTGCGTAAAACATTATGTACGAAATGGAATCCTTGTTTCATTTTAAGCATTAAGAAGCATTGGACATGTCTGACATGGAAATAATGTTGCGAGGTGGTTAAAAACTATTTATATAATCATATACTTGTTAGGATGCATCTCAAACTTACCTGATGGCTTGGCAAAACACTCCGAGTCTACACATTTTGGTTGTCTTTACAAGCATGTTAAACATGAACGGCAACTCTAATGTTAACCGGGACATTGATAATAATTATCATGTTTCGCACGAATATGGTTTCGTGACACAAGGATTAAACAAAACAACATGACTCCCATTGGGCCTAGCAATAAAGATATAATGTGACAAATTTGCCTAAGAATAAACTGAGTGACCACGATTTGTGACAAATGGGCCATGATCAACCGTTTTGAATGAATCACGATAGCACCAGCTTACCTGACGGTCGTTGACTTTCAGCAGTTATGGACAGTTTAACACAATAAATCCATTGAACAATTTTCTAAATGATAAAATGACGGGTGCTTCCTGTATTTTGTTACCAATGAACGCATATCGGATCTACTAGATCGAAAAATTTAATCGAGTCGATACGAGCCAGAGGTCAAGAATCCGCCATTTTTAACGTGGTTAATGAAAAGCTGGAAATTTGAATGCGCTTAGTGACACTGACGTCATTTTTATGGAATTGTTCTCTGAACAGAATCTTCGATACATGTTCAATGATGTAAACATTTGATATACAGTCTGAAATCGGAAAATCGGATATCCGAGTAGTCCCAAATTGCCCACAGACTTCGTTTTGTAACAAGCAAAAATAGCACCATAGTATATGTGACCTTTGACCCTGACCGTAAGAAGTTTCTAACCGAAACTTTATTAATTCACACGAAAATAACACAGCACTTTAAAGATTAAAAATATCGATTAAAATAAAAAAAGATTAACAAGACGACAATAATTTTCAATCCGTGTTTTTCGTCGCATTTTACACATACCCAAAATTGCGACTCCAATGATTTTAGCCAGTTCCATTATAGAAAGTTTAATGGGTTATTTGCCCCCCGCCCCCCCCCCCCCCCCCCCCCCCCCCAAACAAAAATATCATGCCTGTTACCTATGAACGAACAAACCCATTCATGGTTTTTTTCTGTATAAAAGTCATTGTTGGATAAGCTTCATTTGTCTATGAATTAACAAGGTCTAGGTGGAACCTTGATTAGGAAGAATATTTTGTGGATGGAGTATGTTGCAAAATAGCCAGAGATAAACATGTGGTAAAATGAGCAGGCCGAAATGATATAACCGACCATACTATTGCAAGAGGTGTTAAAACTTGTAGCAATTGTAATACGCAATCAATCGTCTCCATATGGTAATGTCAATATTAAATCGCCTTACAAAATGGTCTAACAAACACGAAAAGATAATTGGAAATCAATTTGGATTTCAGAAAGGAAAATCTACAGTCGATTGTATTTTTATACTACATTCTATAATAACTAAAACATTAAGCCAAAAAAAAACCAACACTTTATTGCGCATTTATTGATTTTGAGAAATGCTTTGAGAAGATTGATTGATCTTTACTCTTTTGAAAACTTTTTCATGAGGATGTTAGCTCTAAAATCATAAATGCGATAAGGAGCATGTATTGTACCATCAAATCTTGTGTAATGGTTAATAATGAATTATCTCCCTTTATAGATTCAAATATTGGAGTCAAGCAAGGTGACCCAAGTTCCAGTCTATTGTTCCTTTTTTTCGTTAATGACATTCTATCTCACTTAAACAATGATATAGCTGATCTGTTTATGATAAGTGATATCAAGATTTTCATGTTACTTTTCGCCGATGATACTGTCCTATTCGCTCACTCACCACAGGCTCTACAATCTTTATTAAACGATCTAGAACAATATTGCAATTCATGGGGTATTAAGGTTAATACTAAACAAGAAAATGTGTCCATGGAATACGGATGCCCCGGTTGTTAACTATATTGTTAAAACGGACGGACGAACAGTTGGTCCAACCTCAAATTGATACAATTTTTTAAACAATGATATGTTGATTGTCATTTGTGTGAAGTTTCATAATGATAGGACATCAGGTTCACTAAAATCTAACTTGACCAAAAACTTTAACCTGAGAATGGAATGGACGAACAGACAGACGAACAGACGAACGGACGGACGAACAGTTGGTCCAACCTCAAATTGATACAATTTTTTAAACAATGATATGTTGATTGTCATTTGTGTGAAGTTTCATAATGATAGGACATCAGGTTCACTAAAATCTAACTTGACCAAAAACTTTAACCTGAGAATGGAATGGACGAACAGACAGACGAACAGACGGACGAACAGTTGGTCCAACCTCAAATTGATACAATTTTTTAAAGAATGATATGTTAATAGTCATTTGTGTGAAGTTTCATCATGATCGGACATCAGCTTCACTAAAATCTAACTTGACCAAAAACTTTAACCTGAGAATGGAATGGACGAACAGACAGACGAACAGACGGATGAACAGTTGGTCCAACCTCAAATTGATACAATTTTTTAAACAATGATATGTTGATTGTCATTTGTGTGAAGTTTCATAATGATAGGACATCAGGTTCACTAAAATCTAACTTGACCAAAAACTTTAACCTGAGCGGGACGGACGAACGGACGAACGGACGGACGGACGGACGGACGGACTAACAGACCGGAAAACTATATGCCCCTCATAAAAGTATGCCGGGGCATAAAAAACAAAAAATTGAATTTAACTTACACCAATTTGTGATTTATTAACACTATTTACGTACCTTACGAGGCACTTGCAAAACAACACATGAAATAACTTTACTCTTACATTTCCGATAAAACAAAAGACAGATTTATCTATTGCACACTTAATTCCAAAGTACAAACGAGACGTTATTTTACAAAAAAAAGAAAATTCATATCCTTAAACTCTTTTGATTAGATGTCATTTAACAGTTGTGTCATTGCAATTGTCCATTTTTGTTTATTGAAGTATGTCCTATCCGCCGTGCAGGTGTATCGAAAGAGACAGGTAGGCAGTGGTGACTTCAGTACTGATACTCTCTGTGACCCACGTAAATGTAACGACTAAGAGGAAAAGGCAAGTTATCAAAACACCATCAATTATAAGAGGGAGATAACATGCCCAAATAAGAAGTATACTTGTCAGAGGAAATTGTGTGTAGTTAATATAACGGGAAACTATTTGATTACTAATGTAAATTTCACAAGGAATGTGCTACTATATAACGCGAACGATATTCCGATATACTTCGACTAAGGTGGATAACATACATCCCTGATAAGCATAATCGACGAGCTTAGTAAACTACTTTAAAATACGAAGAAATTTGCTTTGAAGATAATAAATGAAGACATCAAATGGGGAACTGGATATCACGATACTCTTTGTATCAGAACAATTCAAACGTGACTTTATTGAATAGTGAAACTCGCTGGTTTCCAGGTGGATATTCTTTGTTACCCCTTTCACATCGGGTATCATTGAAATATAATAAGGATGTCAATACCCGCCATTTTACAGATACAAGAGATAACGGCTGGTTTACAGGTTGAGTAATGTTAGACAACAACATGTTATCTTTGGTTGATCATAGTAACTACAGTGTTAAGATAATTGACGTTAACAGTAACAAAGCTATATCATGTATAAGACTACCTACACGGCCATGGGATATAACTCGTGTAGAACAAGAGCAGGTAGTCGTAACATGTTACGATAAACTCGTATTCATACAGGTTGGTAGAACATTGTCTGTAGTGAAAACAGTTAACATTAGAAATGCCTTTCGTGGTATTGTTTGTACTAACAACACATTGATTGTCTCTTTTCTGAATCCTGGCTCCGTTAAAATCCTTGATATAGAAGGACGTATATTAAACGTAATCTCAACAGATTACAAAGGACAAGCGTTGTTTGAAGAGCCATGTTACATTGTACTTAGTCCGGACCAGAAAACACTATATGTATCAGATGAAGACAAGCACAGTGTGACAAGTATGGATCTTAACGGTACTGTACAGCATATTTATAAGTGTGACACACTGAAGGGTCCACGCGATCTGGCAGTAGATTTAGAAGGTAAAATTTATGTATTTGGACGAATGCTATACATTATACATATCATCCCACCTCAAGGTACAATCAAAGGGCTATTACCCAAGGAAATAGGAGATAGGATAGAGATAAATAATCCACATGCAGTTATATGTTGTAAAAAGGATAACATACTTTACATCAGTCATATTCTAGGATGGATTAATCCTAAACATATAGTTTCTGCTTATCAGATAAGGTGAACTATACATCAGAGGTAAACATGTATCTCAGAACTGACTACGAATGAGCTGCGCATCATGAAAACGAATCGTTATTAATATTCGGCAAATGTAGCTCCGGATCATTATGTTAATCATGAAAACATCTAAGTGTTCGTTTATCAGATGGAGTGATTTCTACATAAGAGATAATACTATATATCAGAACTGACAAAAAATAAAATGCGCGTCAGGAAAACGAACCGTAATTAATATTCAGCAAGTGTAGATCCAGATATATTGTGGAAAATGGAAAATAGATAACGCTGTTTACCTAGTAGATAACATTCATAACAACAATGATGAGGATAAAATGAAAAGTGTTGTAGATTTTTGTCCCTTTTTTCTCATAACATGTATCATGAATGTAAACTATTTCAGGATTGTATGTTGAAAATGCTTAGGAATAAGCCGACGACCTTTGAACACATTGTGGGAATGTAAGAGATTTCTTATGACAGTTCTTATATATTATATTCAATATTTATACCATCGTTCAGAGATTTCCCTTACTTTGCTGCATATGTATATTGCTGCATATGTATACATAATTATATACAATCGGCGTTTCTTCCTCTGCAGCATAGAACATGTGAAAAACACACATTTTTCTTTTTCTACAAAGTTTATAAATGTTCTTGGGTGTCTGTTAATGTATTAAATCAAGTTCATTTGTTGTTCTTTCTTTATAACTTCTAATAGCACATGTATATTTGTATCAACCCATGTCATGTCTGACCCAGTACTGTAGTCCAATATGTCGTCACTGATTACATATATGAATGGAAAAGGCACTGCAGTTCTCATAAAAGAAATAAACATTATCTGAGCAGTTCTCTAGGAAAACTCACCTTTGGGTTTTTGTGATTTGTTGTTGATCAAACAATGCTGTAAAACCAAAGAGAACACTGTATGTTAAGGCCTCATGAATGCGTCTGTAACTATTGAACATTGCAGAGCCGGATAAAACTGCACAAGAACGAAGGATAAAATGGATTCACAATTGTTACAGTTGCCAAAAAATATTTTTTTCTTCATCACTCTCTAAAACTATACAACTATACTCTGTTTTCAGACCAATCATTATTTATAATAATAAATTCATTTCTGAGCACAGATCTGGGTTTCAAAGTGTTATAGTTTTGGGCCCAGCTCAACTTCAATGTTCAACTTTCTAAGTGTTAAACAATTTTCCAATGCAGCAGGCAAACATCAAAAATGTTGTTGTAAATTTTGAAATTTCTTAAAAGATTTACCCATATTGACTGACAATTGTTTTATTGCTTAATATAAACATTATGAGACCATAACATTCACAAGGTAATTTCTCAGCACTAAATACAGGTAAGAATGTTGACAATGTGACATTCAATTTACCTTTTCCCACATACAACGAATAGGCCAGAAATACTTTGAAAACATCAGGACAAAAATATGAAAAATCTCTATAAATGAAAGTTTCATTATTGAATAGACTTGAAAACATTTTGGCTTAAGGTGAACTTGCTTATTATGAGTAATTTCTCCTTTTCGTTCAAATAGTGTACAAAAAAGTTGGCAGGTAATATTAAATTAGGAGAGCTAAAATTCGAAAAACTGATATTGCCCCTGGCTAATTCACACATGTAGACTTTGTCTCACTTTGCCAACTTTTTTTCGTCCCCGAATTCTTACCTAAAAACTAAGTTGGTAAAGTGAGACGACAACATTACAAATGACTAGTAAATACTGAAATATAATCATAAATAGATATGTAACGATTCATAATCGTCTTATATTATCAAATTGCAGATGCTTAAGCCATTGTTTAAATGTTGAAAACGGTAGATATTTATGTTTTCACAATAACTATCGTTTTTGTGAGTTCTGCCTTGAATGAAATATACAAATGGTGGAATATGAATTCCATTTCCTGATGGTATGTCTTGTGTATGATTAGCGAAGGACTTAAGACTTCAACGAGAAATGGAAATCATTATATCCAACAATTGAATTATTCAAAGCAATAATGGCTGAACCCAGATATGTGAACAATCTTACGAAACATTTGGTCATTTAAAATCAAAAAATTAAATTATACGGAAGATATTATAGCTTAGCAATATCTGTTTTCAATTATTGTGATATTATAATAAATTTCTATTATAAGTATTTGTTTATGTTTGATAAATTGTTACTATTTAGCCAGAAGCCTTGTTAACATTTACTACTACTATTGGGTAACTACATGTACTTATTCATTGATTAAGCTAAACACATGCGAATCCTTTTCTCAATGCAACACATTGGCGAACAACTTTGAAAACAAATGGACCAACACATTGGCGAACAACTTTGAAAACAAATGGACCAACACATTAGAAACGTTCAATTTCTGAACGTCATTTCATTGACAAGAGATGAAAGCCTTATATTGTGAAAGGAGATATGAACATAATGAACAAGTTCCTCTTAGTTTGTTTCAAAATAAGCGTGTGCTGCTTATAATCGCATACAGAACATTATTCATATTTGAACATCTTTACTGTTATGTCACTCATATGAACCTATTATGTATATGTAGATTTGTATAATGGGCAAGATGCCTAAATTACTGAATAAACAAATTGCTTTGTGTTGCATTGTATTACATCATATGCATTTTTAATTTTTAATTAATGAATGGGAAGTTGGAAGTATTTTTCCGAAATATGTTTATTTTTTTAATTTTACTGCATATGTAACCGATACTGACAAGGTTCCTTCCAATACATTCTAATACCTTTAACTGTACACTCTTTAACATCGGTTGGCAAAATATGTGTCTGTTTATAAGAATGAATGTATAACATTCTTAAACAGAATATAGAATTACTTGATGACAAAACAGAAATGAAATGTCTAAAAATATACTACTGAATATTCTTTCGTTCTAGAAAGTCAAACAGAGATGACTCTCTGCTACTATCGAATCCTATTCCTTTTTTCCAAATCATATTCTTGAAATTGCATCTTTGGTTTCAAATGACAGTTTTCTTAAGAACGATACTTTTATTTAAATTATAATGAAAATGTCCATCAGTGTCATACTTTTAAATGGACGGACACGATATTTCATTCCATATACATGCTATTAATGTCCGTTTTAAATATCCACAAAAGAGTACCTCCCGGGGGAAAATATTGCCAGCACTCTGCACCAGTCTAACTTTTGAACCAAACAAAACATGTCTTCTTCACCACCTTCCATGTCAACAATATGTGAAAATATTCAAACGCGTTAGTGCTTTCATTTAAAATGTAGCTAACTGTAGTTAAATCTTCAATTATATTTCTTTCACACCTATACATACGATATACGAACATAAAATGTATGCAAATATTGTATGGCTACTGTAAGTTAAAGCACTGTTGAACTGAACGCACGCGGTCATGACTAGAGATGAAAAGTGTTTACATGATGTTTTACACCGCTTAAGACTCCATTGGAGTTATATCACTGCTTTTCTTGGATACAAAAAACATTCGTACTTCTGGTCCGACCTACCAAAACAACTTTAAACATCGAAGGACGGATTTGATGTCTTACTGACTCTCCATGACAGGCTCATTAAAAGGTAAATTTTAGAACAAATAATGGGGCTACATTTCTAATTTCTAAAATTGGTCTCAAGTCTAAACTACATGTAGACTGACATTGAAGTCTCTGGCTAGACTGTGTGGTTGCAAATGGTATAGGACCTCAATTCATTAGATGCGACTCATATCTATAACTCGAAATTTAACATCGAACCTTGACTGCATTATTATGTTAGACAATTTGAGTATAATACTCATGCTTGATTGAAACTATTATGGGAAAACAAAATGTGTAATGGCTTTATTTTCCTCACTACATTTTCAATAGACGTCTGCTGTTAAAAGGCGTCAGATAGCAGGGCTTAATTCGTGATTACTTTTTTCCTATTTCTACAACGAGTTTAAAAGGTGTCAGCTATCGTCTGTTTCATGAAATAGGTTCACTATATCGATAGCTTACCACGACACTGGCATTCTTATTGCAGCTGTTCACATCTCCTGACATCACAAACGTGTCAAATATAACTTGAATATTCTTCCCGGGCATTCCCACAATGAACAGTTCACAATTATCCTCTATGTAAGGGGAAGGGCGGACGGGATACATTGTACTCGAAATATTCCCTGTCGCTGACGACACTAGTCGACAACATCATGAAAATAGATAAACTTGTTGATTTGAAAATATGTAGGTAGGAATACATGTTTCGGTCGCGAATATGCGAGAATAAACAATTCATATTAAATAAATTAACATATTACTTACTGCACGAAAATGTACACACATGTTTCATGATAAACGCTTTCCCAAGTACAACATGATAAACATGTTCGCTAGTACAAAAAGTCAGCAGCAGACGACCTTGAAACCATCCGGCGAAATTATGGAAACAACTCAATAGATGAAAGAATAATTACTGCACAGAGTTAAAAACATTGTTGCAAAAATAGAAATTACTCATCAACAGCAATTTCTCCTTTTGCCAAAGTGTTTTCAAACGTCATCTGCTGCGGATGCGAACAACTGCGTCTTCAAATGTAAAAAGGATTAAGACAATCGTATCAGAATGAGAAAAGTCGTATTTCAAAATAGGAGAAAAAAAATCGACAATATTGACCCGTGTCTGACCATTTGTTTTACTTTGTATATCTTCATGAAATGCATGTTTGTTCATCAAATGTCCGTACTGTTTTATAAATCCACGTGTTGATATAAATTTAAGGAAAAACGTGTGATGAGATAAATATGAGGAAAACATGTGGTGCGATAATAAAAGGAAAACATGTGGTGAGATAAATATGAGATAAACACGTTGTAAGGAATCATGTTATGAAATAAGTATGAGGAAAATATGTGATCAAATAAATATGAGAACAACATATGATGAGATAAATATGAGGACAACACGTGGATAAATGTCAGGAAAACACGTGGGGCAATAAGCATGAGGAAAAACGTGTTGAGATAAATATGAGAAAAACACAAGGTGAGATTAATATGAGGAAAACACGTGGTGGGATACATATTAGGCATCACGTGATGAGATAAACATGAGGAAAACACGAGTTAAGATAGTCTGGAGTTCCTTCCCTTATTACTATGTAAAGGAGTCAGGCACAAACCAAATAATGTCGGACGCGATGGACTAATATCTAAATTTCCTATGTGTGTTGATCATCTGGATAATACTTCATTTATCCTATTAAAATAAGGTCAGAACTTGATTCATTGTATTTATTTTATGATGCTATGTTCTGTTTTGAAGACAATAATTTGTTATCGAGTAGTATACTTTTCAGATAGATGACAATGTATTTGAATTTCAGATACACAGGATCTCATTAGAAATAAATGTTTTTAGCTTATGGGATACGTGTATATCATTTAAATGTTAAATGTTTCCTTTATTATAAGTTTTAGTGGTCCCATATTTAAGCAATATAGGCTCTATTTTGAACAATTTACTATAAAACATTAAAATGTTAACTGTTTGTTTGATTTCAAAAGTCAAAGGATTTCTGAATTTCTATTGTCAATTGAAACTACTGGATATCAAGCCATTTCCACTTTATACTTTATATCAAATGTTCCTGCAGCTTAGACCCAGATCAGCCTGCATGGATAATGCTGATCAAGTCTTCAATATCTACAGTGTACACTTGACACATTCCAACATACAACACATTTTGCAGAAGACGACTGAAAACATCTTGAAGGTCTCTAGAAATGACAGTATAATTACTGTAAAAAGTCAAAATGCGTCTATATTTCACTTAGTGGGAAAGGATTATTAAAGATGAATCTAACAGTAAACACAGGTGTGCAATCTAATTTACAATTATAATGAAAGGCAAACATGTATGCATAAATTGAAGGTTTAATCTGTAAGGGAAAAGGTTAAAATATGGTTAACTTAACACATTTTTCACATACCAATTGAAAACAGCTTGGCAAAAATCTCTGTAAATGATAATTTAATAATAGAATAGAGTTGGAAACATTGTGGCAAAATGAAAAATATAAGTGATTTCTCCATTTATCACGTTGATTTTAAAAGTTTTCGGCTGCATATGCATCAGAATGTGTCTACAAGCAGGAAAGGGATAACAAGAAAGCATTCTATAAATAACAATATAACAGTCGGTTTAATTTTGGCTGTTTTGTTTACAGGGTGACAAAGTCTCCTATGCCCTATCAGAGTACTGCAAATTATGCAGTTGAAGACAATACCAGAATTAATATTCTAACAAGCTAGTGTAAGTAATATGTGAACAGTGTAGATTTTGATCAGACTGTGTAGTGCACAGTCTAATCTAAATATATAATACTGTTCTCAGAATCCAACTTGTACATGTTGTCAGGCACAGGCTCATATCATGTATAAAACATGTACAATAAAATGTGTGGCACTCAAAAACATCATATATTTAAAAAAAATAATGAATAGATTATCGAATTTCAATCTGCTTAAACTGAACACATAGAAGGTGAAGAAGCATGGAGTTAATGGTCAAAGCCTTAACATGAATTACGATAATATTATTAATTTCTGACTATGTACTAAACTAGAGTTATAGCATATTTTATTGGACATGTATAACAAGTTTAGATTCAGATCACATATGTGTATTCTGATCATGATCTGTTTGGGTGGCTAATATATATAGTTTGTTTAAGTGAACAAAATAGATCCATATTCGGGTGTGAATGGACTAGTTGCAGTAATTCAGAGCCAGATGAGTCTACACACCTGTGTATTATATAAATAGTATGATCATGATCTACATTGTTCACCTTGTGAAGAGAAATACTCTGATAAAGCCAAACGTTCATATACTGAGCAGATTGCACATTTAGTTATGTCCATGCAGAAATTTATTTAAGTTGTTTCTATTCATTCACAACTATTGCAAAGAGGTAGGGAGGACTAGCAGATGGCAGATCAAGTGGTAAAGCTGATGCCATTTTATACAAAGCTGACGTTGGGCTTCCTAGTATGAGAAACGATATGAAGGAATTTTGTCTTAATAATGATACATGCCGGCGGAGAACAATAAATAGTTACTTTGGTTTTGAAACTGTTAACACACCACATAACTGCTGTGATGTTTGTACACAACACCCTGGAATTGAATGGGATTTCAATAATTGTGCTATGAAGTAGAATGTCTCACTTCACATAGTTAGAAAACATCTGTCTCAAACCTTTACCTCATTTAGACCATTTCTGACAACTTTTGAAAACATTGTGATAAGAGATGAAATTGTTCATTATGAGTTATTTCTCCTTTTGCCACAATGTTTCAATTTTTTTTAGTAATTAAACGAAACTAATTGTGTTGTAGAAGGGGAAGGGTTAAAGAGAATATTTGCTTATTTAGTATTTTAAGTTTATTTCAGCTTAAAAGTAACAGAAAATGTGTTGATTTTGGAGAAAGATTGAATTTGATTTCACGCAGTGATCTCAGAAACCTAGACTATGTTTTCACCTTCAAGTGGCTACTAGTGAAAATATAGCCTAAATTTCTTTGATCATGATTGAAAAAAATCAATCTTGCACTGAAATAAAAAAATATATATTTCTTTTATGCTTAAATTCAATTTAAATATCAAATATATGTTTATTGAAAACAATGTGACACCATCATCATCTTTATGTCTTTAACCATTTGGACCAGGCTTAGCAATGTTGAGTATTTTTTAAAACACAAATGGGATCCAACATCAAAAGCAGTGAAATTGTTATAAAATAAACTGATTGAAATATACTACCATAATTATAATGAGACAGCTACCTAATTTCAAAATTTGAAACTCTTTATGTGATACCAGTAATAACTATTTTCCAAAATTAATGTTATCCATAGTTTTTTCCAAATTGGTCTGCTGTAGATTTCTTGTATGTGTTTCTTAACCCCTTCCCTCATATATGCTCTTTCGTGCTCCTCTACAGCAGACGGCTTTTTGAAAACATAGTAACAAAAGAAGAAATTGCTCCTGAGTTTTAGGAGGATCTTTTGCATAACTGTGGTCTGGTGCTGACATCCATGCATCAGTAATGATCTGAAACCCTGGTATCCTGTCTCCTTTCTTGTAGTATGAGTGATCCATCTTATAAAATAATTTTATAAAGATATTATACATCATCCAATTCATTGAATAGCAGAAACATTTCTACAATTGCATTTTAAATATCAATAAACATGTCAATTATAGTCATGTTTGACGAAAGAGAATCGACAAATGTAAATCAAAAATATTTACTTGATATCTTGGCTACTAAATACGTTAGACAGCAGACCATGTATATATAAATGGAAAAAGGCAAAGATTAATTTCTAGTTGATTAAGAAATTTACAACACTATAGCTAAGGAGCATCACACAATATTAGTAGTTTCATCACGAAGATGAAATGTCAAAGTAAACCACACAGGACACTTGATTTATAATTGGTCAAAAACAAACGTTACATCTTCTTACAGAGAGCAATCATCACCCGTAAATATCCATTATAAGTGTATTATATTAATTAATAAAGGAATAGCTTATTGAAATAATTACCTTTAAATTGTATACATCGGAGGTATATCATCGCCGGCTGCCATTTGTTCGGTTGTGCCAGACTTACCAATATAGGAAGTCGGGAACAAGACTAGAGTTGAGATGCATATGTATGGAACGCCACAGCTGTCTTATGTTGTGATATGTAATGTTATTATGTCTAACTTACATCTTAATTTGTCTAACGTATGCGTTAGTATGTGCACCTGCCATGTTAGTTCGTCTAACTTACATGTTAGTTCGTCTAACTTACATGTTATTATGTCTAACTTATATGCTATTATGTCTCACTTACATGTTATTATGTGTAACTGACATGTTATTATGTCCAAATGTTATGTTTTTATGTCCATCTGATATGCTATTCTGTCTAACTAGCATGTTATTATGTCAAACTGGCATGTTATTATGTCAAACTGATATATTATTATGTCTCTTCGGCATGCTATTATGTCTATCATACACGTTATTATGTCTACATTATGTCTTATTATGTAAAACTAACATGTTACTGTTATGTCTAACTGTCATGCTATTATGTCTAATCAATGCGTTTTGATGTTAAATGTACACGTTATTATGTACAGTAAACATTGTATTATGTTTACTTCAAATTACATTATCTCTATTAAACCTCTTGTCCAAAATGCGTGTTATCTTGTTAGTTTATCATGTTGTGATGTCGAATTATCGTTTTGTTGAAAAAAGGCGCGACACTCCGCGCGTACTGGTCAATGCGACGGAAAAGGCGGGACTAGATGCAGTGTTACAGACGACTTTAAAACATAAAAATATGGAAATTCTCTTGAAAAGTTTGAAACAAAAAAGATAAAATGATTTCTCTTTTTGCAACAATGTTTTAAAATATCTTCTGCTGCAGATTGGTCGAAATGCATCAGATTGTTAAGAAGGGTCTACATTAAAAATATATGAGTAAGAGTATACCCCTCGTGATGAACGATTACTAGAGCTACTTTTGCCAAATATGTTTAAACATCGTCTTCTGCAGATGCGTCAAAATACACCAGCATGTGAGAAAGGACTAGGTATTGATCTTACATTGACATTTTTAACTTTTCCTACATACGTCAAAGCAAATATATGGATTTTTTTTTTAAAATTAATTCTTACGTAGCAAAAGGGTAAAATAGGACAAAAGCAAATTCACTGGTGCACCTCTTCACATTCACAAGCCGTATTGAAATACTGAAATATGATAGCTCACATGAAGTCGATTTATAATGAGTGTATATAATCGATAATATTATCAATGGTTTTATCGCTTATCTATTTTGAAACTTTAAACTATAATACGTTTTAAAAAATTGGTCTACAAAACTGATATGGAAATCTTTAGACTGTTGAATACCTGCATATTAGAAGTCTGATTGGACTTTGTAGAAGACATCTACTGTACAGGAACAGTAATTGTAACTTTGAATTTCTTTTGTTTCGTCTTGTAATTTATCATTGTGTACAGGGAAATACATTATAACAATATAATTTGTGTTTAACGTATAGTCCATGTCATGTGGAAGAATCGGGAAAGAGGTAGAGCGTCGTCCTCACGAACCAATGGTCCCGAGCTCAAATCCGGTGATGAGTGCGTTCTACCTTTTGATTGTTCAACAAAACCGCTTGATTATTGGTTAATTATCGAGCGTGATTAATAATCAAATGAATACTTTCCTTCCCACATGAAGACGCATTCAGAGGTTTATAAAGAAGACGCCTTTAGAAAGGAGATATACCCATTACGAGTAAATTCTCAGTATCCCTTTATCAGATATGCGCTGTCCACGCAAATCAACCATAATGAATATACGACAAGTGCAGGTTCAGATCAACCTATGATTCGTGCGAACAATTATGTATACCTATATGTATAAGAGAGAGAGATTTATATAGCATGGACGATTACATATATCCGAACAATACGCGCACCGCAATCTACTCAAGGGAACACTAACTGAAAGTATTGTGCGGCAAATTTCATACATGTATTGTTTATTGATTAGTCGCGGACCAACTACAGAAAGAAAACAATGATTCGGTGGTGTAAAGTAGAGCGTCTGCCTTGCGTGCAAGAGGTCGTGGTTTCGATCTCCGGTCGGCTTATACCAAAAATGCCCTCATTGGTGCTGACAGTTGCGAGGTTAGCGTTTCGACTGACTAGCTGGTGTCCGAATAAATGGACGAGTAGTACTGATAACTTACACAGGAAACGCCGTGATATAACGGAACAATTGTTGAAAGCGGCGTAAACAAACAAACAATTAACTGAGGTAAGACAATGTATACTATAGCGATTCATTATTTACATAAAATAAGATATATTTGCGTGAATAGATCATCATGATTACGTTTCTAAAATTCATAAAAGTAGTCATGATGTTCTTTCCACGTAAATATATCCTATCTGATGTAAATAATATGCTACGGTTTTATTTTCATTTAACAGGTCTTAAATCACCTCCGGTTAAAATATGTTACCTTCGTTAAAAGTGTTGAAGTACATGTATGTGCATGACCCGTTCATTGTGTTAACCCTTTCCCACACACAACATGTATGCAGAAGAGGACTTCGAAAACATCTAGGCAAAACTATGAACACTCCTTATGTCGAAACTAAAGAAACCAATACAGATATGCGTCTATTTTAGAAGTATGAGAAAGGATAGTTTATTTCATTTACCCTTTCCCACATACAACAAATCTCAAGTAGACACTCCTTATAAATGAAAGTTGAATTATTAAATAAACATTGAAAACATTGTGGCACAAGGAGGAGTTACTAATTATGTCAAAACTAAACAAACCAACACAGGATCGCGTCTGTTGTTGAAGTATGAGAAAGGATAGTTTATTTTGTTAACCCTTTCCCACATACAACACATCTAAGGTAGGCACTCCTTATAACTGAAAGTTGAATTATTAAATAAACATTGAACACATTGTGGCTTATGGAGGAGTTACTAATTATGTCAAAACTAAACAAACCAATACAAATTTGCGTCTATTTTAGAAGTATGAGAAAGGATAGTTAATTTCGTTTACACTTTCCCACATACAACACATCTAAGGTAGACGTCTTTGAATACACCCAGACTAAAGTATGGACACTCTTTATAAATTAAAGTTTAACTATTGAATAAAATCATGAGCACTTTCTACGCTTGCCATCATGTTTTCAAAAGTCGTCTGCTTCATATTCGACAAAACGTGTCAGTGTGTTTGTAAGGGTTAATCTCTTATCTGGCTAAATATCTACAACCAATATCGTACACACTTGATGTTCTGCTTTACGCACATTGGTATGGTTCGAGAACTAGTAACAATAACAGCTCTCATATGTGTACGTAGATGTTTTCAATGTTACATGTTTTCTGGTTGTTTGCGAGAAAGGATTAATACAGTTGGCGGTACGCCCTATTATTTTATTCATCGAAAGAAAGTGTACTAGCTATTATTAATCATATTTCGTGTTATACAGTAGTTTGACAATCAAGGTTATAGTACGAATTTAAATAGTTTAGGGACGATAACGTCGATTATAGCTAGGCTAGTCAAACCCTCTAACCAGTCATTAATGAGTCGCCTTCATACACGCCCTTCATGTCAAAAATATTAACATAGAAAGAGGACACTATTGTAGCTTCGGGTTTTGTCTATCCTCTCACTATTTTTTGTTTCAAAGATACTTGCTCCTAACTTAAAACGCAATTACAAAATATATTATTATATTCGCACATTATTAAGAGGAAATACATAGGCCAATCTTATATAAGTCAATCAATTAGTTCGTTAGAAAATGTTAAAATGAGCATACGGACTTTATAGAGAATAGTGTAATATAGCTGGGTAGCGACCACGCTACATTTAGGTTAGGACGTTTTAACCTGCATATATATCTTTTTGGAGACTAACGTATTTAAAAGTATTACAAATATTCTAAATAAACAAAATTACATTCTGGCTTCGTATTTTCTTTTCCGTTGTCGGACCATTATTCAATTATGAATATTTAAAATTTAAATACAAAGACTTGAAATATCATTCTAAAACCTCATTGAACGCCACCTGCCTAGATGATTAATGGTTACTTTAACACAAGGCCCCTTACTGAATTGTACAAATTAACCCAATTACCTGCATTATATTGTATCTTGAGCCTTTTTCCCTTCTCGAACTAGCATAAGAGCAAAGTTTAAGTATGCAATTTTTCAAGTATGTTAAGCCATCGTCACAAAACACAGCTTACATTTAAAAATCATAGTGATACAAGAGTAAAGGATTGTAATTTAAAAACATTATCTAAATCTTTTGATTATTTTTTCAATGATCTTTAAAATTAGATATACCCTTCTCCTTATATAAACGGCTTCTTATGATTTTGAAACTTAATCTCAATTAACCTTAAAGAATATATCTCCAACTGTCTATACATGTTTTCCTATGCTGTTTTGATAATAGACGAATTTTGTGATAATATTTATCAAATGTGTAGCTTGACAGATGACATGGATTGACTTAACAATCTTACAGAAAATCAGAATATGATGTTTTCTTTTTTTATGTTCTTAGGAATTAAGAGACAAAGCCCGAAAAGGGCGATTCCGCCCTTTTATAATTTACCTTTGATTCAACATTAAACGCCACCATTCATTGTTCCTATTTCGTTTGAAACAAGAAGATTCTTCATATCTAATCTAGTTAAGGGTCAACAGATAGCATTAGATACAACAAAGATACGCACGATCAACACAGGTACACATAATGTCTCGTTTTCTAAATAAGGCTTTAATTTGATCTACATAAACCACTGATTAATTGATTGCAGTTTAACGCCGTTTCCAACAATTGTTCAGTCATATCACGGCGGCCAGTTCACCTACACATATGTTTCTTGTGTTTCTCATACGACATTCTTTCCAAGCAACTGGCTACCTTTCCACATAGACTGATAGCCTATTGGTCGAAGACGAATGACGATTGTCACAACGACTTTTGTCAAGCTTCGGAAAGAATGTCGGCCGAGCTGGGGTATGAACTCACAACCTCTGGATTAACAGCCCGCGTCGCTATCGACTGAGCTACATACTGTTTTACAGAGTGATATGGACCGACCTTCGTATTCAGTACAAACAATGCCTCCAGTTACTCTCTGTGATATAATTATAACGAAACATTTCGCAAGGACACCGAATCAATTAAGGTGTTTCAACCTACTCCCACACAATACAAAGTAGGATCATGTTACCTTTGAACATATCTGTGTGCAAAAATATAAAATTAGTTTTAAATAAAAAGTGCAATCATTGAATAGAATGGAATCTATGGTTGCTAAAAGAAAAAACGTTCCTTATAAGCAATTATTTCCTTTACCACATTGTTTTTCAAAAGCAGTCTGCTGCAATAGCGATTATAGTTGCAAATGTTATCAAGTTATTATATTTGCATACTTTGATCGTGTTACGCCATCCAAAAGTACTCGTAAATTTAGGAGATACAAGTATGTCTTAATCATGTTTCAACATGTTAATACACACATGTGTTGTGAAGTTATGTCTCAATCATGTTTCAACGTGTAAATACATCCATGTGTTATGAAGTTATGTCTTAATCATGTTTCAACATGAAAATACACTTATGTGCAGTAAAGTTATGTCTTAATCAGTTCTGCTTTATTTCACACATGTAACTGGTAGACCAATTCAGTAAGCTTAATTTTCAACATCATTTTCCGATCTATATGTATTGAAGCATAGGCATCCCATTAAAACCACCGTGAGTTGGCAACGAACCCGGGACTTTGTGTTCCAACTCCCCAATGATAATGTCTAATTTCCTCGTGTCAGATCTATAAAGTCATACCGTAAGTGTTGTGAGTTAACGTCTGGTGTTCGTAAACCGCTCATTTGCGGATACAATCCCTGTAAGCATTCGCTTATTAGATCGTCCTATTGTATGTTTTTAATCGAACAAAATGAAAACATGTGTCATATCCGGCTAACAGGGTTGTTAAGAGGTTATTTTCTATACTTTATATAACATATTTCTTTTATAGCGTACCTTTTCCCTATGGAGTATTGAAATCTGATAGATCACATGACGTCGATCCTTTCAGTGATTTTGTTATAGTCGATATTGTGTGTTTTGTTAGCTAATGTAAACGTTGAAACTCTTAACTAATATACATTATACTCTTTTAAACAGTTGATACGATAAAGCTGTTAACAAGTTATATGAATTGAATAATTGGGAATATAACAACAGATTGATTACTTGTAAGTTCGATTTTGTTTTATTTTGGCTCAAGTAACTTATCAGTTTTCAGATTATAAACCAATACCTTTTGATAACATAGAAAGTCGGTAGACCATTTACTAAAGGAATATTTCAAATTATAAACTGATACCGTTTGGTCACCTAGATAATCGATAGAATAAATAATCATGACTAAAATTGCCTCAATAGCCAATATTTAAAATTTCGTCTAAAAACGTTAATGGATAAAAACAAATCATACCCAATGACAAATGTGAACAGTTATAAGTTTTGTTAAATGTATACTATTGGCCACGTCATACGAAAACCAACCTTCGGGCTTTGCGATAAAAAAAGATCCAATTCGTTCTGTTTCTCCCCGCAGCCAGATCAGGATCTCCGAAGGTCGGTTTCGTAATATGTGTGTGATTTTGTAATGGAGTCTAGCTCCAATCTGATTGTTGTTGGTATCGACGAGTCACGGAGTATGAGTACGACACCCAGATAAGACATTCAGTATTGCATATAACGACATTGTTCGATCCCTGGTCGTGTCATGCCAAATACTTTAAAATGGTAGTAATGGCTTTCCCTTTCGCTGTCAGTAGAACGACTGATGTATTGCTGTCAGGATAAATAATATCGGTATTATTGAACAATTACCCAGCAAACGTTGTTTTATAAATGTAAAAATGTTGATTACGGCGTAAAACACCAATATTGATACAACAAGTATTTCTTTATACATATCATATACTTCTTGTATAGCCAATACCATGTATTAAAATAAGTACAAATCTTTAAACGTTTTGACCGCTTGAACCAATGTGTTACGCCTGTAGCATTACTATTGGATCCCGAGTTCAACATTTTTATCTTAACGTTCCTAAAATTGGCGTTGAACTCTTCCAAGACAGAAGCTTGATAAATCGATTTTATAAATTCGGCATTGAAAGGTTTAAAATATATCCTTTTTTTTCTGTTCATACGCTTTTGTTTTAAATGATAGATCGCGAGTAACTTACCGTTGGATTTTGATAGGGTCAAGATATCCCGAGTGATATTGATGCGCATTCAACACACTCATTAGAGCTTCTGCACGAGTTTGTTATTGGAGGAAAAAGTCACGAGGCCTTATAATTCTCGTATTAAACGTTCAATGGTAAATTATTTAGTACATGCTTATACGGTCGATGTCATTTCTTATAACCAACGTTATATATACGATTGATATAAGTAGCTTTGTTATGGTGCTCTTATGGCACTGTATATGTTTATACTTTTCCGTAGATTATTTATTATAATGAAACATTTTTGAATTCACTTCAAACCAATTCATGATACGTTCACTAATGCATCAGTGCCTTTCGAAGCACTTACGGAATAACCAATGAATGAATATGACTTCAATTTTCTGATATGATGATAGACCTATGTACCTACATTGAACATTTAATTTAAAAGTATAAATGAGACGTTTAGTTTACAAAAAGCTGCCATACCCTTAAACAATCTTAATTATATGTCATTGTTGTGTCGTTGCAATTGTCAATTTTTATTTCTTTAAGTGTATCCTGTCCACCATGCATGTATCAGGACGGAGATAGGTAAACAGCGATGACTTGAATACTAGTATTTTCTGTAACCCATATAAAGGTGAAGATAAAAAGAAAACACAGTTTTGTGAACAGTTTGCGCAATAAATACCTATCTGACCCTTGTACTAAATCAATAAAAACGGCTGGATTATCGAGACATAAACACTTTTTAGAGGGAGAAAGCATGCCAAAACAGAAGTTTACTTCGTAAGAAGAAAGTTTGTATACTAAACATAACGGGAAACTGTTTGGAATACAATTGTAAAATATATGAGCAATGAGGCTGTTCTGCTCGTGTTACCATTGACCACAACGAGTGTAAATTAGACTTTATCAACGATATTGCGACATTATTCGATGAAGGTGAAGCGTATAGCTCCTGATAAGCCTTACAGTATATATTAGTGAACTACTGCACTACGAAGAAGAACCAGGATAGTATGGGGCAACTCTACACAAGGTTTTTTTCTTATAACGAATCGGCAGAATCAGTATATAAAAGACATGCTCTTGAAGACATGTCTAAGTTTATGGCACCTTGTCCAGATAGTTCACCGTTTTCAACTGGTGTTATACTGCAATCTCGTACAATTCAGGTATCATTAAAATATATTGGTTAAGTCAATACACGCACAGACGAAAGTGATAACGGCTGGATTATAGGTGGAGTAATGTTAGACAACGACATGCTATGTTTGGTTGATTGCCTTTCTTACAGTGTTAAGATAATTGACGTTAACAGTAACAAAGTCATATCCTGTATGAAACTAAATACACGGCCATGGGATATAACGCGTGTAAAACCAGAGCAGATTGTCGTTGTATGTGATAATAAACTCGTATTCATAAATGTTGGTAAGAAATTGTCTTTAGCGAAGGAAGTGAACATTAGTGGTGAGTGTTGTGGTATTGTTTATACTAACAACACATTGATTGTCTCTTTTCTGAATCCTGGCTCTGTTAAAATCCTTAATTTAGATGGGCAAATATTAAGAATAATCTCAACAGATGAAAAAGGACAAACATTGTTTGAAGAGCCATGTTACATTGCACTTAGTCCGGACCAGAGTACACTTTATGTATCAGATGAAGCCAAGCACAGTATGACGAGCATGGATCTTAACGGTACTGTACAGCATGTTTATAAACATGACAAACTGGTGAATCCACGCGGTCTAGCAGTAGATACAGGAGGTTATATGTATATATCTGGACAGGGGTCAAATAACATGCATATCATCTCCCCAAGCTGTAAAACCATAGAGATATTACACAAACACATATGGGGGATACACAGTCCATATGAAATTATATATTGCAAAAGGGACAAACTCTACATCAGTCATTTTCAAGGATTTATATTTCGTGCAAATATTGTGTCTGTTTATCAAATAATCTATGACTGAACTGCGCTTCAGGAAAACGAACCTTAATTCTGAGTCGGGAAGTGTATATTCAAATCAGCCTTTTAATCCTATAAACAGATAAGTATCCCTGTACCTGATAGAGGGATTTACACAACATGGTTAACACAAATATAACACGCTTCGCTCCACTCAATGAAAAAACAATCACAAGGAATATGCGACAAGTATAGGTCCAGATCAACCTCTGAATCATGCAGACAATTATGTTATTGTTCATAAGATAGAGCGATTTATGTAACCGAGACTAAAACAAATATCTAAACTCGACTCTAACAGCACCGTGATTCATTCCAGGGAAGAACAATCACACGTCCTTCCTACCGACTGGAGAAACCTCCGGTAAATAATGCATGGTTTGAACAGATAGCGAGTATGCGTAGACAGAGTACATTTGAGCTACAATCCAGGAAAACAAACCTAAGCGTAATTGTCAGAGTTGAAGACAAATAAAGGCCTTCCCATATTGCTATGAGGTGAAAAATCACAATATTATTTTCAGAATGTTTTGAAGCCTTTTATGACTTATTGAAGGTTATTTGGCGAACAGTACAGAGCCAAATTCGACTGTGCGGATGCATAGACTTATTTGAATATACACTAAAGCATTAAGGTTGTTTTTTGCAGACCGTTGCTGATTTACACTTGTCATAAATTCTCAAAGGTTGGCTTCTCGACGTTGTTAACTCAAAAGGATTGCATTCCGTCTTAATTGCATTATATACATTGATGAAGAAAAAACGTAAGCAAAGAACCGGCTCCATGAGATTGCATTTCGTCAAAACTGCAGTATATACATTGCTGAAGAATAATGTAATCAAAGAATCGGAGGTATCCGACGATGGTTTTCCTAGAGAACGTCATTCGTGTAGTCTGATCTTGATCTAAAGTGTTCGTTTCTCATTCATCAAAAGGAAGCAACCTGTTATCTATACACTCTTAAACGTAATATTAACCAATGGTGAAATAAAAGAGATTGAGATAAACACAAATATTGAAACTATTTGTTTAAATTACAGACGATGGTAAATCTTGCTTGGCATGAAGGTTTTTAGTCAATGATGACATATATTATAAATGTGAAGAAATATCAATATTATGTGTTGAATAAAAGCGATGTAAATCAGACGTGAAACAGTTACGCTGTCATATCGCTCTTGGAATGTAGACATGAAATGGACAAATTCAAGTGAAACTAAAAGTTATACACTGTACTTCATTTTAAATAGCTCGCGTTACTATGTCCTTAATATATTATATATGTGAACAATATATATTTGTGTGTGTTGATTTAAAACAACGAAAAAAGTTGTCAGAAAATGCAAATGAAACAATTTAGGCGTCGTTTCTGCTTTTTGGATGTAAAAAGAAATGAAAACATTCATGTTCAAATTAAAGTTATTTACTGTTCTATATTCGATTTGCTTGAGAAATGAAAACATTCATGTTCAAATTAAAGTTATTTATGTTCTATATTCGATTTGCTTGGTTAACCCGGTCCCTAATACAGGCAAATTGTGACGCTTCTCTTACGACGAGTTTGAAGACATTGTAAGAAGAAAGAAAAAAATGCTTAACGTGAGCGACCCATATTGTTTACAAATCTACTTACAATCGTATATCCACTTTGATATTGCATGACTTTTATCCTCATATGATTTTAAAAGCATGCATTTTGTTAACACTTTATCACCTGCACACGAACGTTTACGCCGCTGCAGCAGAGGACTTTTACCATAGTGTGTTTAACTTTACTGAATAGTTATACTTTGACTAACACTAATGTACCGTATCTTTGCCAAGATATGGCGTCTGCTGTATATGTATCAGTGCCAACAAAAAAAACATGTTTTAGCGTTTTAAGATCACAAAGATAATTTAGTAATTTAAGTCCACAACATGCTTTCTAATTATGTAATTCGATGGTTAAGCAAAATCTCTGTTACGCGTCAGATATACGATATAAGTGTTCATATTGACCTTTGAAAACGTATTAGTTGTTTAAATCAAAATACAGTCGATTTATGTTCATTAAGTGAATGTGGTAGATATCCCCTTGCTATATCATATATGTTAGTATGCATCAAATTATGGCTTATGCTTGGAGAAATATCAGATACAAGACACCTAAAGATGTGCAATTATATGATCAGACGACTCAATGAAAAGGGCAGAAATACGTTGACGATTAATGTAAAACAATTATTATCTGAACATAGTTTTGCGTTTTTGTGGATATCTGATTGAAAAGATTCACACCAAACTCTTATGATTCTTACAACGATTAATAGATTGTTCTCTTCAAGTCTTGCGAACAAACGTACATAGGTGATTCATCGAAAGCAAATTATTACATATACTACAAAGCACTACTAAATATTTAAATATATTCATTAATTAATATGACCTTCTGCAACCGGCGTAATTTATCAAATTTGCTTAAATGTTGAACAAGTTAGACACCTAATGATTGACCATAACTTGCGTTTTCGTGATCTGTGCCTTATACGTTATATACATGTGGTGGTATATGAATTCCATTTCAAAATGGTATATCCTGTGTTTGATGGGCTCAGGACTTTATACTTCAACGAGAAATGGAAATCATCATATCCAACAATAGAACTATTCAATGAAAGAATGGCCGAACCCAGACATGTGTGCATACAAACTATTTCGAAAGAAAATGGTAGTGTCATTTTAAATCAAAAAGTTTAATTAAACGGAAAATATAATAGCTTAGCCATATATTTTTCCAATTATTGTGTAAAATTAGATTACATTTCAATTATATGTATTTGTTTATGTTTTGTAAATTCTTTATAATTAGCCAGAAGCCTTGATAAAATTAATTACTGTTGTGCAACTATATATATTTACTTCTGTGTTTAAACTTAACACATGCTTATCTATTTCTAAATACAACACATTTGTGAACAACTTTGAAAACAACTGAACAAAAAACATTAGAGACGTTCGATTACTGAACATAAGTGTATTGAAAAGAGATGAAAGCCTTATATTGCGATAGGAGGGATGAACATAATGAACAAGTTCCTCTTTTGTCTGCTTTAAAATGAATAAACTTTATGTGAACTGCTTATAATCGCATACATATTGTTTACCATATTTGACCCTTTCACTGTTATGTCACTGATATGAACTTATTATGTATATGTAGATTTGTATAAAGGGCAAGATGCCTAAATACTAAATAAATATATTGCTTTGTGTTGCATTGTATTACGTCATATGCGTTTTAAATTAATGAATGTGATGTTGGAAGTATATTTCCGAAAAATATTTGGAGATACAGTTAAATTCAAAAACATCGTGGAAGACGGAACAATTGCAATGTTACTGCATATGTTACCATTACTGATATTGATTAATCTAAAACCTTTAATTGTACACTCTTCAACGTCGAATGGTAATCTTTATGTCTGTTAATAAGAATTAATGTATAATATTCTGAAACAGAGTATAGAATTACTTTGGGACAAAACAGAAATGAAATGTTTAAAAATATACTATTGAATATCTTTCGTTTTAGGAAGGCAAACAAAGATGACTCTCTGCTGCTATCGAATCTTATTCTTTTTTTCAGAAATCATATTTTTGGAATCGCATCTTTGGTTTCAAATGACATTTTTCTTAAGAATGATACTTTATTTTTTGTCCATCATAATGAAAATGTCTACGAGTGTCACACTTTTAAATGGACGGACACGATATTTTAGTCCACATACATGCTCATAGTGTCAGTTTTAAATGTCCACAAAAGAGTACGTTCCGGTGAAAATAGTGCCAGCACTGTCTACCAATCTAATTCTTGATCCACGTAACTGCCAAATAAAGGGACGCAACTCCTCACAAAACATGTATTATTCACCACCTTCCATGTCAACAGCCTGTGAAAATATTATGTTAGTGCTTTCATTTAAAATGTGGCGTTGGCTCACTGTAGTTAAATCGTCAATTATATTTATTTCACATCTATACATACGATAGACGAACACAACATGTATGCAATATTCACGAAATGATTGTGTGGCCACTGTTATTTAAAGCACTGTTAAACTGAACGATGAAAAGTGTTTATATCATGTTTTACACCGCGTAAGACATCATTGCAGTTATATCACTTCTTTCTTGGATACAAAAACATCAATACTTCTGGTCCGACCTACCAAAACAACTTTAAACACAGAAGGACGTATCTGATGTCTTACTGACTCTCCGTGACAGGATCATTAAAACGTAAATTTTCGAACAAATAATGGGGCTACATTGGCAAAAAAATGTCCTTAAATCTAAACTGCAAGTAGACGTACATTGAAGGCTCTGGTTAAAGGACCTCAATTCATTAGAAGCGCCTCATATTTTTAACTCGAATTTTAACAACGAACCCTAACTGCATAAATTGTTTAGACAATCTGAGTATATAAGGACCTCATGCTTGATTGAAACTATTATAGGAAAAATAAATGTGTAATGGCTTCATTTCCCTCACAACATTTTCAATAGATGTCTGCTGCTAAAAAGCGTCATAAATCAGACATTAATTCATGATTATGTTTTTCATTTTTCTACAACGGTTTCGAAAGAGAAAAAGAAGGTTCAATATATCGATAACTTACCACGACATTGACGTTCTTATTGCAGCTGTTCACATCTCCTGACGTCACAAACGTGTCAAAAATGTGAATATAATAGGCGAAAGGAGGACGGGATACATTGTACTCGAAATATTCCCTGCCGGTGACGTCACGAGTCGACTTCATCCTGAAATAATATAAACTTGTTGATTTGACAATGTGTAGAAAGGAATAAATCATTCGGTCGCGAATATACTAGAATGAATCATTGTTGAAATCAAGTCATATTATATAAATTACGAAGCTGTCTTAACATATTACTAACTTCACGATAATGCACACACATATTTTATGATAAACACTTACCCACGTACAACATGATAAACAGTTTTGCTAGTACAACAAATCTGCAGCAGACGATTTTGAAATCATCTGGGCAAAACTATGGAAATACCTCAATAGATGAAAGTATAATTACTGCATATGGTTAAACACATTGTTTCAAAAGTAGAAATTACTCATTAACAGTAATTTTTCCTTTTGCAAAACTGTTTTCTACAGTTGTCTTCTGCTGATGCGATAAAATGCGTCTGCAAGTTGGGAAGGGTTAAGATAATCGTATTTCGAAGTAGGAGAAATAATTCGACAAAATTGACCTGTGTCTGACTTTTTTGGAAATTTGGTTGTATTTTTTATAAAATGCATGTTTGTTCATCAAATGTGTGTACTGTTTTATAAATCCACGTGTTGATATAAGATTAGATAAATATGAGGAAAACGTGTAGTGAGATAACTATTAGGACTCACGTGATTAAATAAATATGAGGAAAACACATGGTGCGATGAATATGAGGAACACACGTAGTGAGATAAATATGAGGAAAACAAGTGGTGAGACAAATATGAGATATCACGTGATGAGATACATATGAGGAATCATGTGATGAGATAAATATGAATAAAACACGTGTTTAGATACATATCAGGTAAATACGTATATGTTATGATAGATATCTATTGATATGTGTTTACATATATGAGCAACGTCTAGCAATTTAGCTATTCTTTCAAAAAGATACACTTAGTTATATATAACATATACGAAGGATGAAGATGTACAAGATGGCCTAAGCTTTAAATTTTCGCATTTTATATGGTTTTTTAAAAACAATATGTCGTTAGACGAGGCACATACATTTATGATGTACTTGCATGTTTATCATATTTGTGAACTTATTTTAAGACCACATTATGTAATAAAGTAACACGTGTATAATATACTTCTAGTCACTGAATGTTGCCTTTCGAACGGTGTTTTACACCGTTTACAACCGTATTTCAGTTATATTTCTGCGTTTCATGGGTAAATGTACTACCGGTATGATTTATTAGTTATAATGATATCCTCGTATTCTTGACCGTCAAGGAAAGATTATATTTCTTCATCTTAGTCTTTGGTATATCCCGGACTGAGCCCTAACCACTTGTCCATGGTTGACTGATATCGTGTGCGGTCAATATTTGCATCGTATTCGTCCATGTAATGCATTCTGTTTACATAAACAACACAAACATATCTTGAAGAAGATATTTGACTTGTTACAACAATTTGAAACAAGTTTCATCGATGATCGTATTTTGTGGTCTTGGTTTTATTCGGATAAAAAGGGCAAGTAGTATGTCTTACAAAGCAAAATACTTAAGAACAATTGCTTTAACATTGTATAAACAGTGGTCTAATGGTTAAAGGGAGTTAATCATGAAAACATATACAACAAGGTTATACCCCTTGATTGAAAACATAATCTTCTAATCTTGTTAAAATTTATGAATCTCGTTCTTAATACATTGTCACACGAACAAATGGTTATGTCTGTGTGACAGGTATCGACTAGATTGATATATTGAAGATGAACGCCTTTTTCGTAACTTTCGTATATCACGACGGCCAGTTCACCTTATGTGTGTATCCTGGTGTCTCACACTCCACACAACATTCTTTCAGGGTAACTGGCTACCTTCGCACATAGACTATTTAACACAATGGTAGAATATCTCAAATGTCGGCAAGAGTGAATGACTGAGTCAGGGTTCGAACTCACGACATCGCCAATAATAGCCCCCGTCGATACCAATAGAGCTATCGCGCCTCGACGATAATTATTTTTTTTAAACATATGAAGTTTTGCATATACAAGTCCGAAATAGCTATACTCACATCTTGATTTACATTTAACTATAAACGTCAGATTCTTTTTTTGAAAACATAACACAATGAGGATGCATGAAGTCGTGTTATCAAAGGTTGCACTATTTTCAAAACACAGCGGACTATCTTCGATCTACGTAATGATAGTGTCAGAATAGATTGATTTATTGAAGTTGAACGTCGTTTTTTGTAACTTTTCTAGTTATATCACGTCGGCAAGTTCTCCTGTGTTATGTAAGTATCCTGGTGTTCTCACACTTCATACAGACAGCATTCTTCCATGGTAACTGGCTACCTTCCCACATAAACTATTAAACAGAATGGTAGAAGGTGTCAATAATCGGCAAGAGTGAATGACCAAAAACTCATCTCCTAATCTAGTTCAAATTCATTCATCAAATGAATCTCGTTCTTAATACACTAAAACACATGGAATGGTAATTTCTGTGTGACAGGTATCGAATTGATTGATCTATTGAAGTTGAACGCCGTTTTCGTAACTTTTCTAGATATATCACGGCGTCCAGTTCAGCCTTCCAAGGCAACTGGCTACCTATCCATATGGTAATTTCTGTGTGACAGGTATCGAATTGATTGATCTATTGAAGTTGAACGCCGTTTTCGTAACTTTTCTAGATATATCATGGCGTCCAGTTCAGCCTTCCAAGGCAACTGGCTACCTATCCATATAGACTAATTAACTCAATAGTGGAAGGTGTCAATCATCGGCAAGACTAAATGACCGTATCAAAATTAGAACAAATACAGCTATCGCGACTCGACGAAGTAAACCCCCTACTCCAAATATGTTTTTAAACATATGAAGGTACGATGTGCAAAACCGAAATAGGTATATCCATGATTTGATAAACATTTAATATAAGCGTCATCGTTTAAACAGTGTCTCAATGGCTATACTATGTAATAGTTTAAACTATTAAAAACATAACCCAATAAGGCTGCACGGATCGTGTTATCCAACTTAGAACTATTTTCATATAAAAGCGGACAATCTTGGATCTACAATTATCATACGTCAAAACTAGCGACCGTACGATAATGTCTGTATTTGCCTTTCTTGTTTACTCGCCATCCGTAGGCGATGGCCCCAATGCTGTCGTAGATTGTATGTATGTAAAATTTGCGGTGAGCATATGATTACGTACTATTTTTATAAAAATCTCTGATGTTTGATAAAAACAGCCCGCCAACCGTATGACGAAGACAGGGAACATATTTACAACTGGCGCTGTAACCATAACCTTCATTAGCAGCTTCAAAGCGGAGCAGCACAACATTTGCCGAAGATACAGCCTTGTACTGGTTGGTCTCTAAGCCAGGATTGATAAGAATATTGTCACCGAGTTAATCATGTGACTGAAATAGTGATAAACTAATAATAAACAAGTAATTGGTGTTGTGTTATATGGGATATATTTGACAGAACACCGCCCTGAATAGGTTAGTTAATGTATTCATAGTTCTAATAAAGTTCGAATGAATTATGTTTGAAAAAAATCCGACCTTATAAGGGGTAAGCGTGCTGATTTAAGATCGGCTGTCCCGAGTCCATTCCATTGACGGAGATCAGGGCAGTATGCCCTTTGGCTAGGAAAGTTTCCTCGCTAAGTATTGGTGAGTTAACCAATGAGTATAGATAGGTGGCTCGTATCCATGACACGTGGATCAGTGCCACGATACTTATTAACAAAAGCATACAATATTAACTAAGAAATTCGATAAAGCACATGTCCAACGTTACAGATAATTACATTTAGTTTTACCTTTAGTTTGTTTAGTTAAGTTTGGATTCCATGAATAAAATTAGTAAACGTGTACTCCCTCAAAAGAAAACAGGATTACATACCAATGATTCAAAGACATTCACAAAGGAATTGTTGTGTTATAATAAGATGTATATTTTTACCCCAAAACAAGTTGTGTTATACTAAGATGGATATGTTTACGCAGGTAATATAGTTTAAACTCGATTCAAAACCCATTGTGATAAAAAAGATGCACATTGTATGAACGTCATACAGTTTAAACTTGATTCAAAACCCAATGTGCTACAATAAAATGTAAATTTGTTCGCTGTTGTCATATAAGAAATCTGAAAATCTATGTTTGAAATGGGAAAAATGTTCGATAATGAGCAGCTTCTCTTTCCCAGGATGTTTTCGACGCCGATCCATTTAAAGGAGGTTACACAGGTCTCCAGCTGTCAACGCGACCGAAGAGCTTTACAACTAAACATGATATTTAAGAATCAATGAAATAACATTTAGTTATTATTTACATTGGTTACAGCCCAAGCAACTCGGTCTTTACCGAGTAATCATTTAATGTTTAATCAGGGTCATTTTACCGTTGACGCTTTGAACTACTTCAAATCAGACGTAATATAAAATATCATAACACTTTAAAACACGCATTCGCACGTGCTGGCTGTAGACATAGTCTAAATGTGGAAATAGTTTGAGAAATTGCTCACGGTTAGTAATTTCTAGTTCTTTAATTTAAAAGAAACTAGCATATGTCCTCCAAGACGTTTTTGTGACGATTGTGGAAACAATAGCCACTGTACTATGATGCAAGAAGAACAATATATAGGGAGATTTCGTCAGTACGTCAGAAATCCTTAATTGAAAACGTTTAACATCACATAGTTCCATCATTTCCGCAGAGATATGGTTAACAATAATAATGTCATTCCTATTTTGGTACAAAATTGATACTAAGCTTTTAGAACTATCGAACTAAGATGTAATTGAGTTTACAAATGTAAACATTCGCCTTCTTTGTGTCTGAAGACAGAGAATATTATTGCGAGATATTACTATAAGCAGGTGCCCGTTAGGTCACCCGACGTTTGGTTGGCAAAAATAACCTCCACTGTAAATAGAGCGTGAATGGAATTTTGATATAAAGCGAGGTAATTCAGAAATCATTACATTATTCTTAGATGCTATGTTGAATATAGTACAAATACATTTATTTAACACTTTTCGAAGTAAAATCCTACTATAAAATTATATTTTGTAACCGAATTGGAAATAAATCGAAATGTTTTGATTTAATTGGAAATAATATAGAGTTGCTGAGATGTATTACTTGATCCTGATTCTTGTAAGATCATGACAATAGATGCTCGGCCAAGACGTTTGAGAAGAAGAAGCAGGCATCGCCTGCTTGTGCCGAAATTCTCATACAAAAAAACTTCTTACAAAAGTAATAAACAAGATAGCGTCTGTATGTGTGGAATGAGAAGTTAGATGAACATGTTCTTATTTGAGCAAACCTGTTTTTAAAGACCATCCATGGGAAGAGAACAATCAGGTGGTCTTTAACCCCTTCCCACATACAACACATCTGCAGCAGATGACTCTGGGAATATCCAGGCAAAAACACGTAAAGCTCTATAAATGTAGGTTATTATTAAAAAGTGGGAAAGGGTTAATTACAGGGTCATTTGTGCAGAAAATGAGTAATTGGGAAATAAAAAAATGTTTGCTATAGACAGGGTATTGCTAAACAAAGCCTGACTTTAGCACAGGTTTGACTGTATATGAGAATAATTTCATGGGCCGGATTCACTTTCAAGTCAATTTTCTCCAGTTATGCCAGAGCTATATCCCCTTTATTAGTGAAATTTAGTTTGATAGTATTAGTCTGATTTCTAATTGGAGCACTCCTAACCCAACCCAGGGGTTGTAAATTCAAACCCTTGCACGGCCAACATTCTTTCCGACGTTTGACAAAGGTCACTGTGACAAGCGGTCATTGTCTTCCACCAATGGGCTAACAGTCTTTGGGGTAAAGCAGTCAGTTGCTAGGAAGAAATGTTTTATGAAATAGTCAGTACTGGTATGAGAAAGCCAGAAAACACATTAAAGAATATAATGCTAAAATAAATTTATCAATAAGAGCAGCTCTTCCTTTGAAAATGTGTTGATTGTTGGAAAGGGTTGTTCAATAGCCTGTTGTTTATTGACTGTTGATAACCATTTTACTGTATGAAATCACTGGTTGTCGAGTCCGCTTTTGGTAAGCTCGACATATAGCTGCCACAATGGCGGTTCGGTGAGTGTGTCCGTGCGTCCATGAATCTGTCTGTCCGACCCGCATTTTAACCATGCATAATATGATTTCTAAAGAAATGGGCACAAAAGTGCACCATGATGAGGTGGTGTGTCGTGCACAAAATACAGCCCTGTACCTCAAATGTTAAGGTCACTCGTATAGGTCAAAGGTCAAAGTAAGTACTGTTTGATAGGACTGACGTCTTCGGCCCGGACATTGTCAACAGTTAAGGGGTTTGTTGAGACACTTTAATTTGCTAGTAAGAATCAACAGCTTTCATTTCATTTACGTTTTCTGGACCCATTAACTACTATGTCATCATTAAGGTGTTAGAAGGTAATATAATTAGAATGATCTTGGTACTGTTGATCTTAATATCTGCATGTGGATACATGTACTCCGAGATACTGCTCGTTACTTTGCAGGATTTTCTACACGATCGCCACTAAAGTGCCTTCGGCGCTTTGATTTATGCTGATGAGGTGAAATACTTAAACACTTCTAGTAATGAATTTCCTTCATCAACGCTCAGATTATTAGGATAGCATAGCGACATACTGTCTTTGGACAAGATAAATGTACCAGTAGCACTGATATCTTACCAAGAAAACACCGTAATATGCACGCACTATCAGATTACTTTAACCAAGTCAAGGGCCATTAATATGATTAAGCTTTGTTTCTGTGAAAAGAGAAACCAAAGACGCACATCTTCATACGTTGACACACATATCTGACGATATGCACGGAACAAAGTGTCCTCACTTGATAAGGAAAGTCTAATTCAGTAGCCATAACTCATAGTATAACCGAATATGCACAATATCGCATGCTAACAAACACTCCTTCTATGGAGGAAGAATGAGAGAGAGAGAGAGAGAGAGAGAGAGAGAGAGAGAGAGAGAGAGAGAGAGAGAGAGAGAGAGAGAGAGAGAGAGAGAGAGAGAGAGAGAGAGAGAGAGAGAGAGAGTTTTGTCGCCAGAATTCAATCCATCAGGTTGCAGTTTATAATTTTAATTATCATTATTACTTCAGACTTCCTGTAACCAGTACGGAGGTACTCTTGCATCACTTCAGTCAAAGGCAAAATTTGACTTTATTGTCTGTTGCGGCTATAAAAGGAAGTGAACTTTGGCCTAAATGACTCTCATTCGAACACGAGTCCAGGTTAGATAGATCCACGTCCACTGCGTTACAATTTCAATTATAGCATAGAGTCCAGTTTTATTCTCTCTAGGTTTAGAGATTCATTATCAATTAAGTAGTCTACACATGCCGTATATTTCATACGTCTGAGCTGATTGTTAGAGGTACTAAGCATCATTGACATTCGTATTATAAATGGTATTCCACGGTCACGCAGTTGTTAATATATCTATAGGTACTACCTATTTACGGAAAAAACGCAAGATAATTATAAACAAAAATTAAAGAGCATACTTTGGCCATAAAAAGGGATTTATGAGTAATTGACTAGACAATAATAATGTTAATGTCATGTTTCTTGCATTATCAAAACATATTTGGAATTCGTATTGCTGTCGTCTATTATTACGAACAGAAAATAATAAAGTAAAGACTTTCAGAAAATCAAGGAATACATTTATAATGAACGAGGTTAAAACATGAGGGCCAAGATGATCCTAAATCGATCACCTGCATTATGGTAAAGAAGCAAATAGATCAGCCCTTTTCTGATGCCACTTGGCGACTGCCTTTTTCAACCAGTCAATATGACTGGAACAAATGATGTAAATAGTCACATTTCTGCTAAACCATTTCCCTATTAGAGATGGTTTCTGAGGCCTTTGCAACAGACGATTTAGGAAAAGATTGTCGCCAAAAGAACAATTGCTCCTTATGAGAAAGTTATGCTTTTGCCACAATGTTTGATAAATAATTATACTTTGAATGAGTGAGTCAATAGCTCATGTATAGGAATTTTGGGTCTTTCATGTTGATACCACATTTTTTGCGGAAAACGACATCGCTCCATTGACGTTACGCCAAGATGAAGTGTTACGGAAATGACGTCACGTCCTTCTTTGGCTACGATACAGTCAAAATTTAGGTTCGGGCGTAGAAGGTTAATGCTGTCGATTTTTTGACAAACGGGAAAACATATTTCTTACAGAGTTCCATTTATTTTTAACTTTTCGTACAAATGTTAATTCCCACATAACACAGCACTTAAATGATCTTAAATATCGATTTAGAAAAAAAAAAAGGATTAAAAAGACGACAATAATGTTCAATCCGTGTTTTTCGTCTCATTTTTTACATGCTCAAAAATCGATTTTAAAAAAAATGATTAAAAAGACGACAATAATTTTCAATCCGTGTTTTTTTGCTCATTTTATACATATCCAAAATACCGATTTAAAAAAAAAATGATTAAAAAGCCGACAATAATTTTCAATCTGTGTTTTACGTCTGCTTTTTATACATATCCAAAATGGCGGCCCCCATGGATTTTTCCAGTTTCATTTCAGAAAGCTTCATGGGTTATTGAAAAAAAAAAAAAAAAATCTCACACCTGTTAACTAATATGAAAAAGGCAAAGCCTCGTCACGAGCACAGCGCCTATAATGGGTCTAAGCTGTAGGTATATGACTACCATGATTAAGGAATATGTTACAAGCTGTCGGAACTGGGACCGTTATTGTACACTATCCCTACTTTATCTTTTGGTGCAAAGTCAAATCATCAAACATTTAAACATTCACTTCATCACATAAGCAATCACATATATAATACAGTAAAGTCAAACATATTAATAGTCTTAACAAGATATCCTTCAATTTGGCCTTACAAGTGACATAGTTTCAGACAGGTTTATAGCAATGTTCAAAACAACCATCTGTCAAAGTTTCAACATGTTAACATTAAATGAAAAGCTTTCAGAGTGTTAACAACATTTTCCTTAAATATGGCCTAATAACCTTATGTTTGATCCGAAATGACACATATTTGAACTTGGCCTAGCTATCCTCAGGACAAACATTCTGACAAAGTTTCAAAATACTGAAGCAAACATTGAGATCAAGAGTGTTTACACGATTGTTCTCAAATGTTTCCTAGTGACCTTGTTGTTTTTTTATCCAACATGATCTTTAATTGAATTTAGCCTAGATTTGACCATAACACCAATTATGACAAAATGTCAACATGCTAAAATTAAAAATGCAGCATTAAAAATGTCTGATTGTTTACAAAATGTGCCTTCAATTTGCTCTTGTGACCTAATTTTTGACCAACCATGACCCTTTTTTTTTTACTAGGCCTATGTATTGTCAAGACAAACATTCTGACAAAGTTTCAAGCTGCTGAAGTAAAAGTGTGGTTTCTAGACTGTAAACAAGATTTTCCTTCAGATTGGTGAAGTGACCTAGTTTATGACCGGATATGACCCAAAAATTGAACTTAGCCTTTCTCCAAAATGACATCAAGACCATAATTCTTACAAAATTTCAACATGCTAAAGATAAATATGCAGCCTCCAGTGTTAACAAGATTTTCCTTCAATTTGAACTTATGACCCAGTTTTTGACCTCATATGACCAAGTTAAATAAGGCCTCCAGAGTGTTTACAATATATATTTTCCATCAAATTGACATTGTGACCTAAATTTTCACCTCACAGGGCCAAGATTTGTTGGAGATGAACTACTGCTAAACTTGCATTCATATTGGATGTTGTAAAATGTTGCCTGTAGAGTGTTCACAAGGCAATTGATGATGGCGTGTGAACGAAGGACATCAGACAAACTGTGATCATGAAAAACACAAACTGTGCAATCAAAGAACAGGACCTTATTTGAATTTGATATATACTTATCTGTTCATAAACATTACCTTGTATTAATCCATTAGTATTATATGTAATCAGCTGAATTTCTTCTCCAGTCATCCTCAAAACAGCTGTAAATCCATCATTGTATGCGTTGCTCTCAATCTATTCCCTTGTTTAATGTTGATGCAGGAAGTTATATTATCCCACAGTTAAAGATGCATGCAATTTTCATTGTTTTGACAGGCACGAATGACCAAAGGGTATATCACTAACTGCCTATTATATATGAACTTCCTCTCCCATTTTCGACATAACAGCTGTGATTCCATGATTGTACAGGTTGCTCTCAATCCATTTACTGTTTTGATGTGTATGCAGGAAAGAATATTACCCCACAGTCAAAGATGCATGCATTTTTCATTGTATTGACAGGTACCAATGACCAAAGGGTATATCACTATCTGCTTATATAGATATGAATTTCCTCTCCAGTAATCGCCATAAGAACTGTTATTCCATGATTATATGGGATGTTCTTAATCCTGTATCCATTCTGTGTTTTAAAATAAAACTTGATGCTAATATCAATAATCATTGACTGCTGTTTTAATACATGACAATAACTGCAAATAAGAATGACTTTTAATAAAATAAGATGATAAATTAATTAAAAAACAGATCTATGAGAATAAACATGTATATTAGTTGTGTCAGAAAGCCAAGCTTTGGGCTCTGAGAATAATGTTCAAGTTTTGATTTAGATCAGGTTGTACCTCTGTGCAGCCTTATCTGGATTATTCATTTAAACCAATTACTTTAAACTTATCTATTTTAGCTTAAATCTTATTTTAATCACACTCCATGTCCTTGAGATACAACCAGTTCTTACGCCATTTGTGCAGAAAATCCCAGTCTTCACTGCTTCGAATTCAGTAAATATTTGGGAGATTTTCTATGCACCGCATATGACATGTGTTAGGCCATTATTTATGTTTTTTTTTTAAAGGGGCCAACTCCCCACTTATGTTCGGAAAAAAGGAGCCATTAAGGCCGTTTTCAACAAGTTTTCAGTCATATCACGGCGACCAGTTCACTTACTCATGCATTTTCTGGTTTTCCAACTCCAGTACACCGCACAACAGGCTGCTTTTCCACTTAAGACTGTTAAACAGACCATTGGTGAAAGACGAATGACGCAGGTCACAATGACTTTTGTCAAACGTCAGAATTAATGTTGGTCGAGCTGGGATTCAAACTCACAACCCCTTGATTGACAGCCCGCTTCGCTACCTGAGCTCGGCCATTTATATATGATAAAAGGTCAAATTAGTGACAATGTGCAATGTTACTTACATGAATCATGTTTTGCCGCAGGGTGGGTTCCTTTAGAGCATCGCAGTGATCCTGACCTGCAATGTGCCTTGTTAAGATTCAATTTCGATAATTCGCACATCCTTTTTTACTTGTAAAAACAGTTTGTTTTAATTTTGTTAAGAGCACACAGGAAAAGTCATGCCCATATAAATCCGTTTCGGCTCTTGAATTCACTGGGGACGTTTCATCTTGGGTTCGCTTAGTCTGAAAAGATGTTAGTTTTAACTAAATAGTCATTATTCAGAAATATTCCGTCCACATTGCAATGTGTTTCACCACTAAATAATTGGAGTGGATGTCATGCAGCAGAAACGTAAGATATTGCGTCATAAATTGTGTCAACAATCTGCCCTTGAGGTCTTCCAAGAACACTTCTAAAAATAGATTTACTTTTTCTTCTTCTAAATGTGCGGTTTTAGTGGTCGCATGAATTCTGAATGGGGTATAATGGCGGTAGCGATTCCGAAATTTTAACCAGGTGCTCCGGTGTGATCAAGAACAGAAAATTACACTATGCATACATTTAGACATACAGGAGCACGTCCCTATGATTCAACTCTGTGTTGGTGTACTTGGGTAGAAACATAAATATACATGTCTCTGATTTGGGTCACAGGGTGTTTCGTGTAACCGCTATGTTCAGCCAATTATTGCATTGATCTTTGACAGTCCGAAGGAGTTTTTGTCAGAAAGACATACGACTTCAGCGAAGTCTGCGTAGCATTGAGGGTGAAACAAATTTACCCTTAAGAGCATCTTAGTCAGACAGTGAAACCAAAATAGTCAATCGACAGAAAAAAGGTCAATGAATACAACCCATCGCTGATTCTCAGATTCACACTACAGCTTGATTTTATACCAACGCCAAAATAAAATTTATGATATTCAATGGGAAACGAGAGCGATAAAAATTCTTACCTGACGCAAAGAAACTCGCAGCCGATTACGTTATGGTTGTCAGCCTTTAATGTAAACAGCACAGTTGTTCTAGTTATCTCGGGTACCGGCTGAATATGACGTCACCGGATGTGGAAAAATGTCGGTCCTGGTTCTCTGCTTTGCTCTATGTAATTTCATTGTGATTTTACGAACCGGGTCTTAGTAAAATTTTGCACCCAAATTTTTTCCATACTGATTATAGGAAATTTCCTATAATTAAGGTAATACCTCTAAACGTGCAGAGCACGTTTCTTGCTTCGCAAGGTGCTCGTTATAAGCGAAAAAAACCATTTATGTTTTTTTTTCGTATTATCGACTTTATGAGAAAGGGTACCATCCAAGGGAAGTAACTACGGTCTGGTGTTGGGACGATGCAAGCACAGTTCCCTTTTCCACGTTCTTAAGCAGAATTAAAGGAAAACTGAAATGTCTATCTTTGCCTCTCGTTTTATTTCGTTCCACCGAGTGGCTTAAACCTATCAACCCTACCAACAGACAGGCCAGACGGGTGGCACTTAACAATATGTGTTTAAATTTGCATGTAGATGAGAAAGGGACTTGTTGGTATTTTTGATCAATATAGTGACTAATGACATATCTACTTTAAGTCAAAATGAATTTAAATAAGGATAAAGGAGGTGGTTGGTGGGGGAAAGACATTATTTCAATAAAGGTGTACGTGTCAGCAATAATAATAATACAAAAGTTCAAGGTCAGTCCTGTAATATCTCTTCACTTATTTGGCACTTTTGTGGGGTCAACTCTGAACTATTGGTAGCCTATTTGGGCATTTACTACATCAAAGGACCTAGAACGGATAAATCTTAAGGACTGTAAACAAATTATTGGCGTTAAAGCAATCTCTGGCAATGCAGCAAATCATGGAGATGGCCCATTCTCTATTGTTTATTGACAGATACGTTCTTATAATAAAAATATGGGTTGAATTTAGTTCGCACTGAGAATATCATTCTCAAAACAATATATAAGAAAACTTTATCAAGTTATTTGTTGGGGGCTAATACTTAGGTATTCAAGGTCATAACTTTACGAAATGATTTTGGTTTCTTTTGAATATTGCCAAAATAACAATGAATCGATTGTTTGAAGCAAACATTGTGTTCCGATATGGAAAATAATCGACAATTTACTAATTATATATTTTTGTCAAACCAAACTTTAGGGTGCCATGCATACCACGATAAGAACAAACAAGTATAGGAGTATACTTACCCGCCTTCGAATCTCGTCAGAAAATCTTTGTATAGGGTCAGGTAGATATGAAATTAATAGGTCAGAACGTCATTAAAGAGTCTTTACTTTATGTGCACCAACATTGTGGACTCCGTATCGACCTGGATCAGCCTAAAAATCATTAATCTTTACCTCTATCCCCCCTAAAACGGAATGTGTCGGCCCTGATAAGCCTGCGCGGACTGCGCGGGCTGATCTGTGTCGATACATTACGCAGAGTCCACAATGTTGGCTTTCTCGTGGAACGGCTCATCTATATCAACTATAGTTTGAAATGCCAACGTTATCTCATTCTAATAATAATCGTAAACCCATTTACAAAATGTAAACGAATTTGGACACATATTCAGCGTACGACTTTGGAATATATTGCGACAAAAGGAGAAATAAGCCTTAATGACCAATTTCTAATTTGGACAGACTGTTAAGAACTCTTTTCAATCCACACGTATAGTTGCCTATGTTTTCACAGTCGTCTGCTGTAGATTAATTACATCTCGGAAACGACGTAGAAAAGTTAAGTTTAATAAGAAATATAAATTATAGGTATACATAATATTAACACTCAATCGTTTGCAAACTGATCCCCATACTGCAACAATCTGATCCCCATACTGCAACACACTGATCCACATACTGCAACAAACTGAACCCCATACTGCAACAAACTGATCCCCATACTGCAACAAACTGAACCCCATACTGCAACAAACTGAACCCCATACTGCAACAAACTGATCCACATACTGCACTAAACTGAACCCCAGACTGCAACAAACTGAACCCATACACAAACTGAACCCCAAACTGCAACAAACTGAACCCCAAACTGCAACAAACTGAACCCCATACTTCAACAAACTGAACCCCATACTGCAACAAACTGATCCCCCCCCCATACAGCAACGAATCGTCTCCTTCGTGTAGTGCCTAGCATTCGGATTAACCCTTTCTCACATACAACAAATATACAGCAGACGACTTTGAAATGATCAAGTCCAAAATATATAAAATCTTTTTAAATGATAGTATGCTTATTGAATAGAGTAGAAATCATTGTTGCAAATGGAGAAATTGCTCATTATGGGCAATTTGTCTTTTTGCCACGATGATTTCAAAAGTCGTCTGCTGCATAAAGCGTCTATATGTGGGAAAGGGAGACCAGGATTCGAGCCCCGGTCGGGTCTTACCATATCCTTTAAACATGGCTTTCGGGAATAGGATTACGACTGATGTATTGATTCCATGATCAATAATACCGGTTGTATTAGTAAATGACTCAGACAATTGAGCCGTTCCACGATAAAACCAACATTATGGTCTCTGCTTAATGTATCGAACCAGATCAGCCTGCGCAAGGTCACCCGGGCCGACATATTCAGTCTTATGGGATAGAGGTATAGATTAATGATTCTTGAAACAGAACATCCATAGGAGGCGAAAAGTAATTGTTCGGATTAGCCTACGTGATATACTTAGGCTGATCCGGGTCGATACGTAACGCAGATTCCACAATGTGGATTTTCTCGCGGAACGGCTCAAATACTGTTGAAAAGTGGCGGAAAGACCACCCCGCATATCCTGGTACAAATCATATAACTATGACTTAGTGAAAGTGTGCGTTTTCTGACATGTCTCTTTGAATATATGCAGCTGATTGGTGAGTCTTTGTGTTAATTGATCTGTATTTATCATTGTTGCACAATCGTGTGATCATTTCCACGTGTTTCCGTTTGATTGAGTGTTTGTTTAGTGCTTAACTCCGCTTTAAGCAACTGTTCAGTTTCCTGTGTGAGTAGCCAGTGCCGAAAAGTATTTGGTATGAATCGAATTCGCACATCCCGCATCCAAGGCGGACATTCTTTATATACACCGCTACGACCACGTGTTTCTGCTGCGACAATATGGTGGTATGAATCGATTCATATTATCCGAAACCACACGTATTGCTTTTATATGTGAGTCGCTACTGATGGTTTTGGGTCTTAATGCATCTTTGTACAGTGAAGACTAGAGCGAGCACGCGTGCATCCACATAAGCTTACCAGAACCTGTTCTGACGACTACATGTTCTTTATTCCTATATACACTGTTTTAGGATCGTCTAACGATGTTGTGTCTTAATGCGTAATCTGCATCTCCGCATAGACCCACCAAAGCCTTCACTGACTACCTACATGTCATTTAGTCATTTATACTGACCACCTACATGTCATTTAGTCATTTATACTGACCACCTACATATCATTTTTATTGTTTATACTGACCACCTACGTCATTTAGTCGTTAATACTGAACACCTACATGCCATTTAGTCATTTATACTGACCATTTACATGTCATTTAGTCGTTTATACTGACCATTTACATGTCATTTAGTCGTTTATACTGACCATTTACATGTCATTTAGTCGTGAATACTGACCACCTACATGTCGTTAAGTCGTGAATACTGACCACCTACATGTCATTTAGTCGTGAATACTGACAACCTACATATCATTTAGTCGTGAATACTGACCACCTACATGTCATTTAGTCGTGAATACTGAACACCTACATGTCATTTAGTCGTGAATACTGAACACCTTCATGTCATTTAGTTGTGAATACTGACCACTTACATTTCATTTAGTCGTAAATATTGACCACCTACATGTCATTTAGTCGTGAATACTGACCACCTACATGTCATTTAGTCGTAAATACTGACCACCTACATGTCATTTAGTTATGAATACTGACCAACTACATGTCATTTAGTTATGAATGCTGACCACCTACATGCAATTTAGTCGTGAATACCAAATACATGTCAATTTATCTTTTATATTGACCACCTACATGTCAATTAGTCGTTAATACTGACCACTTACATGTCAATTAGTCGTTTATACTGACCATTTACCTGTCATTTAGTCGTGAATACTGACCACCTACATGTCACTTAGTCGTTTATACTGACCACTTACATGTCAATTAGTGGTTTATACTGACCACTTACATGTCATATAGTCGTGAATACTGACCACTTACATGTCAATTATTCGTTTATACTGACCACTTACATGTCAATTAGTGGTTTATACTGACCACTAACATGTCATTTAGTCGTTTATACTGACCACCTACATGTCAATTAGTCGTGCATACTGACCACCTACATGTCAATTAGTCGTGAATACTGACCACATACATGTCACTTAGTCGTTTATACTGACCACTTACATGTCAATTAGTGGTTTATACTGACCACTTACATGTCATTTAGTCGTGAATACTAACCACCTACATGTCAATTAGTCGTGAATACTGACCACCTACATTCAATTTAGTCGTGCATACTGACCATTTATATGCAATTTAGTCGTGAATACTGACCACCTACATGTCAATTAGTTGTTTATACTGACCACCTACATGTCATTTAGTCGTTTATACTGACCACTTACTTGTCATTTAGTCGTTTATACTGACCACTTACATGTCATTTAGACGTAAATACTGACCACCTACATGTCAATTAAACGTGAATACTGACCACCTGCATGTCAATTAGTCGTTTATACTGACCACCTACAAGTCAATTACTCGTTTATACTGACCACTTACATGTCATTTAGTCGTTTATACTGACCACCTACATGTCAATTAGTCGTGAATACTGACCACCTACATGTCAATTAGTCGTGAATACTGACCACCTACATGTCAATTAGTTGTTTATACTGACCACCTACATGTCAATTAGTCGTTTATACCGACCATTAACATGTCATTTAGTCGTTTATACTGACCACTTACATGTCATGTAGTCGTGAATACTGACCACCTACATGTCAATTAGTCGTGAATATTGACCACCTACATGTCAATTAGTCGTGAATGCTGACCACCTACATGTCAATTAGTCGTGAATACTGATTACCTACATGTCAATTAGTCGTTTATACCGACCACCTACATGTCAATTAGTCGTTTATACTGACCACTTACTTGTCATTTAGTCGTTTATACTGACAACTTACATGTCATTTAGTCCTGAATAATCTTCTGTCAAGATTCAACATTCTTTAATTAGTAATACGATTTTAAATACATAGTATTTATAACATTGAGTGACGTGTTTTAAAGTATTGATGGAAAACAAATATATATCATTATCCATTTTGACTAGTAAGCTGTTTTTAATTCCGCTCCGATCATATCGCGTCAGGAATATAGTAGTGCGATTAGTTTTGATTCATGACTTTTAGATGTTTTCAAATTGGAAAGATCCAAGCAAGTGTTTGATAACTCATTATAATTTTATGTTAATTGTTATATATAATACATGAACATAAAGATACGTAATACTAACTGTACGTGAAAAAACTTCTTTCTCACAATGTTTTCAATTTTATCATTATAAGATTATTTGTTTCTGTTTGTGATACATAAGTTGCCATAAGATACTTTTACTATGTCTTCAAAGATATATTACTTTAGAATATTAAGTTAATTCATAATAAGATTTCGTGAATAGAAATATTTACACTGATAAGCATGATGATATACAAAACTGAACTGTTCCACTTTTTATAAATACACTGTTTCCAAACTTACCCTAGTATATTTGTGGTACAAATACAGAACAAAAACAGACTTAAACAAAACCAAATAAAAGTAATTTAAATACCCAATCGATTACTACTAGAAAATTCTAACATCTTTATCAGAGGTGCCGTTAATGTTTCCAAGTAAAAATTCCGTTCTTTGAACGCAAGTTGTGAATATCTCGCAAGAGAATAAAGGAAACTGTTTGTTGACATTGCATTATCATATAAAGTAAGTTGTTTGAGGTTGGAATATTCAACCAACGTTTTGGGAAATTTCAATCAAATAGAACTATAGCCCCACAAGTTACCTTTATCCGATCCTACTGGGTTGGGTCAATGAGACCCTAAATTAAATGGAATTTGTATTACAACCTCCACATTCCTTTTACTGAAACATTTCCTCATCATATGTGCCGTTCCACGGGAAAACCAACATTGTGGACTCTGCGTAACGTATCAACCCGGATCAGCCTAAGTATGCCGTACGGTTTAACCCGGACAGATACTTTTCGCAACCTGTGGATTTTCTGTTTCAGGAATAATTACTCTATACCTGTATCCCCCTGAGACGGAATGTGTCGGATCGGATAAGCCTGTGCGTACTGTGCAGGCTGATCTGGGTCGATACATTGCACATAATCAATACTGTTGGTTTTCTCATGGAACGACTCATTTTCTCTTGACACACATATAAAACATAAACAACATTAAAGCAACAATTAAAACACATGTTAATACCTATCCGACCCATTACAATGTGTTGCCAACACATACATCATGGCAAAGGTTAAGAACTATACAACTTTGTAAATTTAAATCAATATTAATACTTAACAGATAGTCAACAGCTTGTTACAGCGGCAATTTCACCAATGATTGTTTTGGTCCCGATAGTACGCAAATCTTGTTTTTGGTCGATCGGCCGCATTTTTGCGAAAATAGTCGGGAACCTGTGAGCACTGTCGAGCACTACCTTCGGGGGAAGATCCGGAGCGATAGCCGCAGTCCTCCGAGGGTCTGGTACCGAAAAAGTGATCGGCTACTGTTTTAAACATGTAAAACAGTACCCAAAAACCGTCGGCCCGTGGTCGTCTTGGTCGTCCGAGGGTCCCCTCAAGGTCCCATTGTATCGCCCGCCCTCTGGAGCTTTATTATAGCCTCTGCGGCTTTCTACCGAGGGTCGTGAGAAGCTGGTCTCTAACGTGCCTTTGAGGTGTACCTGCGGGTACTTGCGCGTACTTTCGTATGCTTGCACCCCGAAAACGTGTCGATCAAGCGAGGAAGGTCCGTGATTTGTCCCCCCGCCATGGTTCATTGGTCGGGACTCAATCGGGTCAAAAAAGGGAAGATTGGAGGCGACTCAGGACGACAAACGGGCCGATCAAAATAATTGATTCATCGGGAACAACCTGGTCCAGATCAGGCCGATTGGAAAAAACAATCCTTGGTGAAATGCAGCCATATGAAATCTACTTTTTCTGTATTATGTTTCGGCATGCTTCAAGAAACTAATCTTAGTTTATACTTTACAGACGTGCATAAATATCTTCCCATCAAGTCATACTGTGCAATCCAAGTTTACTATGGCTTTCAGACTATGCTTGACTGTCCTGTAACTAACTGTTGAATATTACATATACGGAGCGGACTGCACAGGCGCGCATGGTGGTCTGAATCTGTATAACAAAATGACTGTCGTCTTTCAAAAGGGGTATTTATCATAACACACACAATAAACAACAAACAATAAAATTGCAATTCATGTAATATCTTGGTACTGTCCAGTTTACTTCATAGACTTGACATATGTCTAACGAAGTCTGCTATAAATGCTCGTTATATGCTAAGCGTCGAGTGAAAACCATAATGCATGACTAATATCAGAGCGGTTTTATCGATTGCCTCAGCGGAAATGTCTTCTCCGTGATTCAGAGATCCATATCAAGTCTAGCCCTGATGTGTTTAATAATCTTCATTCCTCATGTTACGTTCCAAAGAACAATTCATATTGAAGATACATATTCTATACTTGCGTGAAGGCTGAAATATGTACAGTAGTAACATTCTTAATTAATAACATATTTATATGATTATACATGTTGCAATTACATGTTTGCCATATATCACATGAGTAAAACCTGTGTGCATTGGACATCATTTTCTATCTACACCTACTATGAGAAATATAATTCAATTAAATCAGTATAACTATAACATGACTAATGGATTAGATATGTATGCAGATTGGCCAACTCGCCCAGGAACGACCAGAAATTAAACATATTTTAGCAAACAAAATCTGGAAACCAGTGCCCATTTGTCAAATATTGAACAAAGACATGTTGAGCTTCATTCGCATTTAACTATCATGTTGTATTAATAAAATAATAATTTAACAGATTTTCATGACTATTCTTCGTAATTTTGTTTTTAACTTTCATGAACAAATATATATATATCATACACGTCAACACAGTCCGACTGTCCAAACCTAAAAGACTGGACACGAGTACTTTCCTAGGGTAATTTAATTTATACAGCGCCACCTAGCGTGCATTGCTTTCAAACAGGGGGAAATTAATTTTCTCCTTATTCGATTTTCTCAAACGCAGACAATTACATTTCTTTATTATGAACCTAGGCGTGGGGAAATGTACATGTTGGCTTTTCTGAAGAGTGCAGGTGCGTACCAGTCTGTACATCTAACAAGTCTTGTCAGAATCTACATGTGTTTACAGAAACTTTTAAGAAGCATATATGTGAATATAATTGGACCAGTTAAGATATTGATAAGACTGAGGGTGGACGTGTTGAACTGGATCTACACTGTTAACAGAGGCCAACCTGTACGTTTTACCATGGACGGGCTCATATCTTTTTTTTGTTAAGAATTTTGGTTTAAACAGGAAAATGTAATCCAATGATTTTAGTGCAGTTCATAGGGTAGACTTTTCGAGAAAACTCAACAGTTGACATAGCAGCCATGCTTCGTGTTCGTACTGTGGGAACTAGCAATGTATGCACCCAGTATTCACAGAAGTCGTTTCGAAGAATGGTGATCTTCAACGTTTCTACATTTTCGATATCCATACTATGTAACAGTGAACTGATAAAAGAATTGAAACTTTTACTCAAAAACAGTGGACCAGTTGGAATCGATATGACTTTGTGTTGACTGTGCGACGGAAGTTGGTTAATGACATACATGTTTGTTTAAACAAGAATATCTGTTTGCTAAATATAGACCTGACCCCATGCAGAAAGAGGCTCCGATCCAACGAGACAATCACCCAACAACGTCAGATTGTCAAATGGGATTTAAGGATCAATATTAATGTCGATATATCCTCATCCTCCATTATCATATGAGCCGTTTCCTAGAGAGAACCAACAATGTGGACTCTGCGAAAAGTATCGACCCGGATCAGCATAAGTATGCCGCGCAGGCTTACCCGGACAGACACTGTTCGTCTCCTGCAAAATTTTCTGTTTCAAGAACCATTTCTTTAAACCTCTATCCCCGAGAGACGGAATGTGTCGGCCCGGATTAGAGAACGCGGATTGCGCAGGCTGATCTAGGTCGATACATAACGCAACGTCTATAAGTTGGTTTTATCGTGGGATAGTTCATATACTTAATGTTTAAATCAAATACTTAGCTATAATTACATGAATGTATTAAGCATACTTTGATTGATCACACGAACCTATTAATAACTTGAAGTATTTTATGGCTTCTTTTTTACTTCGAATTATAGCGAGTCTACTATGAACAGTTAATAAATTCAACAAACTAATATATATAGCACGAATTACGAAAGAATAACCCTTTACCTAAAAATTAGATATCGTTAATGTCATTTTAGCATGGATAAACAGTCAACAACTTATTGATCTATGAGTCATAATCTTAAATTTGAAAGTGCACTTTTCACATGAACTGTACTTTTGATGTTCTTTAAAGCACTACTGGTTGATATATGTATTGAATTGCCAAAGCTGTGTTTTCACAGTTTTATTGCACGTTTTCATGATAGGACCGTTGTCGTTCAGATCTAGACATAATCCTGATGCATCGTGTTGGATTTGACTTCCCTGAAAAACAAACATATTTAAACATGACCTCGTATTCCAAACAATGGTTCTGCAAGCAACAGGCGAAAACGGGTCTTATTGCATAAACGAGCAGTGAATAGTCAGGTGAATCAGTGCATACGCAAATTCTCGCAAGAGCCTTTCATGTCTACTTACATATATATGACCTCATATAAGGTGTAATTTCTGAGACATTTTTGAGGTTTATACCATGAGGTTTTACGCATACACATTGGATGCTATAATGGCGATCTAAAGAGATTATACGTAGGCCGTGATTAGAATGAAATATCATTTGAACCATTCCACGAGATAACCAATATTATGGCCTCTTCGTAATGTATCGACCCAGATCAGCTTTCACAGTCCGCGCAGGCTTATCCGGGCCGACCCGTTCCGCCTCAGGGATATAGATATATATTGTAATGATTCCCGAAACAGAGAATACACAGGAGGCGACAATTGTCTGTCCGGATTAGCCTTCGCAGCTTGCTTAGGATGACCCAGATTGACACTTTACGCAGAGTCCACAATGTTGGTTTTCTAGCGTGATGGCGCATTTGACACCGAACGACGACGTTAATTGTATAACTGTCATAATTCGAATATAATGTGCAGTAGCAAAGCTCGTGTAGATCTGATGACTGCCCGTTACAGTTCGTCTCAGATTGACCTTTGCGTCAGCCAATCATATTGCCGCCTACACAAACGTTCGGTATTAACAGGGGATATAAAACATATACATAAACGAGAAAGAGAAGCGATGATTGAAAAGATCCGTTTGTATAAAATATTTAAATTTAAATGTATAGTGTCAAGTCGAGACGACCTTGCATGCGTTGTCAACAGATCCAATGTGCGTAGAATGGAGTATTTTGGTTTAATTACAGTGATATTGGCATAACGATATGATAGTAATTCTACCCATACCTGATGGTGAGTCCATGTGTGTTGTAGTCCTATAATACAATCTTCTAGCATCGGTCGTTCGTCAACGTTCGGGTGTTTTAAAACAACGCATTGTAACATAGTTCTCAATAATCCATCGTTTGTTATAGCAAACACCTGAAACAACCAACATTGGTTCGATGAATTGTTAAGCCTTTCCCAGATACAGACACTTTCAAATGCCAATGTAGCGGATGACTTTTTCCACAGAGTTTTCATCTTTATTCAATTATTGTTCGTTAATTTATAGAAAATTTCCATATTTTGCCAAAATGTTTTCAATGTCGTCTGCTACATATTTTGTCATATGTAAGAAAAGGCTTAGGCAATTCCTTGTATAAATATTTTTTTCTTTTTAACTTAAATACTCGTATGGAAGGGACTAAACACGATGCACGTTTTAGGAATCGTTAATAATATTTTCGACATATTATATACATTCTACTAAAATAATTCATAAACAAACTTCATGGCGAAAATTGTAAGTACATTAGATTAAAACAAAAATTCAATACAATTGTTTCATACCTATTTTTTAATCTATCTTTTATATAAAAGTTCACATGTCATCAGATTGTAATTAAATTATCTAAATGTTTGAAGCTACAGTGGACTCACGGTAATTTTAAACAGACCTATAACAACCGAGTTATTGATATGTCCGAGTCATCCAACGATGTATGCTTAATAACAGCTTTATAATTAATTTGTGCTTAAATGTTTATAATGAAAATGAAGCGATTTAAACGATATATTCGAAATATCAAATCGAGAGTCCACTTTAAATAACTAGAGTTTGTATCAAGAAATGAAATAGAGTTTGACATAAAAAGGTGTACCTGTGTTGCAGAGAAATAATGACAATTATAATCAAACAATTCATTCGGGGCTTGGTACAGATATCCATGATTGTCAAGGCATGTATTGGTGTTTATATTCCTTGCTGAACCCCATGCTCGCACATTCTCATTCATAACGAACAGTTCTGGCCATATGTTCTTCATAAACCAGGAAAATGGTTTACACTGTAACTTTTCTTTAAGAGCCAGTCGATCAGACAGATCGCCAACATCCAATGCCTTTAATTAATATATCTATAGGTACTACCAATTTACGAAAAAAACGCAAGATAATTATAAACAAAAATTAAAGAGCATACTTTGGCCATAAAAAGGGATTTATGAGTAATTGACTAGACAATAATAATGTTAATGTCATGTTTCTAGCATTATCAAAACATATTTGGAATTCGTATTGCTGTCGTCTATTATTACGAACAGAAAATAATAAAGTAAAGACTTTCAGAAAATCAAGGAATACATTTATAATGAACGAGGTTAAAACATGAGGGCCAAGATGATCCTAAATCGATCACCTGCATTATGGTAAAGAAGCAAATAGATCAGCCCTTTTCTGATGCCACTTGGCGACTGCCCTTTTCAACCAGTCAATATGACTGGAACAAATGATGTAAATGGTCACATTTCTGCTAAACCATTTCCCTATTAGAGATGGTTTCTGAGGCCTTTGCAACAGACGATTTAGGAAAAGATAGTCGCCAAAAGAACAATTGCTCCTTATGAGAAAGTTATGCTTTTGCCACAATGTTTGATAAATAATTATACTTTGAATGAGTGAGTCAATAGCTCATGCATAGGAATTTTGGGTCTTTCATGTTGATACCACATTTTTTGCGGGAAACGACATCGCTCCAATTGACGTTACGCTCAGATGAAGTGTTACGGAAATGACATCACGTCCTTCTTTGGCTACGATACAGTCAAAATTTAGGTTCGGGCGTAGAAGGTTAATGCTGTCGATTTTTTGACAAACGGGAAAACATATTTCTTACAGAGTTCCATTTATTTTTAACTTTTCGTACAAATGTTAATTCCCACATAACACAGCACTTAAATGATCTTAAATATCGATTTAAAAAAAAAAAAGGATTAAAAAGACGACAATAATGTTCAATCCGTGTTTTTCGTCTTATTTTTTACATACTCAAAAATCGATTTTATAAAAAATGATTAAAAAGACGACAATAATTTTCAATCCGTGTTTTTCTGCTCATTTTATACATATCCAAAAAAACGATTTAAAAAATAATGATTAAATAGCCGACAATAATTTTCAATCTGTGTTTTACGTCTGCTTTTTATACATATCCAAAATGGCGGCCCCCATGGATTTTTCCAGTTTCATTTCAGAAAGCTTCATGGGTTATTGAAAAAAAAAAAAAAAAAAAAATCTCACACCTGTTAACTATAAGCGAAAAAACCCATTCATGGTTTTTTTTTCGTATAATTAATTCACATTCCGTTTTACTAAGCATATGACACAATAATTAACAAACACTGTACTCTACTAATGAGTCGTAATATTATTATCAATTCAATCTGAACAATATTTTAGCCTTACACAGTTTTCAAAGTTCCTGTCCTCGGTAAACATCTGTTAAAGAAACATGCTAAAACTTGATTTGTTTTATCTTTCCTTAGGCTGTCTATTTTCATAATTGAAAGATGGATAAAGGGCGAAGTAATACTTTTGTCAAAAGTGTGTTGTCCAGTGGTAATACATTTCTTACTTGAATGCGTCACTTATATATATAACTATCTAACAATTAAATTTTGACTCCATCGCTTAACTCTGTCAGCGCCAAAGGCAATATTGAGTTTTTGCAAACAATACTGATTCAGGTGAGTCAGCTCGAAACGAGTTGTCTCACCTGAAATCAGCATTGTTTGCCTTTTAGTTATCAAAATAGTCCAAAATGTTATTACATGAAAAATGGAGACGCCCGATTTTGAACATGGAAGAGTCTGTTTTAAACAAGTCGGCGCTGAAAGAGTTCAGCAATAAATATCACAGTCCTTTGGTATAAAACAGACCCCGATGATTGATAGTCAAAAGGTTATTGTATTAATTAAATATATTAATTGCTAAGTTCTTTTATTGACGCCGCGTGGAATCACGTCAAATTATCTCTGAAAACACTCTTATAACCTATTTAAAAAACATACTTTAAATATCTCTGAAAACACTCTTATAAACCTATTTAAACACATAGTTTAATTATCTCTGAAAACACTGTTATAACCTATTTAAACACATAGTTTAATTATCTCTGAATACATTCTGGTAACCTATTTAAACACATATTTTAATTATCTCTGAATATATTCTGGTAACCTATTTAAAAACATAGTTTAACTATCTCTGAAAACACTCTTATTACCTATTTAAAAAGATAGTTAAATTATATCTAAATACATTCTTGTAACCTATTTAAACACATAGTTTATTTATCTCTGAATACATTCTGGTAACCTATTTAAACACACACTTTAATTATCTCTGAATACAATCTAGTAATCTATTTAAACACATAGGTTAATTATCTCTGAATACATTCTGGTAACCTATTTAAACACATAGTTTAATGATCTCTGAACACACTCTGGTAACCTATTTAAACACATAGTTTAATTATCTCTGAAAATACTCTGATAACCTATTAAAACACAGTTTAATTATCTCTGAATATACTCTGGTAACCTATTAAAACACATAGTTTAATTATCTCTGAATACATTCTGGTAACCTATTTAAACACATAGTTTAATTATCTCTGAAAACACTCTGGTAACCTATTCAAACACATAGTTTAATTATCTCTGAACACACTCTGGTAACCTATTTAAACACATAGTTTAATTATAATTATTCCAGCAGCCTTGTCCTCTACACATGAATCTTTTGACGGCCATTTTCATTGAGCAGTCCTAATGTTTGACAGTACAGTGGTCAATATTATGCTGTTTGTTAGGAGCACGTATATATATATTGTTCATGTCATAAACATAAGAAAATTTGTCCTAAATAAAATGTGTCTTGTAGTTGTGTCCAATAAGATTGCTATATTTCATCGAAGTTGGTATAATATTAATAATAACTAGAACTATCACTGAATATGATGAATACCCCCAAAACAGTACATTGACTCAAAATATGACTTCCGACCGACCAACCAAAAGGGCCATAACTCTGTAAAGTAACATACAATTGTAAGACCTTTATGATATGCACAAACAGTACTCATTTTGAACTTTGACCTCTGAGTGTGACCGTGACGTTTGAGGTACATGCCACCTCATCATGGTGACCATGTGTGTCCAGTAACTTGAGAATCCTAAGATGCATAGTTGAGATGCGGGCCGGACAAGGTAGTCCTATCAAACAGTACTCTTTTGACCTTTGACCCTTTGATCTCTGAGTGTGACCTTCACATTTGAGGTACAAGCCACCTCATCATGGTGAACATGTGTGTCCAGTAACTTGATAATCCTATGATGCATGGTTGAAATGCAGGCCGGAAAAGGTACAGTTCTATCAAATAGTACTCATTTTGATCTTTGACCTCTAAGTGTGACCTTGATATTTGAGGTACATGCCTGGGTCTTGTGCGCGACACGCCACCTCATCATGGTGAACGTTTGTGCCAGGTTTCTTTCAAATCCTATGATGTATGGTTAATATGCGAGCCGGACAAGGTTAGGTGGGACTGACATACAGACATACAGACAGACGGCCAGACGTAAAAGGGCCATAACTCTGTAAAAAGAAACCGCAATTGTAAGACCTTTAAAGTATGCACATCTTCTCTTGGTATAGAAGCTTCATGTAAAATGTTATTGAATACCACCAAGTGGTTTGTAAGAAAGAGGCCTGACAAAATATGGCTTCCGACCAACCGACCGACATTTTTTAAGTAAAACAATTTGTATGTACGTTTTCTTAACAGAGTACAGTCATAACATCGCTATTTCATGTCAATATGGCGTATTCTTCCCGAAGTTGGTATCGCTATTTCATGCCAATATAGTGTATTCTCCCCTGCGTTGACAAAAATGAAAAAGTAGATCATAATCGAAGTAGGTTCCCTTATTTGTTTATTTCTATTGTTGGGGATGGGGAGTATTTACCTTCATATTTGGGATATAGTGATAGATGAGTTCCTTATGCTGAGGTTCCATCCATACTTCTACTGCTCGTTTATAGTTGAATTGCTCTACCTCATTTCTACCACCCGGGAAACTGTAGGGTTGTGAGCGAGCAACGTGACCGATATGAGAGCAGGGCACGTGCACAAGTTTTCCTCCGCAGAGCCATATCTATGTTATCAAAACATATTTGTAATATATACAGGTGTTGGCATACATGTATGCATTTGTAAGGAATCACACGTTACAGTTCTCTGATCCTAGTAATCAATGAAAAAAAACCAATGATAGCAATATTGACAGGCAACAGCTTGCGTGCCTAAGCTAAAGGTAAATCACATATTCGAGTTATCGCGAGTCCACTGCTTTTTCATCAGAGTATATAGTAATATAGTACAGTAACATGGCACACTTACTCGCCAAGCCAGTTCCAGATTTTCTCCGCCCCACACTTTCATTTTGTCATCGTATGTCCCAATGTCTTCAAAAAACTTTTTGTCTATTGCAAATGCCGCTCCGACCATAACTGTGCCTCTGGAAAAAATAAAAGGCGAGCTTGTTTTAAGAAACCAACCTTAGGACATTTGTGACCAGTGTCGAACCAGATCGACGTTTGACAACAGTCAAGGTGACACGCGGCATTCTTGCTTCAACAATTAGCTAAGCAGTCAGAAAACACATGGGAACTGGCCGCTGTGATATGACTGAAAAAGTGTTAACAAGAATTACGCGTAATTAAATGTCTCGCTGTCCAGCGATTTGACTATCAAAGCAAGTGTTAAAGACAAAAAGTAAAATAACAAAACTTTAACGTTGAGCTAAACTCAATTGTAAATATGGCAAATTACAAAAAGTCCAACAGTACATAACATTTATAAAAAGAATTTCCAACGATATGAGCCCAAAACCAATAGTTCATTAAAACTGTGGTCAATCTAACACAAAATGAAGAAGGTATGTTTGATTCTCAAAATCCACCAACATTCATGTTTTTTACCCCAAAAATAGCTTACACTCATTAGCTACAACAAAGAATGTCATGAAGACTATAAGATATAACTATGACTGAAGTTTGAAAACCCTAGCACTTGTACTTTTTGAGAAAATGTAAACAAATAAAATTCTAACTTTCAGCTAAACACAAGGTACAAAAATACAAGAAATAAAAAAAAAAAAAAAAAGTGCAAACATTTGACCCTAAAACGCATTTGACATGTTACAGTACTTTATTATGAAATGTGTGTTTGAAAACCCTAGCACTTTTACTTTTGAGAAAATTTATAAAAAAAGAAACTAACTAAACAAAAAGTACAAAAATACAAGATATTGAAAAGATATCCAAATTATTTTACCCCAAAACCCGTTTGATATGTTGATATACTTTATTTATGAAATGTGTCTGCACAATTTCAAAAAAATGAAGAAACTATGTATGTCATATTCTCAAAATCCGCAAACAATCATGTTTTTGACCCAATAGAAGGGTATTAGATCAAATATGAAATCCCTAGTACCAGTTCTTATTGAGAAAAAGTAAATTACAAACCCGTTAAAGTTGAGCTAAACGCAAAGTTCAAAAATACAAGTAACAAAAGAAAAAAAAAATCAAAATGTTTGACCCAAAAATCCGTTTGATATGTTGAAGTATTTTATTTATGAAATGTTTGTGCAACATTTGAAATCAATCTAACAAAAAATGAAGAAGTTATGTCGAATTCTCAAAATCCACCAAAATCCAACAGAAATCATGTTTTTTACCCCACAAAGAAGGTCAAACTCAGCATCTTCAGCATACAGTGTGGAGAAGGGTGTAGGATGTAACTATATTCCCAATATGAAAGCTCTAGTACCTGTACTTATTGAGAAATATTAAAAAAAACGAAACTTTAACGTCGAGCTAAACGCAAATGTTTGACGCCGCCGTCGCCATCGCCGTCGCCGTCGGCAGAAAAGCAACACATTAGTCTCGCTTTCGCAACTTCGTCGCAGCGTTTAACACGTATCAACCAACCATACCAACATGGCCATCTGCGGTGCACGATATGGCTCTGCAATGTTCACCAAGAAGCCATATTCAGATTCAAGAAACCTCAGATAAACAGAGTAAGTGTATATAACCTAGGCAGATGCTTAATCAAACTTAAAATAATTATGGTTCGTCATGTCCTTAGAGTACGGTTCATAGTCAATCCATGGACACACGATTAGTGCATCGAATACTTTTCTTACTTATAATAATAATATTCGAACCGTAACTAATTCTAGATGTAATAATTATCACAGTTGTGTGTGTGATCATCTGAAAACATCTGTCCGCCATGCAAGAACCCCCCCCCCCCCCCCCACCCCCCCCCCCCCCCCCCCCCCCCCCCCCATAGAAGTAACCAAAGAAATATCTACAGTAAGTTATTTGAAAAATATGATAATTACCCTTACATTCTTATGAATCAAAGTCTCAATTGACTACCATTTATTTATTTCCTCGAATTAATAGGATAATTAACATGAATTTTCCAACACAAAATAAATAGAACATATACATATCATGTACAATAAACACATAAATATGAGCCGTCCCGCGAGAAAACCTACATTGTGGACTCTGTTAAAGTATCGACCCGGATCAGCCTAAGAATGCCGCGCAGCTTAACCCGGACAGACTCTTTTCGCCTCCTATGGATTTTCTGTTTCAAGAATCATTACTCCATACCTCTTTCTCCCAGAGACAGAATGTGTCGGCCCGGATTAGGCTGCGCGGACTGATCTGGTTCGATACATTACGCAGAGGTCATAATGTTGATTTTCTCGCGCGACGGCTCATATAGACATGTTTCAAAGTACAGTTGTAATTTGCGCTTATCCCTGTATGTTTGTAGTTTATATATGTAATACCCATATAGAACACTTTCAAAGAAACTAAAGGGCAGGTATTCCAACAGGTAGACATATATTAAATTCCGACGGCCAATTGAAGCGAGGATATTTCTATGTATTTATGTACTCGTTTTAACACTGTTTTATGGTACAGTTTTATCTTAATATTCAACTCATTAAAAAGACTGTTAAAGTATGTTATACTTATAGCAATCTAACTAAAAGTAGATATGGAATAATATAAAATACTCCTCAGGGTGGTTAAAAACCATCATGGCTACACTAATTTTCGACATCGAACTGCTTCCCATGTCCACGATGTTTACCTGTAACTGAGATATCTGTTATACCTCAAGTTTAGATTTCCATATCAAAACCAAGAGACCAGTGGTTTGGGTTACAGCCGGAACTTACGAAAGCTATCGAAAGTAGCCTTCAACCCTCATCAATTTACTGCAGCAGACGGTTTTGAAAATGTATTAGCAAAAATATGAACAATCTCTAAAATTGAAAGTATAGATATTAAATGGAGTTGAAAACATTGTGGTAAATGAAATAATTGCTCAGTATGCTAGAGATGCGTCGTCAAAATGTCTTGAGGAAAGGGTTAATTCAAATCCAATAAGTAAAATATGTGTTTACATTCTTATATCTTCTTTAGTTTTCCCCAATTGGTCGTGTCTGAAAAATGTCTCAAAGAACGCGAGCTTCCAATTAAATCCATATTTATGTATGACCTCATGGTAATATCTGTACTCCATTGAATCCCACTGTATATAGTCAAGTATGCCCATAGCAACGGTCTTCCGGTCACGTGATACTACTTCTAGTAATGGCTCCAACCTGCATAAATGAAAATAATTTAACAGAAAATGAAACTAAAAATAACGAGTGAAGCTGTGCATTCTGACGTATTGAAAATCAACTAATATGTTTATGTGAATTAACAAAATATTACTTATGAATAGTCCGAAGTATCTCGCATTGCTGTGTGGAAGCAATGTCTTTTATTCAAATGCAGTCTCAGTAAAAAGAATTACCAATCAGTGTTGACTTCCATGTGACTGTCTAAGAATACAATCACATCTCCAGTGGCGTTCTTGAATCCCATTAATCGTGCTTGTATTAGTCCTGTTCTCTCTGGTAGTCGTATTAGTTTTACGAGACCCATGGGGAAATGGGTTTCAATATATACTGTTAACTGAGGTTTTAACTTCACTGAAAAAAAAGAACACTAGACTACACTTAAACTTCATTAATGCCATACAATTCTTATTCGAACATTAACGCAATTGTGGAAAAAATCTATTTTAATGTCATCCGTTGCATGATTAATGATCCGCAAACAGCATATCCATTTGTAATCGATTGTTTAATCTCGAATGAGAACACTAAAACGAAAACCGTTGAGACTTGAGAATGAAGACAAGAGTTTCACAAGATCTGTTCAAGCAGTCAAAATCAAATGGTTAAGATTGCCTGTATGGATATAAACAAGTTCTCCGTTGAATATTTCACAAGCAGAAAAGCACATTAGTCTACATACGCCATTGGTGAATACTTTACTGTAGTTTAAACTTATTTATTATACAACGATTGCGAAACAAACGTTAAGCTTATATTAATCACGCTCGATGTCTGCTACCTGGAGACATAACCTGTACGCAAGCCGTTTTAGTGGAAAAATCAAAACCGCAGAACCCGCTTATCACGGGATTCGAACCCGGGACCTTTTGAACGAGAGACCGACGCTCTACCATCGTACCACTGATTATTAAATATTTCAAAAAAAAATTACAAGCTTATACGCCATTGATGATTACTATACATTGATTGGTTATTGTGTTGTATTCGCCCGCGGTCATTTATCACTCGTCGATTATTAACCCTTTCCCACATACAACAAATCTACAGCAGACGACTTTGAAAACAATCATACAAAAAGATGGAAAATCTATAAGTATAATTATTGAAAAAAGTTGAAAACATGTTTGCGAAAGGTGATATTTTCCACATGTTTTCGAAAAGCCGTCTGCTGCAGAGGCGTCGTAAAGCGTCTATATAAGGGAAAGGATTAAAGGGATGTACATGACAGTATTCTCAAATAACTGATAAAATAAAGGTTGCTAATCCGATATTACATCTAGGTGATGGATCCATTTTTTCGGATCATTTCTATCTAAAGCTTATCAGAGTTTTCCTTGTAGAAACAGGCAATCGTATAGGTTCTCATCTCTAGACTTACCCATCGTGCTGTTATCGTCCACAAGAATGATTTCATGTAACCATTTCCGGGGGCTACGATTCACTATACTATAGACTGTACGCAGTAACATGGATGGCCATTCGTCGTAGAACGGTATGACAATACTTGCTGTCAACAACGTCTGCGGAAGGGTTCGATTTGCACAACTGAAAATTAAATTGTCAATAAATTATACTTCCTCGTTTGAACTATTTTGTAAAGACGCTTTTTTTGTGCATAGGTCATACAAACGTCTGTATTCACTATTCACTAGTTGTGCTCCTTTTTGAAGATAGTGCATTTTCGTTTTGAAGGTATGATTTTTATAAATTTGACAGTTATTGGGTTTAAAGGGTACTTGAATTGAATGCTGCCATAGCTTTGGTTCTATATTATTATTTTACATTTGTCCTTACTTGTAAACAGTAAATGTAATAGAACTGATGTCTTGTTCACCAGAGTATAATTTTCTCAATGTGAGCTCTTGTGCCTCCCTATGTTCATCACGAACAATTAATTTGCCGAATTCTCTAGAATGCTGACGAAGCTATTGTCCTATTAGATTGTTGACATTTTTTATAACTTTTAAACGGACACTGTTATGGAGCCAATTTAGTGTTCACCTGAGAATAATTTGCGCAATGTGAGCACTTCTGATCCCCCTAAGTTCATCGTAAACCTTGTCGAAGTATCTATGTAATGTTCTTCTTTCAAGCTTCATAAAAGAACATACATAATCATCGTATCTTATGGATTTGAGGTATGGGATATGAATGAGGCAGTTAGATTAGAAAGTATTCATTTAAAATTCTGCAAACAAATACTGGGTGTAACGTTACAAAATCAAAATTCTTTCGTTTATGGATTGATTTATTGCTGTTGCTGTTTTTAAAAGTTGTTCAGTCATATCACGGCGGCCGGTTCACCTACTCATGCGTTTCCTGGCTATCTCACACCAGCACTACACACAACCATCTTTTCAAACAGATGGCTGCGTTTTCACATAGACTGTTAGCCCATTTGTGAAAGACGAATGACGCTTGTCACAGTGACTTTTGTCAAACGTCAGAAAATAATGGATTTCTAACTCACACCCCAGGATTAACAGCCCGCGTCGCTACCGACTTAGCAAATGGGGATCGGCTTCGTTTATGGTGAACTCGGTACATATCCATTCAAAATAAGAGATAATTAGAGTAGTAAAATATTGGTTTAAAATAACGTCTTCAAATTGAAAATATATTAAACATAAGTATGACATGATGTTAATTGATCTTCAATTGTTTCCAGACCAGAACTCATGGGCGAAATCGATTAAAGTTAGTTTAGAAACAGTAGGTTTTAATATTGTATGATTAAACCAAGGTGTCGAAAATGTGAAATCATTTCTGTCTGTTTTCAAGAGCTAAAACATATATACTTTTTTCTGATTTCGTTTTTCAACCATAGTTATATTCAATCAAAATTAAAATCGCTCATACAATATTACGTGTTTCTGCGCATAAATTAGAAAGTTAAGCTGGAAGATAGCACAAACCAAACAAAACACATTATAAAAATAATAATAATTATACTTTATTTATAGATGGTGTTTCATTTAGCCATTGGCTATTTTACAATGAGGCTATCTAAATAGCTATCATAAAGAAACATACAATGATGAAACAATTAATTCCCCTATCATCAAAAAGCCCTACAAACCCGTCCTTCCCCAACAATAAACAACAACACCCCCCCCCCCCCCCCCCCCCCTATTAACAACACCAAAAATGAAAACGTCACATGTGATACAGATGCGTCAAAAGAGTTTGTTGAAAAACGAATTACCCGCATGTACTGTGACTGTCTTTTTAAAAGTAATGTATACTCCATAGGATCTATATCAATACATTTGATACCACAAAATGATGTGGAATTGCTTGCGAGTAATATAATAAAGAAAGAAAGACTCGTGATTCACAGAATATGACGTTTTTAAACTATATGCTGCAAAGTTGCATATTTATAATGAAAGACAATTTTAATTATGCACTTTTTGTTAGAATGTCCAATGTTTTCTGATATACGACTGTTAGTTATCAAAAGATGTTATTGGAAACGATTTAGTATGATTCACTTTATTGAATTACTTAAATCTGAAAATGAAAATATAGTTAACAGCTTGACAATATTTTTATTCAAAGGTTTAGATATTAGGAATAATGTAGATACACTCCATAACAGGATCTGTAAGTCCATTCTCGATGTTCGTCAAAAAACAACTAATATGGCCGTATATGGTGAGCTGGGGGTGATACGCATTATGAGTTATATGTAAGAAAAGAGTACTAAAATACTGGTTAAAGATAATGAACAATGACAACTCTATTATGTATGCAATATGTATTGAACAATGCAATAGTAACAATGGAAATGTTGGGCTATGAGAGTAAAATACTTATTAGATTATCTTGGTTTTGGTAATGTTTGGCATTAGTTTGACAACAATGTAAATTATCTACCTTTATTTAAACAGCGATTGAGAGACAAATTTATGCAAACTTCTTCGAAATTGGATTACTATAGAAAATTCGAAACAATATTTGGTTTTAAATAATACATTGATGTTCTTTTAGATTATGCTTGCATTCTTTCAACATTGAAATGGGGAGATATTTGAGTATTGAGAGATGTAATCGTATTTGTAATGTATGTAATATTAAGCAAGTGGAATCGGAATATCATTGTTTACCTTGCTATCCCTTTTATTCTTATCTGCGAACTAATCATTTTAGTAAATTATAATGGCCGAATGTTCATCTTTTTGTTAATATGCTGTATTCTCATAAGAACAAAATGATATTTATAATTGCCAAGGATTTACGAGATGCATTTAATCTTCGTAATGAAAAAACCACAAAACAGAATGCTATTACAACATGACAACTGCCAGTTAACATTATACCAGTCTGTAATATATACTCATGACCTAAATACTTATTTCCATTGAAGACACTTAAAGGTAAATAATGACCCTTTTTGTACCAATGCGATATGGTAATACATTTAACTCTTCCGTAGAAAGTGATAAATGATCTTGGTCATGAGAAAGAGAGCAAGATGAGGAAAAAGAAGAAGAAGATGAGAATATACTCTCATAAAAGCACCAAACCAACTACGAACCCGCTGAATCTAGAGTCCGGCACCTTTCTGTTTAAAGGTATCAGATCACTTGCGTACACATTTAGGTTATATTTCTTCATGAGTTTGTCCACTTTTTCTTTCTCTTTGCCGGTAAATGATACACCCCTTCCATTTTCTCCAGTTTTAGAATCATCATTTAAACCATAATTGTCTATCAATTTATTTCCAGTTTTAAAACTTGGGTTTCTCTGATATTCTCCCCAATTATCTGCAACACCGTATGTAATACTTGAGGTATCAATTTTTGTCTCTTTCCGTGATCGTATCGAAAGTCCAGATCCAAAATCGCGATGCAGCAATACAGTTCTATTCTCAAAGATAACAACAGCCTGGTCTGACCACAACATATGGTGGAATGAAACTGCTACTAATGTAATCACTAAAATCACAACACTGTACCTCAGTGCAAACCGTCGACGTAAGATACGAAGTATTTGCATATCTTTGAATTAAAAGTTGGATATTGAAAACAGATATGTGGTACGGATGTATTATACAGAATGTATAACAGATATTTGCTTTCGCTCTAAACGTATGTCACTTTCGGATATTGCGTACAGTGACGAACATCAAAAAGTTGACAATCTGTGCGAATTGTGAGTGTGTGAATTTGGCTTTCCGATAAAAACATTCATAATGATTGAATGAATATATAGAAACATACATGTATAAATACATTCGTATGGAGGGAGGGAGCTCCATCGAAGTTTGACGTAATGCGGTCGTCATATTAGGTTTCAAGTAGTGATTTGTTAAATATATTCATTTTGGATAAATAAATGACGGTAATATGGATAAAAAGGGTTACTTGCGTGGATTAGTGGTCACATGCAATCATTTGAACTTTCTGAAAATAAAGTCATATTTCGAAAATATATTTCAAAAGAAATCATCTACATCAAGCAGACATCTTTTTCATTTGTTCCCTTCTTTTATTTTGAACTTGGCTTATTTTGAACTTAGGTTATGTTTTCTAGTTTATCAGGAATCTTTAATTTTCTTTGAGTTAAACGAATTAGATTTTGATGACTATATCGATAGGCTAAATAATTGTAAGTTCTATTTTGTTTTATTTTGACTATAGTAACCTATATTCTATTCGTGTAATATTTGCTAGCTGAGAAGTCGATAGAACATGTACTACATGAATATTTCAGACTATAAACCCATACCTGAGTGTAACATACACAAGCAATAGACCATGTTCTATATGAATATTTCATACAATTTGTTCTACATAAAATTATCCAATTCTAAAAACATACATTTTGGTAAACAGACTATGTATTAAATGAATATTTTAGACTTTAAATTCATGAATGTTGGTAACCTAGAAAGTCGATAGACCACGAACTTCATGAGTAATTCAGACAACAAACCGCGTACTACACGACTATTTCAGACTATAGACCAAAAACCTTTCGGTAACCTGAAGTGTCAATAGAACATGTACTACATTAATGTAAAAGACTATAAATTCATACATTTTGGAAACCTAGAAAGACGAGAGACCATGTATTAAATTTATATTTCAGACACGAGACTACATGTAATACCTTTTGTTAACCTGGAAAGTCGATAGACCATCTAATACATAAATATTTCAGACTAAAAACCAATTTCTCTTTTGGTGACCTAAACAGACCATGTACTCAATAAATATATAAGACTATTATTTCATACATTTTGGTGACCTAGAAAGTCGATAGACACAATTTCAAATTAATTTCTTTAGAGAATAAACTTAAATTGTTAGTAACCTAGAAAGTCTATAGACCATGTACTTCATGAATATTTCAGACTTTAATCCTATAAAATGTTATTACCTAGAAAGTTGATACTCCAAGAACATATAAGACTATAATCACATACATGTTGGTAACCTAGAACGTCCAAATACTAAATGAATAGTTTATACTTGTAACATGTTAATAACCTTAAACGTCAATATACCCTTTACTAGATAAATATATCACACTATAAACTAATATATTTTGGTAACCTGGAAAGTTGATAGACTATGTTCTACATGAATATTTTAGACTAGAAACTCATATATTTGGTTACCTAGAAAGTCGGTATACAAAGTACTAAATAAATATTTCGGATTATAAACTCATACATTTGTATAACCTACACAATCGATAGACCATGTACTACATGAATATTGAAAACTATACACCCATACTTGTCATGGTGACCTGGAAAGTCGATAGACCATATACTCAATTAGTATTTTAGGCTATAAACTCATACTGTTTGGTTACCTAGCAAGTAGGTATACCAAGTACTAAATTCATATTTCAGATTAAAAACTCATCCTTTTCTATAACCTGGAAAGTCGATAAACCATGTTCTACATGAATGTATAAGACTACATGCAAACATCAGACAATAAACACATAGACTTTGGTAACCCAGAAAGTCGATAAACCGTGTACTGAATTAATATTTCAAGACTTTAGGCCATTTCATTTTGGCAACCTTAAATGTCGAGAGACCATTTCATACATGAATATCTCACACAATAAACAAATATTCTTTGGATAACTGGTCGATTAACCATGTATTAAACTAATATTTTAGACTATTACTTATACAATTTGGTTACCTAGAAAGTCGACTAAATTAGTACTTAATTACTTTTTCATACTATAAACTCATACATTTTGATCACCTAGAAAGTCGATAGATCAAGTACTAATTTAATATTTCAGACTTGAAACTCATTCATGTTGGTTACCTTCATGTATTATATAAAAAATATCAGACTGTAAGCTCTGATATATTGGTAACCTAGAAAGTCGATAGACCATGTACTACATCAATCTTTCAGACTATAACCCATTCCTTTGTGTAACCTGGAAATGTCGATAGACCATGGTCTACATGAAAATATCAGACTATAAACACATACATGTCTGTTACCTAGAAAGTCGATAGCTCATGTACTACATGAACATATCAAAATATAAACACATACCTTTTGGTAACCTAGAAGGTCGATTGACCAAGTACTAAACTAATAGTTCAGACTATAAGCTGATATATTTTGACAACTACTAATCAACAGCAATTTCTCCCTTTGATAAAGTGTTTTCAAAAGTCATCTGCTGCAGATTCTACAAACTGCGTCTGCTAATGTAAAAGGGTTAAGACAATCGTATCAGAGTGAGAACATTCGTATTTCAAAATAGGAGTAATAATTCGACAAAATTGACCTGTGTCTTCCTTTTATATCTGGACATACATCTGTGTTCATCAAATGTGTATACTGTTTTATAAATCCACGTGTTGATATGACAGGGTTTCCACTGGACCATATATCTTTGGCCACATTAAACCACATTGAGCCCCCTTCCGTGGGACATTTTTTTTTGTTCAGCTGTATTGATATACACTATTTTAAGCATAACTTGCACTTTCAATGTGTGTTCTGTCATTGACTAAATGTTGTGATATGATGTATCAATACAGCTAAAAAATATTTTTTATTTCATCATGGTTCACCAATATATAATGATTTTACCAGAGACATATAAAATGTGTTTATATGTCTCTGATTTTACCAATCTAAATGCTTCTAAATCCATTTTATATTGTATCAGCCTAGTATGGTCAATGAAAACACATGAAAAGCTTTAATAACCACAGATCCTCCTACTTGTTATGTTTTTCCATTTACAATGGGCTAATGCAAATTCAAAAGATTTCTGGTCACCACCATCAATATGAAGATTCATAAAAAACATATTCAGTGTTATTACTCATGTAAAATGTTGCGTTAATTACGTAGACAAATTCACTTTCAAGCATGTATTTTAGGCCGTATGTGAGATTGTGCGCAAGAAAATTCCGCAGACCAAAAGCATATTAAAAAGTGTTAAAATGTATTGTTTGAAGTTATCTTCATTTATTTGTATTTTGAAAGCCGGGCGTAAAATGGTTTCCTAACCAATCGGCGAGAAATTGTACCCCACCCACCCAAATATTTGACGCTTAGCGACTTATAAATAACGCCGACAAACTTATCAATACTAATTTTTCATTTCAAGCAGATTATAGCCTTGATAATTTTAATTAACATGATCAAAGATTGACAACGACGATGTTTTTGTGTACACGATTCCAATAGGAAATTTATTTTCAATTGCCGATTTCTTCTTTTTTGTAATAAATAAAAGCACTACCTAGATGATTTTGTTGCCTACTTAATTAGTTTTGATTAACATATTATTAATAAAATCAAAGGCGCAAACTGTAAAGAATCATCAGCGTGTGTCGTTGTTTCGATCAATTATTAAACATCAAAGTACAAAGTGTATGTTAGTATAGTTAAATATATATAAGTGTTTATATATATATTAGCTATGTCGTGCGATTTAGCCATTCTGTTTAAAGATACGCTTAGGTACATGTATATAATGACATGTACATCTACGTACGGTGAAAATTATAGGGTACCAAGAGTCAAAATATAAAATTTGACTATCAAAGAAATAATGTTTAAATAATAACATAAGAACAACAAAAAAAATTAAGAAATGTTTTTAAGTATGAAAAGATCAATTTTGTGCAATAAAATTACGCTTTCACGGAAATTGCCGAGTGCGAAAATTGAAAATGAACTGACTTCCGGTTTACCGTGATGACGTAGTGATGAGGAGTTGTTTCGATTTCAATAATGGCGGATGAGTTGAATTACGGAGCTTTAGATGAAGAATTGTACTGTTCATCGTCTTCTTTCGAAGAAAACAGAGATGAGTCAGCAAGATGACCTTGGCAACGGTCTAGTACCTTTATGGATCAGACCATACCAGTTTGAGACAGTAAAACGATCTGAAACGAGCAGCGAGTCTGAAGACGAAATAGGACGTGAAATTGTTCGTGATGAATGAAAGTATTGATAACATGCGAGAATAAATTAATTTTTGTAAAAGGTTATTTTAAGAAGCATTTAAACTTTAATTATTTATATCTAGAACTACTTTCAGTTTGATTACTGTTCGTTTTGACAGGGATTTTTGTTTCTACTACATAACACATGTTCGCGTATTTTCCCGATTTTTAATGCAGAAATGACCTATTTTCCCGTCATGATTCAAAGTCGATTCCACGAGAATAAATGTAAAAACATCCCATATAAATAAGATTACAAAGTTATTGAATGTCTTATATCCTTACATTTTCATTTCTAACCATTTCTTTTTGAAGAAATAGATCGTCAATAGAAAATTGTCAACCCAAAAAAAAGTCAAATTTAAACACATGTTTGCGTATTTTCCCGATTCTCAAGGACGATTTAGTTCTTTTTGTACTTACCCTTGGTTGTTGAAACCCATGATTCCAAGACAAGAACAATCCGGAAACGACTTCCAGATCAGAAATATCTGATTGATTGTCAGACGGGGTGAAGCCAGAAAAAAACAGCTTCAGTATTGTGTAAGTGTCATAACACGCGATTCTAATTTGCTCCCGTGAATGACCCATTTTATTGCCCTTCTGATTTCTTTCCACAGTGTAACTAGATCAATCAATCAAAGACCCGCCGGTATTAGATAGATGAAAACAATAACCACTTAAGTCAGCTGTTCATCCCTTTCCCCATTACAACAAACCACAGCAAACGATTGTGAAAATGTCGAGACAAAAATAAAGAAACTCTATAAAAAATGAAAGTATAATTACTGAATTAAATTCAAATCATTGTGGCAAAAGTTATCTATTAAATTTAATGCATTTAGGCTTTCTCATTGTACTGCAATGTTTACCAAACTCGTCAGTTTCGTCAAAATGAATGTACATCTGTGAAAGGGGTATTAGTGTACCCAGTAGCTTACTTGATTGTCAAAACCAGTATACACCGGAAATAAATTATGACTTCTGATCAGTCAAACAAAGAACCGAATTAACACTTGCACGTAAACCCTTTCCTTTTTAAACAAATTTGCCGACGAAATTATAAAACATCTTGACAAAAAAATAAAACTCTTTAACCCTTTCTCACGTACAGACAAATTATACAGCAGAAGAATAGATTCATACAGGGTTGCTTCATTGTGTTTGGGATCATTACGCTGTGAGCAATTTCTCTCGTTATCAAATCTCGTCTGCTACAGATTTTTTAATATGAAGAAAGGATGAAATGAACTACAAAGCACTGTTGTCAAGGTCATTTTTACTGCATGCGTCAGTAATTTTCCATTTGATCTGGGTTGCACGTGGTTTACACATAATAATACCGTGTCAAATGAAAACCCACCTTCCGATAGTTGGGAATATTCGGATCAATTATGTAAATTGATACAAACTGCCTTCAAATTTGGAAACAAAACTGATTGTCTACTTTTATGTGTCGCGACTCAATCTGTATATGGTGCATAGTGATATAATGTAGAAAACCCTTGTGAAATAATTACATTAAACAATTACAAATGGAAACGATTATTTTTCATAGGAATAAGGTAATTTTCAATATTATCAGTTCCCGACGCTTTTCATTCAACCTTGTTACTGAATGTTTAAACACTACACCTGTTTGGACGCTTTTTACTAACAAACTTCTAACACGAAAAATGTACTTGTCGGAACAAACAACGGTATGTTTTGTCGGACCTTTCCAAAGTGTTCGCGTTGAGTCCACCGCCTTTATCCACATTTTCCTGTGGAAAAACAGCCAGCTGCTTGGGAAGATTGTTGTGTGGAGTACTGGTGTGAGAAAACCAGGAAATGCATGAGTAGGTGAACTGGCCGCCGTGATATAACTGAGAAATTGTTAAAAACGGCGTTAAACTCCAATCAATCAATCAATCTAGCTGTATGAATATTATCATACATGCACTGCCAAACCGCCTGGACGCTTCAATTAGTCACGTTTATAAACATGTTGTACAGTTCCGGTAAAATTCACTGTGCTTACCTGTATCTGATACGTATAGTGTGTTATGATCTTTACCTAGTGCAATGTAAGATAGAACGCCTAACAGTTGTTGTCTACTGAGCCCCTAAAGTGACATTAAATATATTGTTTTAGTATGCAAATAAAACAGCTAATTTGCATATTAAAAAGAAGTATCGGATTTTTATTTCGTTTTTAAGAAATAATAATTCGATATTTTTTTTTTAATATGCAAATAAGCCAAGTTATCTCGTATTAACGGTAAAAACGAAATAAAAATTCGATACTTTTTTTTAATATTTCGTATTTATTCAATACTTTTTTTTAATATGCAAATTAGCCGTTTTATTCTGGTTAAGCACTAGGAAGCAAACATCGAGCGTGATAATAAATGTAAGTTAACATCTTATTTCGAAATCCATGTGATATAAATAAGTTTAAACTTAAAGGACGAATTAGCGTTATTTTGGGTTTATCATCGGTAATTTGTCTTAGTTAAAGGCACTCACTCGCAGTTTGTTGGGTTTATCAAAAATATTGTACCTTAATAAAAAGACTCACCCTATTTGGGTTGATCATCAATAGTGTACCTTATTTACATGAACTGAATCGCTCTGTTTGGTCTATCAGAAGTTATATGCCTTAATTAAAGGGAATAACTCGCTGTTTGGTCAAGACAATTATGCAAAGTTTCAGTAGAGGAACATTTATGCTAAATTATCTTGAAGTTTGGCACGAACTTTAATAAGAATTAAAACGTTTTGTCATTTTGCCCCTTTTCTGATGCTGCCTTGCTGTCCTGTTTTTCAACAAATCAATATGGTTTGAACAGATTTTTTAAAGGGTCACTCAATGAACATTTCAATTATCTCGGTATCGGACAAGCGTATTCCGGAGGAGAAGACATTTAAATTGTGGTCATTTTTCTCACTTTCTGAGTCATTGAATTAATTTAAAACGATTATTTCCTTATTTTATTTAACACTTGCCCACTAACAGGTGCATGTTGACGCATCTACAAAAGACGCATTTAAAAACCTTTGTGACAAAATAAATTAATGCTCATATTTACGACACTAACACTATCCTATCAGGTATATAATGGCAGAATGCTTCGAATACAAACTGTTGACGCCTCTGTCATCTTATGAATTTGAAAACCTATGTTCGAAATTGGAAAAAGGTTAAATAACGAGCAGCTTCTCTTTCCCAGGATGTTTTTGACGCCGATCTCGTTTAAAGGGGTTTCACATTTTTCCAGCTGTTAAGGCGGCAGAAGGGCTTTACAATTTCAAAACATGATATTTAAGAATCAATGAAATATCATTTAGTTAGTATTGTCATTGGTTATAGCCTAATCAACTCGGTCTGGTGCTCTAATATCAGGATTAGCTTGACAGGGATATTGGTATTTAACCAGAAACCGATATGATTTAACTAAAATACTGTTTAAAATACCAAACAACACTAGCTCACAAACAAACAATGTGTTTTGGTGTTTATGTCATACCGGTAAACATACAAGAACATTTTATATACATTTAGATACACCCTTGCCTTAGTTAGTTATTGTGCTATGTTTCGATAATATATGACTTCTTAAACGAGTTTTGAAGGACTCTATCACAATGCAGACGATAGTTAGAAATTAAAGACATAAGTTTTAGTCGGTTATTGGAATGTTTTTTCCGTGTTAATTAAACTTCTATCACAGTCACAATATATATAGTCAAACCAGAGCCAAAGACCACATTCGTAAAGCAATTCCCTGTCTATAGCATTCACAGTTTTAGATTGACAATCACTCGTTTTCTCCATAAATAACCATGCAATTACATATCACCTGTGAACAAAGACCATATTGTTCTCTTCCAATGGGTGGTCTTTAAACACAGGTTAGACTGTAAATATATATATATATTTCTTTGTAAAGTAACATTGAACAAACATACATCATTCAACAGTTGTCTTCATTATAAGTTTGAACAGTCGCCGTGGCACAGTGGTTAAATCATCCATCTCGGGAACAAGAGACTAGATTCCATCACAGTCGGTTAATACCAACAATTACAAAATGGCATGAATGGATTTCATCATTGGCATTCAAGATTGCGGTGAAACAAATTCTTGAAACCCGTTCTGTGCCTGCCATGTTGCGTGCACAGTCATTACACTGGTATCAGCAGTTATGTAGGGTGATTTTCATTTGGAACAGTGTATTTTCTATCACGGATGTAAGACTGACTGTTTCTACGAACAGAACAAAAGAAGTCCTCGTGAACATCTATGTTGGACTCAAGGTTGGACTGATCGATCGTTTCGTAAACCAGAACCTTAAAATCGTGTTTTAATGATAGAAGTGACTTATTCTAAACTGTAAAAAATTCAGGTTGTATGAAATCAATAAATTGTTAGATAAACAATTATCAAACTTTGCTTATTCAGTGTTCATAACTCTAAAGTAATACATTTCCAAAAAAGGGCATTCTTTGAAACTTCTTCCAAAATGTTTGTTTCTTTTAAAATCAGTTTGGGCAAAGCAGAACATTATCATGGTTATTAATATGGTAAATCCGAAATAACGTTTACTATGTTAATCTCAAATCAAACATGAGTTTGTTCGATTATTATATTCGTTTCTTAAACAATAATTACAGATTGAAATATTTAAACAAAAAATGTCAGACATATACATAAGGTAAATTGCATTGTCATTGCAATTAACGCATGCAGATTTATTAACAACCACACAATGGAGCACATAAACAAAAAACATTATTTATTTCGGATTGTCACCGTGTGTCATATCAGTTACATTGAAAGAGTTTTGTTTGTTATTCGTATACGTGGTTTCTTTGTATATGGCGTCTTTTGTATTTCATCTGCTTCGACAAGACATAAATAGCATTTTCTTTCATCATAAGGTATTGTGTTTAGTAATACAAGTAGGACATTTACAGTGAGACAGGGAAACAATAGCTCTATATAACCTTTTGAATAGTGTACTATATATGATAGTTTACGCTGTTTGCTTCAAACACAACTGAAAGAAATCATTGTAATCCTGAACAAGTATAAATATATATTAAATTTAATAGAGAAAACATTGTGAGTGAAGTTGAAATGGCTTATTATTTGCAAGTCTTCTTCTCTCACAATGTTTTAAAATGATGTCAGCTACAAGGGCATCAAATTGATTGATTGATTGGGATTTAACGCCGTTTTCAACAATGTGTCAGTCATAGCACGTCGGCCGGTTCATCTACTCATGTGTTAATGGCTTCCCCACACCAGTAATCCAGACAACAAACTTCCCAAGCAATTTTCCACATAGACTGATTGCCCATTGATGGAAAACGAATGACCCTAGTCGCATTGAATTTCATCAAATATCAGAATGAATGTTGCCCGAGCTTGGATTTTAACTCACAACCCCTGGATATACAGCCCGCGTCGCTACCCACTGAGCTTTAGAGGCTCGGCTCACATGGGCATCAAAAGTCATCCCTATGAGGGAAAGGGGCCAGCCAGGAAGTTAACATCCACACAACAGACACTTAAAACATAATATTAGATAAACAATGACATACTGATTTGAATAGAAACCCTTTCCTATATGTTTAATCCTATGTTGATTGGAACGCTATTGCCAAAACACGCTAAAGTAACATTATTACAAGGCACCTTTTACACCTGTTTAGAGCCATTATTTACCCTGATACAGACGACATATGACGCCTCTGCAACATACACAATCTGAAAACAATGCAACAAAAGGGTGAATTTATCGTAAATGTATCGAACTTGATAATATAATACATACTACATGTTTACGGTCTCCTTTGTTAAAAGGATTGACTCACGCTTGTTGGGACTCTCATCAGAAATTGACCTTTTTTCATGGGATGGCTCGCGCGTTTGGTTCTATCACTAGTAATAATAAAAGGTAATACTCGCAGTTTTTGGATCTATCAACAGTTATGAACCTTAATTAATGGGACTGATTGGCACTTTTACGGTTTATCATCAGTTAGGTATTTTAATCAAAACTCGCGCTTTTCGGATCTAACATCAGTATTTTACTTTACATGTTTGTAAGTATGCACGATCCAAAATGTCCCCAGTTTATAAGAATAGTTTCAGTCAGAAGACAAACATCATAGGATAACAATTTAGCTTGCTGACAAACCTTCTTTCTATATTGGACGGTAAAGAAAAGATATAAGGAATCAAATGAAAGATCAACTTCCAGATATATGATAGCTCATGTGACGTTGATTGTAACAGTGTGAATTGCGTTTTGTTCACTATATAAACTCTTAAAATTTAAATTATTTTACATTATAAACTTCTACAATGTTGATATGGTAAAGCAGTTTTAATGCTAGGTTATACAGATTTGAGGAAATATATCGACAGGAATGTAAGTTCGATTTTTCTTTATTTAAATTACAGTACCTCTTTGTATAATGTGTGTTACTTTGACAGTCGAAAGTCAATTAGCTTAATGTAGATCAAACAGCTATACCTTTACCTTTTTGATATCTGAAATAACACTGAATCGGGTCGACGTGACTATAAAACAATAAGAAAAAAACCTGCATGACCTTCCATAAATGCTGCAGTCAATTTCGTTCTTGTTACACTGCACATTCATACTGTATACGTTACACCTGGTCACGTTTACAGCTATAGTATTGACTACTTATCACAATAAACTATATGTTTTTGCGAACGAATATGATACAAATCAACCTGCACCTCCGCAGTCAGATGCCCTTCCAACATATAGTTGTTCAATCACAAGTAAATACCATCTCCGTGGCTTAGTAGAAAGAGCGGAAGACCAGAGTTAGAACAATGGTTGGTTCATATCAAATCCTTTCAGAATGGCAGTAATAGCTTCATATTCCTTGGCTCTCAAGGTTGCGAGGTACCATTTCAACTGACAAATCGATGTATTACCTGTTATTACATGACAATGCTTGTATCCGATCTCGTATACCAATTTCTTTATATATAACGTGTGTAATATAACATTCCAACATATAGTTGTTCAATCACAAGTAAATACCATCTCCGTGGCTTAGTAGAAAGAGCGGAAGACCAGAGTTAGAACAATGGTTGGTTCATATCAAATCCTTTCAGAATGGCAGTAATAGCTTCATATTCCTTGGCTCTCAAGGTTGCGAGGTACCATTTCAACTGACAAATCGATGTATTACCTGTTATTACATGACAATGCTTGTATCCGATCTCGTATACCAATTTCTTTATATATAACGTGTGTAATATAACATGAACGAATCACTATTTTTGTTTAAAAAATGGCTGAGAACGTATATCCGGTAAACATACACGTCACGAATAATGGACGAGGTTAAGGGAACATATTTTGTTTGTGATTATTCAACATTATTCGGTAGCTATCACATGTTGGGACTATTTTCTGACCGAAAAAATATTATTTTTGTGTTTCGTCATGTGATAAAACGAATCTGACATTCGTTGTCATTTAATACAGTTTATTAAACTCGTCCATATAAATATGTTATTCAGCTCGCCAATATATCGCTTTATAACAAATTTCTTGAACTCGCTTAATAAAAGTGTATATGAAATGACAACGTATGTAAGATCCTATATATATAAACGGAAGTTCCGGCAAATTGTCCGGAAGATGTCGTGTTGTAGAAAACGGTGTAAAACATCAGTATAGATACAACACGTTTTTAGTTCCTTATACATGTTATATATATCTAATGGCCAATACCATTATTCAAAATAAGTATAACTGTGTTCAATGCGCTTTCAGTCCGTTGTATATTTGTATAGATCTTCGTAGTATATACTTACAACAGATGAACTTTTAAGATCAATTTGAATAATTCTTACTTTCAAAGTAGATATGTCATGTATGATTTAAAAGGATTTAATATTCTTAAAAAATACTACGTGTTAGATCTGGATTGTGATGACATGTGTTAAGGAGAGTATGTGTACTAAACATAACGGGAAATTTGTTGAATACTACTGTAAAATCCATGAGGAATACTGCTGTTCTGTTCTGTTCTGTTTGTGCTATCATTGAACACAAACATTGTAAAGTAGATTATATAGACGATATTGCGACAGGATTCGTCAATAGTGGAGAGTATAAGCATATGATGTGCACATAGCCGATCTTACTCAACTAATGCAACATACGAAGAACATAGCATTGACGAAAAGGTATGACGTGGGCCAAATCCACATGAATTTGTTTCTGAGGTAAAGAAATCTCGGTCCGAGATCAATCAGTTTTTGGATTGCTTGGAACAAAATACGTTGATAGAGGCCCAGACCGTGAAGGACAAATATACCAAATCAACCGAATCAGCGTCTACATGCACTTGCTATGAATTCAAGTTTTTTAGTTGAAATTCTTTATTTGTTTTTAGTCCGAATATTATGAAATAAATTAATTTTATTTGTTCATGACAATCCACTTAGTATAGGTAAGTAAAGGCGGTCTTACGCTAAAGACACCTTGAAATAGTAATTTTCTGTACAAATAACCCTCGAAGTAAAGACCATTGTATAGGCGAACTGTTTAACACACACACACTGCGCAATGTGTAATGAATGTCCATCAATTCTTGCATTATTTTCAATTAAGAAATTGTCTAATTTAGATATGATCAGCTAAATATAGACCAACTGTTAAATTCGCCTAAATAATGAATTGCGGCCAATTATGTTTTGATCAATGAATGTGTTAATGTTCCATCTGTAAAAGATCTTCTCCTTTTACAATAGTGAATGCGTTGATGGCCGTTATATAATACATGATGAAGGGGATAATGTCCACCTATGAAGAAGCAATTGTCCGCCATGTACAATTGACCAAGAAGCAAATGTCAGCTCTGTAAAACATATGAAGGGACTTTATGTTCGCCTATGCAGCTTTAAACGAAAGGCTAAATGTCCGGGGGTACGAATGTCCGGCTACCAAATTAATCAGGTAATCATTTCACTGTTTACTCTGTGTCTTCTTACCGTTTCTGCAATACAATATAGTATCGGTTAAACACCGGTAAAAATATTATTTCTACTATCTCTATATTGTAAAGCTCAATGAATTCTACCCGTCATAATTACACATGTTATATAACCGGCGCTACAAAAAAACAAAAACAAACACGCGGTATTTACGGAGAGTATAGATCCAGATCAATCCGCGTTTTCTTGCAGTATTTCACTGTTCGCTAATGATTCAACGAAGCATCTAAGACGATTCGGGCGTACAGCGTTTATTAAGATCACATTAGATAGATCTGCAGATTGTTCATCTTCTACTCTTATCAAAAGAAATCTGATGTTGGTTCTCACAGTTTATTAATAAGAATATGAGATTTGTCACGAAAATTTAGTTTGATTTGACATTTTTTGTATTGAATGGACATTGTTGAATATGTTTTAAGTGTGTTTTGTTTAAATATTCTCACTGAAATATGTTCTTCTATTAATAACAGTAATTTGGACCATTTGGGTATCAATTTTCAAACAGCAAAATATTAAAATATTCAAAAGACTATTAAGCAGAAAGCAAGCAAAACAGAACCGGGTCATTTGGTTAACAATTCCTGTCTATATCAACAACACTTTTAATTTTCCAATTACTCATTTTCCGCACAGATGACCCTGTAATTAAAGACCGCCTGTGAACAAAGACCAATTTGTTCTCTTTAAATGGTTGGTCTTTAAACACATATTGGACTGTATGCGCATTGATAGTTTATTTCGTAAATCCTTTCCCACAAACAACTTAACTGCAGTAGACGACTATTATAATATGCAGGCAAAACTATGGAAACTCTATTCAAGACAAATTAACGTATAAACATAATTCGTCTTCAACCAATGGGAAAATGTGGAAAATCAGCCAGTTCCTTGGGAAGATTGTTGTGTGGAGTACGTACTTTTGCGAGAAAACCAGGAAATACATGAGTAGGTGAACTGACCGCCGTGATTTGACATAGAAATTGTTAAAAATGGAGTTAAACCCCAATCCATCAATCATAAACTTGGCACAATTCAATGGTACAAATATAATCATTATTAGCCATTGCTGCGTTTACGACCTAATTTTCGGAATAGGTCTACTACAGATTCGTCAAAATAGGCCTGCATATGGGAAAGGGTTAAGTATTGAGGGAAATGTTGGACAATCGTACTGGGTTAGAAGATGTTAACATAAATCAAAGGATTAACATATAACTTCACTATACATTTATATGGATACAGTGCTAAGTGACTGGGTGTAATCATAGCTTAAACAATTATTCATCGGACTGCTATGTTGCGTTACAAATGGGTGTTTCCTAAAATGGCTGGACAAGGCAAACTAAATTAGCTAACATTAACATATTTAAAACCCTGAAGACATATCATTGTTTATCAGTATTTATCACTCAATAGTTGCTGGGAAAGCATTACGACTATAACATCGGTGTAAGAATACATCATACAGGTATATTTCATTCGAAACGTCTTAATATAAGTGACAAAATGTTGAAAGCGGCGTAAAACACCATTCAAATTATTAAGTTATTAAAGCAATTGGATGAAAGAATATTGGTCTCGATACGGTCTGGCTTCGTCATTATGACGAGATTTTTAACGTGGTAAATAGGTTAAATATTAATGAGTGATCTGTGTTTTACACCGGTTTCAGCATGTGTTCAGTTATATCACGGCGTTGGCATGGTTAGTTATCGGTTATGCTGGTCAATATTTTCTGACACTAGCCAGTCAGTAGTAATGCTAACCGCGCAACCCTGTGTACCAAAAAAAAGCACCCATTACTACTTTTTTAGCATATAAATCTTGAATTTCGTATGGTGTTTAACTTAAAAGCCAACCTATCACGAGAACCTTGAAATATTCTTAAATAAAACTGTTTCACTTGTAGCGGCATTGGTTTATATCCAGCTCTTGTGGGAAAGGATGAATACCATTGGCGGTAAGCCCTTTCATTTTTGTATACACATATACGGTTTAATTTTATAATCTATCATTAATCAAATTCGTGTCATGCAAGGTTATAGTTCTTTTATTTGTAATAAAGTCACATGTTAATGGACGATAACGTCGTTGATAACTATTCAAACCCTGTACCCTGCCTTTATTGATATTATTTATACACTTCGAATAAAACACATTTGTAAAAAAGAAGAGGCTCTTGTTGAGGCTTTTACCCTCCCAATATACGAAATATCAAATGTGAAGCTGATTCAATAGAGGGGAAATATGCAATACTTAAGGCGTCTGGGAGTCGCAATTTAGTTGATAGAGAGGGAGGAGAGAGCGAGAAGGAAATGAGAATCTTTGGCGATAATAAGTGTCAAGAAACAAATCAAGATGAATAAAGTGTTCTAATTGTTTGATTTGAAAATTTCAAAATGACTAAGGGAATTTGAGGTAAGGTCAGTAAGTGAAATGGGGATGGCAGACACCCCTATGCCGTCATGGTTTTCAGCTCAACAATAGCGTGCAGCTCATGCCAAGAATGCTACTTTTTCTATTTATAAATATCAGAGAGCATTTGGTTATTTTCCTTGTAAAGATTTGTTTAAGTTGCTTGACTCGATGATAAAACCAATATTGTGCTACGGAGCGCAAGTATTGGGCCATACATATTCAGAAGTCGTAGAATTTGTCCATTTTGATTTTTGTAAAAAATATCTCTTAGATCAAGACAGCATGCCAGAGCATACTTGGGGGAAGAGAATGTGTACTAAATTTAGCGGGAAATTTGTTGAATTATATTGTAAAATTCATGAGGATTGCTGCTGTTCTGTTTGTGCTACGATTGACCACAAATATTGTAAAGTAGAGAATATCGACGACGATGCGATACATTTCGAAAACAATAATATGTTGGTGAAATTGATATCCGACATTCTACAGATGTCAACTGCTGGATTACAGCAGGAATAATGTTAGACAACAACATGATGGTTTTGACTTGATTTTATAACTCCTGTGTACAGACCGTTGACATCAACAATAACAATATACGTCACGTCTCCAAAACGTTGAGGGTACATAGAAGAAATCAATCTAACCCGTTTTTAAAACGTTTCAATACATATTTGCCTCATTTTGATAGGGTTTTCCACACGTTTTAAACACCGAAAGTTTTGAAAACGTGCCAATTAATTGTACAGTTTCCAATGAATACCTTTGTGACCTTTGTACTAAAGCACACAGACGAGATATACATCACGTCTCCAAAACGTTGAGGGTACAAAGAAGAAATCAATCTAACCCGTTTTTAAAACGTTTCAATACATATTTTCCTCATTCTGCTAGGGTTTACCACACGTTTTAAACACCGAAAGTTTTGAGAACCTGCAAATTTATTGTACAGTTTTCAATGAATACCTTTGTGACCTTTGTACTAAAGCACATCATTGGGGGAATGTAGGTGTACTAAGAATAGCGGGAAATTGATTGATTACTATAGAAAAGTTCATGAGGATTCCTGCTGTTCTCTTTGTGCTACTATTCAACATAAACAGTGTAAATCAGAGCATATCGACAACAATGCGATAGAATTAGACACAACTAAAGAGCTAAAATTTATGATGAGCAGAACAACCAATCGTTCTCAACTTCTGCAAATTCTTCAAAATACCAAGCAAACGGAATTGAATAAATTGGTGACTTGAAGCATATCCAGATGAAGTTTGTTTCTGAAATAAAGAAATATTTCCGAGACAATAAAGATATTAATTTCCCTCGAAAAAAAAGTACCTTGCTTGAGGGCCAGACCGTGAGAGACAATGATATTATATCAATAGAATCAACGTTAACAACGTGTTGTGAGCTTATTGCTGACCTTAACGAGATATCCTGTAATATGGAAAAAACCCAGAAGAAATACAAACAACAACGCCAATTTCAGATTTCTGCTTAAAGACTCAACGTCAAATCAAGCAATACAACAGCTTATCGGAAGACTTAAATAAAAATTAATAATCCGAGAATACTATTTTTCGGATTATTGAGATAAAAATTAATAATTCGAGAATACTATTTTTCGGAATATTGAGACTGCTCTTCAGTCTATCAAACCTGAAAACATTCTTGGAAAATTGGATGATAGAAAGAAAGAAGAAAGAGAACATCAGATTGATAGAAAATCTTTAAAGTCAGCTGTACCAAAAACGTCAGTGTCATTGAAATATGTTGATGAAATTGATATCCGACATTCTACAGATGTCAACTGCTGGATTTCAGCAGGATTAATGTTAGACAACACCATGATGGTTTTAACTTGACTTTATAACTCCTGTGTAAAGACCGTTGAAATCAACAATAACAATATAAATCACGTCTCCAAAACGTTGCGGTTACATAGAAGGAGTCAATCCAACCCGTTTTTAAAACGTTTCAATACATATTTGCCTCATTCTGATTGGGTTTTCCACACGTTTTAAACATCGATTTTTTTTTAAAAGATTGTACAGTTTGCAATGAATTCCTTTGTGACCTTTGTACTAAAGCACACATACGAGCTTATTTATCAAAACACCATCATCTCTTGGATCGAGACAGCATGCCAGAGCAGAAGTTTCCATCATTGGGGGAAAGTATGTGTACTAAGCATAGCGGGAAATCGATTGAATACTATGGTAAAGATCAGGAGTCTGGCTGCTGTTTTGTTTGTGCTACGATTCAACATAAACAGTGTAAATTAGAGCAAATCGACGATAATGCGATATAATTAGACAAAACTAAAGAGCTAAAATCAGTGATGAGCAGAATAACCAATCTTTCTCAACTTCTGCAAATTCTTCAAAATACCAAGAAAACGGAATTGAATCAATTGGTGACTTGAAGCATATCCAGATGAAGTTTGTTTCTGAAATAAAGTAATATAGGTCCGAGATAATCAAGATAGTAGATCCCTCGAAAAAACGTACATTGCTTTAGGGCCAGACCGTGAGAGACAACGATATTATATCGACAGAATCAGCGTTAACAACGTGTGATGAGCTTATTGCTGACCTTAACGAGATATCCTGTAATATGGAAAAAACAGAAGAAATACAAACAACAACGAAAATTTCAGATTTCTGCCAAAAGACTCAACGTCAAATCAAGCAATACAACAGCTTATCGGAAGACTTAAATAACAATTAATAATACGACAATACTCTTTTTCGGATTATTGAGACTGCTCTTCAGTCTATCAAAGATGTAGACAGTCTTGTAAAATTTGATGATAGAAAGAAAAAAGAAAGAGAACTTCAGATTGATAAAAAATCTTTGAATTCGGCTGTACCAAAAATGTCGGTATCATTGAAATATGTTGGTGAAATTGATATTCGACATTCTACAGATGTCAACTGCTGGATTACAGCAGGATTAATGTTAGACAACAACATGATGGTTTTGTATTGATTTTATATCAATCTAACCGGTTTTTAAAACGTTTCAATAACTATTTGCCTCATTCTGCTAGGGTTTACCACCCGTTTTAAACACCGAAAGTTTTGAAAACCTGCAAATTTATTGTACAGTTTGCGTAACTACCTGTGTGACCTTTGTACTAAAAGCACACAGACGAGCTTATTTATCAAAACACCATAATCTCTTAGATCGAGACAACATGCCAGAGCAGACGTTTCCATCATTAGGGGAAATTAGGTGTACTAAGCATAGCGGGAAATTGATTGAATACTATAGTAAAGTTCATGAGGATTGCTGCTGTTCTGTTTATGCTAGGATTCAACATAAACAGTGTAAATTAGAGCATATCGACGACAATGCGATTGAATTAGACAAAACTAAAGAGCTTAATTATATGATGCGCAGAATAATAAACCTTTCTCAACTTCTGCAAATGCTGCAAAATACCAAGAAAACGGAATTTGAAGAAATTGGTGACTTGAAGCATATCCAGATGAAGTTTGTCTCTGAAATAAGACATAAAGGTACAAGATAATCAATATATTAGATTCGCTCGAAAAACCGCACCTTTCTTGAGGACCAGGTCGTGAGAGACAAGGATATTAAATCGACAGAATCAGCGTTAACAACGTGTGATGAGCTAATTGCTGACCTTAACGAGATATCCTGTAGTATGGAAAAGCAGAAGAAATACAAACAACGACAATTTCAGATTTCTGCCAAAAGACTCAACGTCAAATCAAGCAAAACAACAGCTTATCGGAAGACTTAAATAGAAATTAATAATACGAGAATACTCTTTTTCGGATTATTGAGACTGCTCTTCAGTCTATCAAAGCTGTAGACAGTCTAGGAAAATTTGATGATAGAAAGAAAGAAGAAAGAGAACTTCAGATTGATAAAAAATCTTTGAAGTCAGCTTAACCAAAAACGTCGGTATCATTGAAATATATTGGTGAAATTGATATCCGACATTATACAGATGTAAAATTCTGGATTACAGCAGAAATAATGTTAGACAACAACATGCTGGTTTTGACTTATTGTTATAACTCCTGCTTAAAAACTGTTAACGTAAACAATAACAAAGTTACGTCAAGTATAGAACTTTCTACACGGCAAATGCAAATAACATGTTAAGATCGGGAACAGGTCGTCGTTACAAATAAAAATCAACTTGTGTTCATAAAGGTTGGTAAGACATTGTCAGTAGTGAAGGACTTTTACATTAATGGTTTTTGCTGTACTATTGTTTTAGTGTAATTTAAACAACAAATATATAATACTTTATCACAAAACTGACTCGTAGTGAGCTGCCAACCGGGATGATTCATCCACAAAGAATGTGCGACAAGCGGAGACCCAGATCAGCATGTGTATCCTGCAAACATCTCACTGTCCCTTTAAAAGATAGTGTGATTTATTCATTAGATATAACACTATATCACAAAACGTCCTCTTAGTTAGCTGCACTCCAGGATGATCAACCACAAGGAATGTACGACAAGTGTAGATGCAGATCAGTATGTCTATCCTGCAAACAGTTCCGTGTCTTTTTATGAGATAGAGTGATGAATACAACATGTTGATACTTCATCACAAAACCAACTCTTAGTGAGCTGCACTCCCGGATAATCATCCACGAGGAATGTGCGACAAGTGTAGATCCAGATCAGCATGTGTATCCTGCAGACATTGCAGTGTCCCATTATCAGATAGTGTGATTTGTTAAACGGAGACAATGGCAAATATCAAAACGTGTTAAGCTCCTCTACATAAAACACCAAAACATAGTGATTGCTCGGACAGTGTATAGCCAGATCCGCCAGTGCACCCTGCAAACAATACAGGGTGTGTTACAAGATAAATGATCCGTCAAATTGAGACAATAAAACATCTCTGAACTCGCCTCTAAAGTCCGAAATCATTTTATCCTTGCCAACATGCAACACATCTGCAGCAGACTACTTTGAAAACAAAAAGGCAAACATATTTAAAATCTCTGTAAAGGAAATAATAATAATTGAGTAGGGTTCAAAACAGTTTAGCAAATTGAGAAACTGTTGCATATGTATGTGGGTTAAGTTTATTTTCAATCTTGTTTAATATATCTTTATAGATTTAGATTGTTCGGCTGCTGCACTGTTTATCAAGTAAATTTAGTATACTTCGTGTGACTTTGTAATGTTAAATTATCATATATATATACAAATCTGTCATTTTTAAATTGTTTTACATGAAAGCTATCAATTTGTCTAAGATCAAACTATTCCCCGGTCGATAGTATACAGCTATTTACTCCTCTTGAGGTCAATAGTGAAAAACTATTCTTCCAAGTGAATGACTATTGACCCGAAATAGAGAACTATTGACCGAGACGGTTTACTATATACCGACTATGTATTTGATTGGACGAGAAGCAGTCACGTGTGATTCAATAACAATATTGACTGTTTGACTCCTTTTCGCTTTTATTCTACAATTCAGGTCCAATAGTCCATTTTTGGAAGCCGTGCAATATTTATATAATATCATTCTCCTTTTCAATTTGTCCATTTATTTTTAAGAGACGTTTTTCCCGTAACACTAAATGACTCATCACTGATACGTATTGTTCAGTAGAATTGAAAAACACAAGGGACACTACTGCTGTAGTCACATCTTTCAGACACAAAACTAGTACATATTTACCTCCCTTTTGAACACTTTCTAATTTAATCATGATCATTCCATTTTTATAAGATATGATATTTCAATGATATGTTCATGATATGTTCATGGAAGCGACATATATTATTTCCAAACTCATTTGTTCTTCCAGTCATGCAAAGAGATTCAACTAAACAGGCATATTCGCGCCATTAATTTGTTTAACTAATTCGAGATGCTAAATCTACATTCAAAGGTCAAACAATAGCAACTTCATACACAACTAATATAAGAATTTTAAGCTAATTTATTGATAAACTGTCTTTTATCTTTACGAAATAAAAGTAACATTATGATTGGAACAGGTTTTATGTCGCAAAGATATGTGTTGTAGTCAGTGATTGCGTAACACAAATATAAAGCTTAAACAAATTTATTTCTCAACCAAAGTCGTCCTATTCAATAGATATTATTGTCCAAGTTATTATTACAAGTTAACATTTGTTACACAGATATTAAGTCGTCACTTGTACTTAAGTTAGTCCTATATGTAGGTACTCCAAAGGTTTAACACAAACTGCACTTAGGTAGTTACACAGCAGGTTCGCCATATTCTTAACTGACAGCACTTAGACACATGTAGGAACCACTGCTTGTTGAGTTTTGTCCCGTTGTTTATCCTCGCAGTCTGAGATATATAATACAATTGAGGTTTGAGTCTGCATTTTATATACTAACGGTCAACAGTCTTTCAGCAAAGGTGTGAACTCCCTAGCCTTGACATCAAATGCTCTGGAGACATGTTTGGTTTTCTAAAGGTGTTAAATGGCATTGATTGGAGATCAATCATATTTAGTTAACGCTTTCCTGAGATGCATTGAAATGCAAGCAAACTGACATTATTGATAAAGATTAGTTATGAACAATTAGAAAGATTAATCAGAAAGAGATTTCAAAGGAATTTGACATTCACTAACGAAACAGGATGTAATTATATAGAAATGTTACGGATTGAACATTAACAGCATTTTTAATCATAATACAGATACTGGTAAACGGAAAATATGAAACTCTGAATTTCATGAACTCATCTTATAAAACCTACTTAGAATTGTAACCCCATTTCATGTGTATTTTTTCGCCGTGGGTGTAAACATTTAAAATAGCTTTTTTCTTGTTACAATTTAACTAATTGATCTTCATCTGAATGGTTATAATGATATTTACGAACGCATCTTCGGCATTCACGACATGCAGTGTGTTATTTTACTATTTAGGATTGACAAACAAACACTGAACTTCGAGACGTTGTGTCCAATGAAATGCCAGATCAGCCTGCACCTCCCTCCAAGCACTGACCAGCATCTTCATGTTCTCAGTCTATGCCACTTCAATATTGTAATCAATTGACGCACGGCGTTGTCCGAGTAAGTTACCAGTAAACATTGTTCATTTATCCTGACAACCATTGGGTCAGTCCGAATGCTTTGCCAACAATCCAAAGGGCCAAGGAGGGAAAGCCATAATGAGAAAAATTCGTGATTTTAAGCCAGCAAAGAAAGACAGTACTGCATGTACGTTAAAATCCATTAACATTAATAATGCATTTATGAAGCGGGTAACTATTTACTATAATATTATAAATGTGTCATGGTCTAATTTTAAATTTAACCATCTAAGACATGAAATTGTATTTTGTTTTTGTTTTTTTAAATTAAAACAAATAATATAATATCACCAATATATTCTAGTTTAGAGAGGGAAAAGTTGTAGTAAAGGACAAAGCACTGCAGTATCATCATACGAGGAAGACAAAGTAAAAGCATTGAGTGATATATACGTATTAAGTAAAATAGTAAAAATCTTTACCATTGGTTTAAAATTTGTTTATCATACTTAACAAAAGGAAAGGGTTTACTGTCTTGAATTTCACGTTTATGAACTATGGATTTCTGCTTTAAACATGATGGTAACAGCAATGATAGTAGGTAAAGGAAAAGACAAGCGGTCATATTATACTTAATTATAGTTTCCCTTCCCTGTCTGCATCAATACCAGACCAAGTATACGTGTTTCTCTCTCAGCCTATTTGTCTGTCTCAATACCAGACCAATTATCCGTGCATGTCTCTCTGTCTATCTTCCCTTCACTTTCTGTCTCAATACCAGACAAATTATCCGAGTTCTGCCTACGTCTAGCTTTTCTTTCCTTTTTGTCTCAATACCGGACCAATTATGTCCTGTCTTCGTCTAGCTTCCCTTTCCTTTCTGTCTCAATACCGGACCAATTATTTGTGTCTGTCTCTCTGTCTAGTTTCCCTTTCCGTTCTGCCTGAATACCAGACCAATTATCCGTGTCTGTTTCTCTGTCTAGCTTCCCTTTCCTATCTGTCTCAATACCAGACGAATTATCCGTGTCTGTTTCTCTGTCCAGCTTCCCGTCCCTACCTGTCTCAGTACCGGACCAATTATCCGTGTTTCTACCTCTCTGTCTAGCTTCCCTTACCTTTATGCCTCAATACCAGACCAATTATCCGTATATGTCTCTCTGTCTAGCTTCCCTGTCCTTTCTGTCTCAATGCCGTATCAATTATCCGTGCCTGTATCTCTGTCTAGCTTCCCTTTCTTGTCTGTCTCAAAAACAAACCAATTATCCGTGTGTCTCCCTCTCTCTAGTTTCCCTTCCCTTTCTGTTTCAATACCTGACCAATTATCCGTGTCCTCTCTCCGTCTAGCGTCCCGTTTTCTTTTGTCTCAATTATCCGTGTCCTCTCTCGGTCTAGCTTCCCTTTTTTTCCGTCTCAATACCGAACCGATTACCCGTGTCTGTCACTCTGTCTATCTTCCCATCTCTTTCTGTCTCAATAACAGATTAATTATCCGTATCTGTCTCTCTGCCAAGCTTTCAGTCTCAATACAAGACTAATTATCCGTGTGTGTCTCTCTGCCAAGCTTTCTGTCTCAATACCAGACTAATTATCCGTGTCTATCTCTCTGTCTAGCTGTCCTTCCCTGTCCTTTTTGTCTCAATACCAGACCAATTACCCGTGTCTGTCTCTCTGTCTATCTTTCCTTCCCTGTCCTTTTTGTCTTAATACCAGACCAATTACCCGTGTCTGTATCTCTGTCTAGCTTTCCTTCCCTGTCCTTTATGTCTCAATACCAGACCAATTACACGTGTCTGTCTCTCTGTCTAGATTCCCTTTCCTTTTTGCCTCAATACCAGACTAATTATCCATGTCTGTCTCTCTGGCTATCTTCCCTTCCCTTCCTCTCTCAATACCGGACCATTTATCCGTGTCTGTCTATCTTCCCTTCCCTTTATGTTGCAATACCAGATTAATTATCCGTGTTCTGTCTCCGTCCAGCTTCCCTTTCCGTTTCAATACCGGACCAATTATCCGTGTCTGTCTCTCCGTCTAGCTTCACAGTCCTTTTTGTCTCAATACCGGACCAATTATCCGTATCTGTCTCTCTTTCTATCTACCCGTCCCTTTCTGTCTCAATACTAGACCAATCATCATTGTTTGTCTCTATGTCAAGCTTCTATGTCCTTTCTGTCTCAATACCAGACCCATTATTCGTGTCAATCTCACTGTCTATCCTCCCGTCCCTTTCTGTCTCAATACCAGATCAATTATCCGTGTCTGTCTCTATGTCTATCTTCCCGTCCCTTTCTGTCTCAATACCAGACCAATTATCCGTGTCTGTATCTCTGTCTAGCTTCCCGTCCCTTTCTGTCTCAATACCAGACCAATTATCCGTGTCTGTATCTCTGTCTAGCTTCCCGTCCCTTTCTGTCCTAATACAGACAAATTATCCGTGACTGTCTTTCTGTCTAGCTTCCCGTCCCTTTCTGTCTCGAAACCGGACCAATTATCCATACTTGTATCTCTGTCTAGCTTCCCGTCCGTTTCTGTCTCGAAATCGGACCACTTATCCATGCCTGTATCTCTGTCTAGCTTCCGTTTCCTTTCTGTCTCAATATTAGACCAATCATCATTGCATGTCTCTCTGTCCAGCTTCCCTGTCCTTTCGGTATCAATACCAGACTCATTATGACTCAGATGAAGTTTGTTTCTGAAATAAAGAAATATTTCCGAGACAATAAAGATATTAATTTCCCTCGAAAAAAAAAGTACCTTGCTTGAAGGCCAGACCGTGAGAGACAATGATATTATATCAATAGAATCAACGTTAACAACGTGTGGTGAGCTTATTGCTGACCTTAACGAGATATCCTGTAATATGGAAAAAACAGAAGAAAAACAAACAACAACGACAATTTCAGATTTCTGCTAAAAGACTCAACGTCAAATCAAGCAATACAACAGCTTATCGGAAGACTTAAATAAAAATTAATAATCCGAGAATACTATTTTTCGGATTATTGAGATAAAAATTAATAATTCGAGAATACTATTTTTCGGAATATTGAGACTGCTCTTCAGTCTATCAAACCTGAAAACATTCTTGGAAAATTGGATGATAGAAAGATAGAAGAAAGAGAACATCAGATTGATAGAAAAGTTTGAAGTCAGCTGTACCAAAAACGTCAGTGTCATTGAAATATGTTGATGAAATTGATATCCGAAATTCTACAGATGTCAACTGCTGGATTTCAGCAGGATTAATGTTAGACAACACCATGATGATTTTAACTTGACTTTATAACTCCTGTGTAAAGACCGTTGAAATCAACAATAACAATATACATCACGTCTCCAAAACGTTGCGGTTACATAGAAGGAGTCAATCCAACCCGTTTTTAAAACGTTTCAATACATATTTGCCTCATTCTGATTGGGTTTTCCACACGTTTTAAACATCGATTTTTTTTTTAAAAGATTGTACAGTTTGCAATGAATTCCTTTGTGACCTTTGTACTAAAGCACACAGACGAGCTTATTTATCAAAACACCATCATCTCTTGGATCGAGACAGCATGCCAGAGCAGAAGTTTCCATCATTGGGGGAAAGTATGTGTACTAACCATAGCGGGAAATCGATTGAATACTATGGTAAAGATCATGAGTCTGGCTGCTGTTTTGTTTGTGCTACGATTCAACATAAACAGTGTAAATTAGAGCAAATCGACGATAATGCGATATAATTAGACAAAACTAATACAAATACATTGTTGTGAATATGTTGGTGAAATTGATATTCGACATTCTACAGATGTCAACTGCTGGATTACAGCAGGATTAATGTTAGACAACAACATGATGGTTTTGTATTGATTTTATAACTCCTATGTAAAGACCGTTGACACCAAATACAAACAACAACGACAATTTCAGATTTCTGCCAAAAGACTCAACGTCAAATCAAGCAAAACAACAGCTTATCGGAAGACTTAAATAGAAATTAATAATACGAGAATACTCTTTTTCGGATTATTGAGACTGCTCTTTAGTCTATCAAAGCTGTAGACAGTCTTGGAAAATTTGATGATAGAAAGAAAGAAGAAAGAGAACTTCAGATTGATAAAAAATCTTTGAAGTTAGCTGTACCAAAAACGTCGGTGTCATTGAAATATGTTGGTGAAATTGATATCCGACATTCTACAGATGTCAACTCCTGGATTACAGCAGGATTAATGTTAGACAATAACATGATGGTTTTGGCCTATTGTTATAACTCCTGTGTAAAGACCGTTGATGTAAACAATAACAATATACATCACGTCTCCAAAACGTTGATGTTACGTAGAAGAAATCAATCTAACCCGTTTTTAAAACGTTTCAATACATTTTTGCCTGATTTTGATTGAGTTTACCACACGTTTTAAACACCGAAATTCTGATAACGTGCACATTTATTGTACAGTTTGCAATGAATACCTTTGTGACATTTGTACTAAAGCACACAGACGAGCTTATATATAAAAAAACACGTCATCATTTAGATCGAGACAGCATGCCAGAGTAGAATTTCCAATTTCCAATTGGTTGAATACTATAGTAAAGTTCAAGAGGATTGCTGCTGTTCTGTTTGTGCTACGATTCAACATAAACAGTGTAAATCAGAGAATATCGACGACAATGCGATAGAATTAGACAAAACTAAAGAGCTAAATTATATGATGCACAGAATAACCAATCTTTCTCTAGTTCTGCAAATGCTGCACAATACCAAGAGACCGGGATTGAAGAAATTGGTGACTTGAAGCATATCCAGATGAAGTTTGTTTCTGAAATAAAGAAATATAGGTCCGAGATAATCAAGATAGTAGATCCCTCGAAAAAACGTACCTTGCCTTAGGGCCAAACCGTGAGAGACAAGGATATTATATCGACAGAATCAGCGTTAACAACGTGTGATGAGCTTATTGCTAACCGTAACGAGATATCCTGTAATATAAATTTCAGATTTCTGCTAAAAGACTCAAAAGACGTCAAATCAAGCAATAGAACAGCTTATCGGAAGACTTAAATACAAATGAATAATCCGAGAATACTCTTCGGATTATTGAGACTTTTCTTCAGTATATCAAAGCTGTAAACAGTCTTGGAAAATTGGACGATAGAAAGAAAGAAGAAAGAGAACTTCAGGTTGATAGAAAATCTTTGAAGTCAGCTGTACCAAAATCGTCGGTATCATTGAAATATATTGGTGAAATTGATATCCGACATTATACAGATGTCAAATTCTGGATTACAGCAGAAATAATGTTAGACAACAACATGCTGGTTTTGACTTATTGTTATAACTCCTGCTTAAAAACTGTTAACGTAAACAATAACAAAGTTACGTCAAGTATAGAACTTTCTACACGGCAAATGCAAATAACATGTTAAGATCGGGAACAGGTCGTCGTTACAAATAAAAATCAACTTGTGTTCATAAAGGTTGGTAAGACATTGTCAGTAGTGAAGGACTTTTACATTAATGGTTTTTGCTGTACTATTGTTTTAGTGTAATTTAAACAACAGATATATAATACTTTATCACAAAACTGACTCGTAGTGAGCTGCCAACCGGGATGATTCATCCACAAAGAATGTGCGACAAGCGGAGACCCAGATCAGCATATGTATCCTGCAAACATCTCACTGTCCCTTTAAAAGATAGTGTGATTTATTCATTAGATATAACACTATATCACAAAACGTCCTCTTAGTTAGCTGCACTCCAGGATGATCAACCACAAGGAATGTACGACAAGTGTAGATGCAGATCAGTATGTCTATCCTGCAAACAGTTCCGTGTCTTTTTATGAGATAGAGTGATGTATACAACATATTGATACTTCATCACAAAACCAACTCTTAGTGAGCTGCACTCCCGGATAATCATCCACGAGGAATGTGCGACAAGTGTAGATCCAGATCAGCATGTGTATTATGCAGACATTGCAGTGTCCCTTTATCAGATAGTGTGATTTGTTAAACGGAGACAATGGCAAATATCAAAACGTGTTACGCTCCTCTACATAAAACACCAAAACATAGTGATTGCTCGGACAGTGTATAGCCAGATCCGCCAGTGCACCCTGCAAACAATACAGGGTGTGTTACAAGATAAATGATCCGTCAAATTGAGACAATAAAACATCTCTGAACTCGCCTCTAAAGTCCGAAATCATTTTATCTTTGCCAACATGCAACACATCTGCAGCAGACTACTTTGAAAACAAAAAGGCAAACATATTTAAAATCTATGTAAAGGAAATAATAATAATTGAGTAGGGTTCAAAACAGTTTGACAAATTGAGAAACTGTTGCATATGTATGTGGGTAAAGTTTATTTTCAATCTTGTTTAATATATCTTTATAGTTTTGGATTGTTCGGCTGCTGCACTGTTTATCAAGTAAATTTAGTATACTTCGTGTGACTTTGTAATGTTAAATTATCACATATATATACAAATCTGTCATTTTTAAATTGTGTTACATGAAAGCTATCAATTTGTCTAAGATCAAACTATTCCCCGGTCGATAGTATACAGCTATTTACTCCTCTTGAGGTCAATAGTGAAAAACTATTCTTCCAAGTGAATGACTATTGACCCGAAATAGAGAACTATTGACCGAGACGGTTTACTATATACCGACTATGTATTTCATTGGACGAGAAGCAGTCACGTGTGATTCAATAACAAATGACTGTTTGACTCCTTTTCGCTTTTATTCTACAATTCAGGTCCAATAGTCCATTTTTGGAAGCCGTGCAATATTTATATAATATCATTCTCCTTTTCAATTTGTCCATTTATTTTTAAGAGACGTTTTTCCCGTAACACTAAATGACTCATCACTGATACGTATTGTTCAGTAGAATTGAAAAACACAAGGGACATAACTACTGCTGTAGTCACATCTATCAGACACAAAACTAGTACATATTTACCTCCATTTTGAATATTTTCTAATTTAATCCTGATCATTTCATTTTTATAAGATATGATATTTCAATGATATGTTCATGGAAGCGACACATGTGTTATTTCCAAACTCATTTGTTTTGTAATCTACTTCTCCCAGTCATGCAAAGAGATTCAACTAAACAGGCATACTCGCGCCATTCAAAGGTCAAACAATAGCAACTTCATACACAACTAATATAAGAATTTTAAGCTAATTTATCGATAAACTGTCTTTTATCTTTACGAAATAAAAGTAACATTATGATTGGAAAAGGTTTTATGTCGCAAAGATATGTGTTGTAGTCAGTGATTGCGTAACACAAATATAAAGCTTAAACAAATTTATTTCTCAACCAAAGTCGTCCTATTCAATAGATATTATTGTCCAAGTTATTATTACAAGTTAACATTTGTTACACAGATATTAAGTCGTCACTTGTACTTAAGTTAGTCCTATATATTGGTACTCCAAAGGTTTAACACAAACTGCACTTAGGTAGTTACACAGCAGGTTCGCCATATTCTTAACTGACAGCACTTAGACACATGTAGGAACCACTGCCTGTTGAGTTTTGTCCCGTTGTTTACCCTCGCAGTCGGAGATATATAATACAATTGAGGTTTGAGTCTGCATTTTATATACTAACGGTCAACAGTCTTTCAGCAAAGGTGTGAACTCACTAGCCTTGACATCAAATGCTCTGGAGACATGTTTGGTTTTCTAAAGGTGTTAAATGGCATTGATTGGAGATCAATCATATTTAGTTAACGCTTTCCTGAGATGCATTGAAATGCAAGCAAACTGACATTATTGATAAAGATTAATTATGAACAATTAGAAAGATTAATCAGAAAGAGATATCAAAGGAATTTGACATTCACTAACGAAACAGGATGTAATTATATAGAAATGTTACGGATTGAACATTAACAACATTTTTAATCATAATACAGATACTGGTAAACGGAAAATATGAAACTCTGAATTTCAAGAACTCATCTTATAAAACCTACTTAGAATTGTAACCCCATTTCATGTGTATTTTCTCGCCGTGGGTGTAAACATTTAAAATAGCCTTTTTCTTGTTACAATTTAACTAATTGATCTTCATCTGAATGGTTATAATGATATTTACGAACGCATCTTCGGCATTCACGACATGCAGTGTGTTATTTTACTATTTAGGATTGACAAACAAACACTGAACTTCGAGACGTTGTGTCCAATGAAATGCCAGATCAGCCTGCACCTCCCTCCAAGCACTGACCAGCATCTTCATGTTCTCAGTCTATGTCACTTCAATATTGTAATCAATTGACGCACGGCGTTGTCCGAGTAAGTTACCAGTAAACATTGTTCATTTATCCTGACAACCATTGGGTCAGTCCGAATGCTTTGCCAACAATCCAAAGGGCCAAGGAGGGAAAGCCATAATGAGAAAAATTCGTGATTTTAAGCCAGCAAAGAAAGACAGTACTGCATGTACGTTAAAATCCATTAACATTAATAATGCATTTATGAAGCGGGTAACTATTTACTATAATATTATAAATGTGTCATGGTCTAATTTTAAATTTAACCATCTAAGACATGAACTTTTTTTTTTTTTTTTTTTTTTTAAATTGAAACAAATAATATAATATCACCAATATATTCTAGTTTAGAGAGGGAAAAGTTGTAGTAAAGGACAAAGCACTGCAGTATCATCATACGAGGAAGACAAAGTAACAGCATTGAGTGATATATACGTATTAAGTAAAATAGTAAAAATCTTTACCATTGGTTTAAAATTTGTTTATCATACTTAACAAAAGGAAAGGGTTTACTGTCTTGAATTTCACGTTTATGAAGTATGGATTTCTGCTTTAAACATGATGGTAACAGCAATGATAGTAGGTAAAGGAAAAGACAAGCGGTCATATTATACTTAATTATAGTTTCCCTTCCCTTTTTGCATCAATACCAGACCAAGTATCCGTGTTTCTCTCTCAGCATATCTGTCTGTCTCAATACCAGACCAATTATCCGTGCATGTCTCTCTGTCTATCTTCCCTTCACTTTATGTCTCAATACCAGACAAATTATCCGAGTTCTGCCTACGTCTAGCTTTCCTTTCCTTTTTGTCTCAATACCGGACCAATTATGTCCTGTCTTCGTCTAGCTTCCCTTTCCTTTCTGTCTCAATACCGGACCAATTATTTGTGTCTGTCTCTCTGTCTAGTTTCCCTTTCCGTTCTGCCTGAATACCAGACCAATTATCCGTGTCTGTTTCTCTGTCTAGCTTCCCTTTCCTATCTGTCTCAATATCGGACCAATTATCCGTGTCAGTCACTCTGCCTAGCTTCCATTTCCTTTCTGCCTTAATACCAGACGAATTATCCGTGTCTGTTTCTCTGTCCAGCTTCCCGTCCCTACCTGTCTCAGTACCGGACCAATTATCCGTGTTTCTACCTCTCTGTCTAGCTTCCCTTACCTTTCTGCCTCAATACCAGACCAATTATCCGTATATGTCTCTCTGTCTAGCTTCCCTGTCCTTTCTGTCTCAATGCCGTATCAATTATCCGTGCCTGTATCTCTGTCTAGCTTCCCTTTCTTGTCTGTCTCAATAACAAACCAATTATCCGTGTGTCTCCCTCTCTCTAGTTTCCCTTCCCTTTCTGTTTCAATACCTGACCAATTATCCGTGTCCTCTCTCCGTCTATCGTCCCGTTTACTTTTGTCTCAATTATCCGTGTCCTCTCTCGGTCTAGCTTCCCTTTTTTTCTGTCTCAATACCGGACCAATTACCCGTGTCTGTCACTCTGTCTATCTTCCCATCTCTTTCTGTCTCAATAACAGATTAATTATCCGTATCTGTCTCTCTGCCAAGCTTTCTGTCTCAATACCAGACTAATTATCCGTGTGTGTCTCTCTGCCAAGCTTTCTGTCTCAATACCAGACTAATTATCCGTGTCTATCTCTCTGTCTAGCTGTCCTTCCCTGTCCTTTTTGTCTCAATACCAGACCAATTACCCGTGTCTGTCTCTCTGTCTAGCTTTCCTTCCCTGTCCTTTTTGTCTTAATACCAGACCAATTACTCGTGTCTGTCTCTCTGTCTAGCTTTCCTTCCCTGTCCTTTATGTCTCAATACCAGACCAATTACACGTGTCTGTCTCTCTGTCTAGATTCCCTTTCCTTTTTGCCTCAATACCAGACTAATTATCCATGTCTGTCTCTCTGGCTATCTTCCCTTCCCTTCCCGTCTCAATACCGGACCATTTATCCGTGTCTGTCTATCTTCCCTTCCCTTTCTGTTGCAATACCAGATCAATTATCCGTGTTCTGTCTCCGTCCAGCTTCCCTTTCCGTTTCAATACCGGACCAATTATCCGTGTCTGTCTCTCCGTCTAGCTTCACAGTCCTTTTTGTCTCAATACCGGACCAATTATCCGTGTCTGTCTCTCTTTCTATCTACCCATCCCTTTCTGTCTCAATACTAGAACAATCATCATTGTTTGTCTCTATGTCAAGCTTCTATGTCCTTTCTGTCTCAATACCAGACCCATTATCCGTGTCAGTCTCACTGTCTATCATCCCGTCCCTTTCTGTCTCAATACCAGATCAATTATCCGTGTCTGTCTCTATGTCTATCTTCCCGTCCCTTTCTGTCTCAATACCGGACCAATTATCCGTGTCTGTATCTCTGTCTAGCTTCCCGTCCCTTTCTGTCCTAATACAGACCAATTATCCGTGACTGTCTTTCTGTCTAGCTTCCCGTCCCTTTCTGTCTCGAAACCGGACCAATTATCCATACTTGTATCTCTGTCTAGCTTCCCGTCCGTTTCTGTCTCGAAATCGGACCACTTATCCATACCTGTATCTCTGTCTAGCTTCCGTTTCCTTTCTGTCTCAATATTAGACCAATCATCATTGCATGTCTCTCTGTCCAGCTTCCCTGTCCTTTCGGTATCAATACCAGACTCATTATCCGTGTCTGTCTCTCTGTCTAGCTTCCCTTTTCTTTCTGTCTCAAAAGCGGACAAATTATCCATACCTGTATCTCTGTCTATCTTCACTCCCTTTCTGTCTCAATACCAGACAATTATCCATGTCGTGTCTCCGTCTAGCTTCCCTTTCCTTTCTGTCTCAATACCGGACCAATTATCCGTGTCTGTCTCTCTGTCTAGCTTCCCTTCCGGTTCCCCTGTCAATTCTGTCTCAATACCAGACCAATTATCCATGTCCTGTCTCCGTCTAGCTTCCCTTTCTTTTTTGTTTCAATACCGGACCAAGTATCCGTGTATGTCTATCTGTCTATCTTCCTTTCCCTTTCTGTCTCAATACCAGACCAAGTATCCGTGTCCAGTCTAGCTTCCCTTTCCTACCTGTCTCAATACCGGACCAGTTATCCGTGTCTGTCTCTCCTTCAAGCTTTCCTTCTCTACCTGTCTTAATACCAGACCAATTATCTATGTCTTTCTCTCTGTCTAGCTTCCCTTCCGTTTCTGCCTCAATAACAGACCAATTACCCGTGTGTGTCTCTCTGTCTATCTTCCCATCCCTTTCTGTCTCAATACCAGACCAACTATCCGTGTATTGCCCTTCTTGTCCAATCCTTTAGATATGTTAACTTATTGAAATACGTCGATCTGGTAAGATGTACGTGACACAAACAGTATACATGTAGTGTAATGTGATGAAATTAGCCCTTTCCCACATATAGACGCTTTCAGAGGCCTCTAGAGCAGACGGCTTTTTAAACTATTGTGACAAAAGAAGAAATTGCTCATGATGAGCAATTTCCTCTTTTGCCACAATGTTTTCTACTTTTTCGATATGTATACTTTCATTTATACAATATGAAATTTGGAATTGATTATTTTACATAGTTTTACAAATGTGTTTCGTAAGGACAATGTATGTCCTCACTCATCAGAAACTAAGTACATATTGATATGTCAATTATTATACCAATGTTATCATTGTTACGCATGATTTGTTTGATACACAAAGGATTACCTGGGAGTTTATATAATAATAATTGTTCACTCATACTTTCATTTATAGTCATTTTCCATGTTTTTGCCTTGATGTTTTAAAAGTAGTCTGCTGCAAGTTTATTGTATTTAGGGAAGGGTAAAGGATTAATTATCAACCATAAATCTACAGACTGGATATATCGTAGAACCTTCCAACTTCGTGATCTACCTTAGTTCCTGACGTGCCGAGCCCCGGTAGCTCAGTCGGTAGCGACGCGGGCTGTCAATCCAGGGGTTGTGAGTTCGAATCCCGGCTCGGCCGACTTTCTTTCCGACGATTGACAAAAGACAATGCGACATGCGTCATTCGTATTCCACCAACGGGCTAAGTCTATGTGGTAAAGCAGCCAGTTGCTTGGGAAGATTTGTGTGGGGTACTGGTGTGAGAAAACCAGGAAATGCATGAGTAGGTGAACTGGCCGCCGTGATATAACTGAGAAATTATTAAAAACGGTGTTAAACCAAATCAATCAATAGTTCCTGACGTCATTATTTTCGTCCTTTTTCTCCCATGACTTTGTATTAACAGTCAGTTGAGAAGTGTGTCACTATTTTCTGATGTCTGAAAATTTATCCAGTACTTACGGCAGCTCTAAAGGGACACACACGATTTTTTTTTATCTCGATCGCACGACTTAGTATCTCGTGTGCACTAGATAAAAAAAAATCGTATGCAATTTATAAAAATGTGTGTCTCCCTTTAGAGTTGCCGTAGGTACTCGACAATGTAATTTATTTTATCGATTATGATCACGAACTTAGGAGACCCGTAGATCACTCCACAACATCAAAGACTGTCTATATAGCACTCTGCTAATACCCTTGCAGGTTTAATATTTGTTTGGGTTCGAGGATAACTTAAACTAAGGGATGGTCTAAAATACCCTTTTGCATTCCATCAGGTTAATACCTAGTCGGAAACTACTAACATTCCGATTATGCAAACCACGGCCGTTAAACTAGGGTTTAAACCTGGGTTTATACTCAAACCAGAATTATGTAATCAGCCCATCAAGTTTGTGAGACTTATGTATTAAAACTTTATTTTTTTTTTAAAAAAGAGATGCGATGAATTGTTTTTAAACGATCAAATTTCGTTTGTATTCTTTTTATATATTACTTGAACTATTCAAAGAAACGATTACAACATTATTAAAGGATAAATATTGCAAACTCAAACGAGCACCGACGTTAAGGTCGCTGTAAAGATAAGGTCGACACCGTAATATAACCTAATTACACATTACTCACATACTATAAGCTTCAGATAATAAAATAAGATGATTTTGAGGTAATATATGTAGGGGATTGACAGTATGAATTTTGATTAAGATATGTCTTCCAACAATTGTTAATTTCAAACTCTACTAAACTGCTTAAAGTTAAAGGTTAAATTTTCATTATTTGTTATAATCTATTTTTGAAATCTACCAACATCAGGAAGTTATTTCGGATTATTATTTGTTGTTCACGTATTAATTTTATTAATGTAAAAATATGTAAATGATGAGATACATGTATTTGTATAAGTCGATTAAAGTCTATCTATCTATCTATCTATCATCTATAACTGAAATACTGTTGAAACCCGCGCGTAAAACCATTAAAACAATGTTGATCAGGTTAAAGTTGCAGGACAACTCATATATTTGCAACTGCTGCTCTAACATGAAGTTAGTGTAGTTGTTTAACCGAGCGCCTCGAGAGCGGGAGATCGCGGGTTCGATCCCGGGTCAGGTTATACCAAAGACCTTATACATTGTTGTAGTGGTTTTCCCCCATTGGCGCTCAGGAATGCGGATATGACAGCATTATAGATGTCAGGATAGGGTTACTAGCAGTACTGGTAAGTGATTAAGAATATAACTGAATTACTGTTAGAAGCGACTTAACCCTTTCCCTCATACGACAATTCTGCAGCAGACGACTTTGAACATAGTTTGTCAAAATATAGAAAATCTCTATAATTGAATGGATAACCTATGACGAAAACTGGAAAACATTGTTGCAAAAGGAGAAATTGCTCTTTTTGAGTAATTTCTTCTTTTGTCACTATGTTTTCAACCTCTGCAGCAGACGGCTATTTGAAAACATAGTGACAAAAGAAGAAATTGCACAAAACGTGCAATTTCTCCTTTTGCCACAATGTTTTTCCCACTTTAAGTCATAGGTTATCCATTCAATAATAGAGATTTTCCATCATTTGACAAAGCATGTTCGAAGTCGTCTGCTGCAGAATTGTTGTATGAGGGAAAGGGTTAAGATGTTGCATGGTAAAAAAACACATGACCAGTTGTGTTTTATTCTTATATCGTTGTAATTACAGATCCAGTGTCGATTAACCCATCAACCATTAACCACATCAATTAACCACATGAAACGATTTTGAACCAGACCACTTTGACAGCGGTCAGATAAAAATATGGTAACTGTCTATAAAAAAAAAGACCAATTATTAAATGAAATTAAAAAGAGTGTGACAAAAGGAGAAAACACTCATTATGAGATTGTTCTCTTTTGCCACAATGTTTTTCAAAAGTCGTCTTCTGCAGAGGCATCAGAAACGGTGTCTATGTAGAAAAGAGTTAACATTGCAATAATCATAAACTACAACTCTGTTGACAAACGCCTCGAATATTCGAGCATGTTTACGACAACTCTTGTTCTTTAACTAGCACCCTCGCGTACTCCTATGAATTTCTAAATTGTTTCTGTTTTGGACATGGATAGTCTTTTCTTTATTTGAGAGATGCATTTCAGAAAAAGGATCAATAGATACACCGACATGAGTGTGTCCAACCAAACAATACGAAATGGACGCAAAACCGCAATGAAATATCTACCCTTTGATTTGGATTAAATTACGAGGAAATTCCGCATTTTAAACGATGTCTTTGATTTCTTTCATTTAAACCATCATATCTATGATGAGGCCATTATGACTATAATAGACTGAGTACCCTGCCTTACAAAATATGGGCTGTGCTATCAGTATATCTTAGTGATGAAGTGCTCGTCACTGATAACGTACGAAATAAATCGTGGGCGAATGCATTGGAATTTACGTCACGGAAAAATGACTGGCTCCGCTTTAGAATGTATCGACAGTTTAAGAAGGTTTCCGTTTCCGTGTTGTCAATACTTTTCGTCGTACAATGGTTCAGCTGTAAATCAGCTAGGCTACAGGGAACCATTAAAAGGATCCGCCCTAGTCGAGTCGAGTCAATAGCTCGGATTGGGTTTTCCGGGTTCGATTTCGCAGGCGTTAGCTAATGCGATATGTTCTTAAGCAAGACACATTTCCTAACAGTTCGTCGTTGAGGGATCACGGGATAATGTACTGTCCTCGATATATATATCAAACTTATTGAAAACGGCGTAAATTCTCATTTAAAGAATATCGAACTAGAGAGAATGTATGACAACTGTCTATTTGGATCAGCTTGCGCACATATGTGTCGCGCCTTGGTTTTAACATAGCTATTTTTAATTAAAAAAAATGACACGTTAAGGTGAGATCATACATTTGAAATAAAGTCGTTTTTTGAAGTCAAAATGTAAATTTTTGCGAAATTGATAATGTTGTTAAAAAAATCACGATGACTTTCTCGTTTGTTGTGGTATTCGGATTTTTGTTTTTAACCCAGACTGTAGGGAATAACATTAACCTTAGTGACAACTGCCAAGACAAAAACACGTAAAACAAAGGGTGGTTAAAATGAAACTTTTGCTAAAATAAAGTTACAGTATCAAAAAAAAAAAAAAGGATTAGATTACAAGCACAACATGCTTAATTTAAATCTTCACCTTGATGGATGCATTTACATATAGAGATCTGTCAAAAATAATTAGTGTATGATGTCTGGTGTTTATTGTTGAACACAGTTCAAGCCGTTGTATTAACCCTTTCCCTCATACGACAATTCTGCAGCAGATGACTTTGAACATATTTTGTCAAAAAATAGAAGATCTCTATAATTGAATGGATAACCTATGACTAAAAGTGGAAAACATTGTGGCAAAAGGAGAAATTGCTCGTTTTGGGCAATTTCTTCTTTTGTCACTATGTTTTCAAAAAGCCGTCTGCTGCAGAGGCGTCAGAAAGCGTCTATATGAGGGAAAGGGTTAATAATTGTTTATTTATTTAGTAATCATACATACAAGTGCGCGTAAATGTAAACAGGGGCTATACTAGTAGGGCAGCACTTCTAGTTCTTTGTCATAAGATGTATATAAGCCGTTAGATGAGAAAGACTAAGGCGAAACAGTTCATTGACACAGTATCACCAGCATCAGTATTCACTGTCCGTTGACATCTGATTTAGTCTTATAATTGAGCCGTTGCACGTGAAAACCAACATTATTGACTCGTATTGTGTAGACCCAGACCCGCCTAAGCATGTCGCGCAAGCTAACCCGGACAGATACCTTTCGCCTCCTGTGGATTTTCTGTATCAGGAAATATTACTCTATACCCCTTTCCACCTGAGACGGAACGTATCAGCCCGGATTAGCCTGCACGAGCTGCGCAGGCTGATCTGTGTTGATACATTACGCAGAGTCCATAATGTTGGTTTTCAAGTGGAATGGCTCAACTATAAGACTAAATCAGATGCCGACGGATGTGGTAAGGAATAGGAAACTGGTCCTTTCTCACCATATCGCTATTACTAGTTAACCATACCCTGTTTATAGTATGGGTACTCAGAAGAATCGTCTTATGTAGACGATTCTTTTAATAACCCAGAACATAGCTAAAATCGACGAGCGCGATCACCAAAGAATGCCTTCGCTGTTATTAAATCACACAGACATCCATGGCGGATCCTATAGAATGACTATGACAACACAAACTACTGTTCCAAGTTCGTAAAACGACGTAATAGCTATTTATGTATTAACAAAGGTCTCCGAATGTCAGTGGGCGACTTAATTAAAATAGAAGATTAACTACATCAAGCAAAAATAGGGGTTCGGTATCACTTAACCCTTTACAACATATAAATGAGCCATCCCGCTAGAAAACCAACATTATGGACTCTGCGTAAAGTATCGTCCCTGATCAGCCTAAGCATGCCGCGCAGGCTTATCCGGATACATACTTTTCGCCTCCTGTGGATTTTCTGTTTCAGGAATCATTACTCTATACCTCTTTACCCCTGAGACGGAATGTGTCGGCCCGGATCAGTCTGCGCGGACTGCGCAGGCTGATCAGGGTCGATACATTACGCAGAGTGTCTCGCGGGACGGCTCAAATGCATTTTCTCGCATCTTTATAGTTATCTTATTGTATTGCATTGCTTGTTCTTTTCTTGCATAACACCCCTGCTGCTTTGCATTATTTGCAAGGGCCTAGCTTTGCAATAATCAATGTGTAGGCCGTCTCGTGAGAAATTCAACAGTGTGGACTCTGCGTAAAGTATCGACCAGGATCAGCCTAAGCATACTACACAGGCCTACCTGGATAGACGATTTTCGCCTCCTGTGGATTTTCTGTTTCAGGAATAACTACTCTATACATATATCCCCCTAAGACGGAATGTGTCGGCCGGATTAGTCTGCGCGGACAGCCGGTTTTAACAATTTCTCAGTTATATCACGGCGGCCAGTTCACCTACTCATGCATTTCCTGGTTTTCTCATACCAGTATTCCACACAACAATCTTCCCAAGCATCTGGCTGCTTTTCCACATAGACTAGGCCCATTGGTGGCAGACGAATGATGCATGTCGCATTGACAGCCCGCGTCGCTACCGACTGAGCTACCGGGGCTAGTTATGTACTGGTCTCATATTAATGAATGTTTGTTGCTGAATCTGTTCTCATTTTAAGATTTGCACATCATTAAAGTTATTGCAGATGCATGATTTTGAAGGACCCTCATTCCCAATATGAAAAGTCCGACATTAGTTTGCAAAGTAAAGAACAAGTGTATTCTTTTGAACCCTTTCCCACACATAATAATTCTGCATCAGACGACTTTGAAAACATCTTGGCAACATTATGGCATATCTTTAGAAATGAAAGTATACATGTGTTTAGTAAATATAGTTGTAAACATTGTGTCAAAAGCTTGAGAAATTTCTCTTTTTGCAACAATATATTCATTTTCATAGGATGGCTTCTGCTGTTAATACCTCAAATTGCGTCTGCAAGAAGGAAAGGGTAAACCAGTCCCTCTGATTGAACGTGGAACAACTTCTTCGGAAATGTCGGAGGACAACAAAATTACATCTGTAAAAAATCGAAAGTATATTACGGTAGAGGTATAAAAACGAAGTACTCAAAAGCCGTCTGATGCAAATCGAGCCGTCAGAAGTGGTCTGTATCGGAGAAATAATTAAATAACCCTTCTCCCTCATACGACAATTCTGTAGCAGACGACTTTTAACATATTTTGTCAAAAAATGGAAAAATCTCTGTAATTCAATGGATAACCTATGACTGAAAGTGGAAAACATTGTGGCAAAAGGAGAAATTGCTCGTTTTGAGCAATTTCTTCTTTTGTCACTATGTTTTCAAAACGCCGTCTGCTGCAGAGGCGTCAGAAAGCGTCTATTTGAGGGAAAGGGTTAAATAACCCTTCTCCGCATACTTACGATAATTGACGCTTCTGCAACAGACGACTTTTAAAAAACATTGAAGAAGGGGAAATTTTTCATAATGAGGATTTTTTTCTAGTGCTACTTTCTTTTCAACTCTATTTAATAATTTTCCTTTCATTTATAGAGTTTCCATATGTATGTATGTATATATATATATATATATATATATATATATGTTCGGAGTCGTCTTCTGCAGATGTGTTGTATATATATGGTCGTTTCCTGCAGATGTGTTGTATATATATGGTCGTTTCCTGCAGATGTGTTGTATATATATGGTCGTTTCCTGCAGATATGTTGTATATATATATGGTCGTTTCCTGCACATATGTTGTATATATATGGTCGTTTCCTGAATATGTGTTGTATATATATATGGTCGTTTCTTGCAGATGTGTTGTATATATATGGTCGTTTCCTGCAGATGTGTTGTATATATATGGTCGTTTCCTGCAGAATTGTTGTATACATATGGTCGTTTCCTGCATATTTGTTGTATATATATGGTCGTTTCATGCAGATGTGTTGTATATATACCGTCATTTCCTGCAGATATGTTGTATATATATGGTCGTTTCCTGCAGATATGTTGTATATATATGGTCGTTTCCTGCAGATGTGTTGTATATATACCGTCATTTCCTGCAGATATGTTGTATATATATATTGTCGTTTCCTACAGATGTGTTGTATATATATGGTCGTTTCCTGCATAATTGTTGTATATATATGGTCGTTTCCTGCAGAATTGTTGTATATATATATGGTCGTTCTGCAGATGTGTTGTATATATATGGTCGTTTCCTGCAAATATACTGTATATATTTGGTCGTTTCCTGCAGATGTGTTGTATATATATGGTCGTTTCCTGCAGATATGTTGTATATATATGGTCGTTGGCTGCAGATGTATTGTATATATATGGTCGTTTCCTGCAGATGTATTGTATATATATGGTCGTTTCCTGCAGATGTGTTGTATATATATGGTCGTTTCTGCAGATGTGTTGTATATATATGGTCGTTTCATGCAGATGTGTTGTATATATATATTTGGTCGTTTCCTGCAGATGTATTGTATATATATGGTCGTTTCCTGCAGATGTGTTGTAAATATATGGTCGTTTCCTGCAGATGTGTTGTATATATATGGTCGTTTCCTGCAGATGTGTTGTATATATATATGGTCGTTTCCTGCAGATGTGTTGTATATATATGGTCGTTTCCTGCATATATGTGAAAGGGTGTAATTGTTATATCGCCGTCACAACTCTCGTCATTTGGAGTGATAGTACATATCAAACAAGTACTTGTCCTGCTTATATAAGTGAACCACGTCGCGCGAGAAAACCAACTTGGTGGACTCTGCGTAAAGTATCCACCTGGATCAAACTAAGCATGCCGCGCGGGCTAACCCGAAGAGACACTTTTCACCTCATGTTGATTTTCTGTTTCAGGAATCATTACTCTATACCTCTATTCCCCTGAGACGGAATGTGTCGGCCCGGATCAGTCTGTGCGAACTGCGAACACTGATCTGGAGCTGATACATTACGCAGAGGCCATACATGTTGGTTTTCTCGTGCAACGGCTCAAGTGTATTAGGTTCGTCACATAAAAATGCAGCAAAACAAACCTGTTATCTCAAGTATTTCAAGTGGCTCATTAATAGATTGTAGGCCATTTAATCCACTATCTGTAGCCTATTACAACGGCACTCCATAAAAGCCACCCGTATGGGTTTTTGATCAGTGAATACTGCAAGGAGTTGTTTGTTTATTCATTTGGTGTTTTACACCGCTTTTAATAAGTATTCAGTTATATCACGGTGTTTCACGGGTTCGTGACCAGTAATACTAGTCCATCTAACCTGACGCCAAGCCCCGGTAGCTCAGTCGGTAGCGACGCGAGCTGTCAATCTAGGAAATGCTCGGCCAACATTCTTTCAGACGTTTGACAAAAGTCACTATGACTAGCGTCATTCGTCTTCCACCAATGGGCTAACAGTCTATGTGGAAAAGCAGCCAGTTGCTTTGAAAGAATGTTGTTTAGAGTACTGAGTACTGGTGTGAGAAAGCCAGAAAACACATGAGTAGGTGAATTGTTGAAACGGCGTTGAACCCCAATCAATCAATCAATCAATCAATCAATCGATCACCCAAACCTACACCAGCAAGTCAGTCGTAGTGCTATATTTTTAGTGCAGTCTTTATTTTATCGCCAAGGACAGAAAGTCATTACTACCATTTTTAAGTCGGGGATCGAACCGCGAACCCCGCTTTCGTGGCGGACGCACTACTACTACACCAATGAGTCGTAGTTGTTCGTCAACAATATTTGCATTTGATCCAATATATCGTAAGGTCAAACTTAAAGGCCGTGTCACGCGATCTTGGGTCTTACTGAATGGCCGTAACGGATTCGCAACAAGGGATAGTGGCGTTATACAACTAATCGAGCTACACTTCTAAATGTTTTGTCCAAATAGGCTTTTTGGACTTAATTACGCGAAGACGGATGGCGAAGGCTCTGGTGAGACTGCCCGGATGTGCAGGCTCAACTGAACGTTCATTGTACGCAGATGTTGTAAGACCACCAACTCGCTCGACGAGGCGTATATAGTGTCTGCACTTGTTACACTCCATGAGATAGATGTTGAAGGAGCACAACTTATTTTAGACTTTTCCAGAATTTAAGTCTTGAATGAAACAAATATATGAATATAACACTGCTGGTAAATGCAACATTTTCTCATCATTGGCAATTGATCATTTTCTTAATTTTTCTCATAGTATCTGCAGCTAATATGTAGTTTTAAACTTTAATGAAGGAAAGCGATTAATTTCGGTGTGAGATTAATATGTTTACCAACCCATCTTTCGAGGGGGCGTGGCCTATTGGATCGACGTATAAATCACGTGACTGACGTCATGATATCTTTTCGCATAGTGAGAATGACATGCGCAAAAGTGGTTGTCAATAATTGTTCAAATATTTTGCACGCTTTGTTTGATGTAATAGAATTTTTGTTTGAATGAATAATGAGATTTACGAGCGTAATGATCCAATCTCGCACGGGACTCTTGTCTAAACCGTTTACTGGGTATCCAATACTTTGTTTAAGTCTGTCAGCGACACTGGCAGTATTAGGGTATGTTTTGCGATCAACACAGATTCATGTTACTAGATGTCTCACCTGCAATCAGCATCGTTTGCTATTAAGTCCATATACTTTGAGCCATCTTGCGAGACAGACAACAGTGTGGACTCTGCGTAAATTATCGACCCGGATCAGCCTAAGCATGCCGCACAGGCTTACCCGGGTAGACAATTTTTTCGCATCATGTAGATTTCCCGCTTGAGGAATGATTACTCTATACCGCTATCCCTCTGAGACGGAATGTGTCGGGCCGGATCAGTCTGCGCGGACTGCGCAGGATGATCTGGGTCGATACATTACGCAGATGCCATAATGTTGGTTTTCTAGCGGGACAGGTCATATTACAAAACTGGTCTTATATTAAATATGGATCTCACCGATTTTTTAGCCCAATAATTAAATGATAGAGTCTGATTTCAAAGTTTCAAAACTTAACTGATGTTTTTGTTTTAATTAATTTTCTCTTACCGGCGTTTTCAACAATTTTGTAATCCTATCACGGTTGCCAGTTCACTTACCCTTAATGTGTTGGTCTTTAAGAAGAAGTACTTAACGCAACAATCTTTCCAATCAATTGGCTGCTTTCCCACATAGACTGTTAGCACATTGTTTGAAGATGGATGACGCCTGTCGCATTGACTTTTGTCATTCGTAAGTTAGTCGAGCTGGCGTTCGAACTCAGGACCCTTGGATAAAGAAACAGGGATCGGGCTTACTAATGCTTAGAAATGGTACTTCCGGCTTTTCCTCATTGCCGCTCAAGGCAGTGGCGTTAGCATTACGACTGACTCGATGTGGTCAGAATGAATTGACCAGTAGTACTGGTTACTTACACAGGAAACGCACGTGATATAAATGACAAATTGTTGAAAGAGGCATAACACACAATAGACATATCAGGAAAATGGTTTTTTAAAAACTATTTCCCTTTAATCATTTCTAATGGCTATTCGTCCTATAATTAATGTATACAGTCTCATTCCAAAGTTTCAAAACTCAACATGTTACGTCGTTGTCAGATTGTTTCAGTTATATCACGGCGACAGTTCATTTACTCATGATCCCTGAATAAACAAACCAGTACTAGGCTAGGCTAGGAAATGTGAATTCCCTAAGGGCATTCCACCATGACCGTTGAGACCGGAGATCGAACCCGGGACCCCCGGTTCCAAATCCCCGAAGCCATCCACTCGGTAACGGCATATTTCTCGTACTGATTTACACCAACTGAGTAAACACTGTTTTTTTTATTCTACTTTTTTATTTGGTCAAATTCCATTTCAATCGTTTTTCAATTTTATCACGGCAACAAACACTTTATCCAAAGGAGGCGAAAAGTGTCTGTCCGGGTTAGCCTGCGCGGTATACTTAGGCTGGTCCGGTCGATACTTTAAACAGAGTCCACATGGTTGGTTTTCTCGCGAGACGGTTCAATTAGACGCTCTCTGACGGCTCTTAAGCAGACAAAATATTGAGCCAAAAGGAGATATTGCTATTTTTGCCACAACAATTCTAAGCTTGATCCAATAATTGTTCTTACATGCATTTAAAGAGCGTTTACATAGTTTTGACTTAATGTTTCCAAAGTCGTCTGCTGCAGATGTTTTGTATGTGGGAAAAGATAACATTATATCTTCAATAGAAGGGTCGTGAGTTCAAACCCCATTCAACCATTGATTCTGTCACAAAATATAGATGATCTTTAGGTTTGATATTAATGAGTTTAAAATATTGAAGAAAAAGGACACTTTGCTTGTTTCGAGCAATTTGTCCCTTTTAACAATATTTTCAAACGTCGTCTGATGTATTATCGTGTCAGAAGTATTCTACATCAGCGAAGCCTTTCCTACACGAAAGGCGCATTTTAACGCATCTGCAGCAGACGACTTTTGAAAACAATGTGACAAAAGAAGAAATCGCCACAATGTTTTCAACTGTATTACATAATCGTACATGCATTTGAAGATGTATTATAAATAGTTTTATTCCAAAATGTTTTCAAACGTTGTCTGCTGCTGATGCATTGTATGAGGGAAAGGGTCAATGGGTTAGGGAGGAACGTGGGATAAGTCGTCTGCTGCAGATATGTTGTATGTGGGAAAGGGAGGGTTTAAGAGTTAAGGAGGAACGTGTTTTTGTACTTTTAACCCTTTCCCTCATATAGACGCTTTCCGACGCCTCTGCAGCAGACGACTTTTTGAAAACATAGTAACAAAAGAAGAAATTGCTCAAAACGAGCAATTTCTCCTTTTGCTACAATGTTTTCCACTTTTAGTCATAGGTAATACATTCAATTATAGAGATTTTCTATTTTTTGACAAAATATGTTCAAAGTCGTCTGCTGCAGATGTGTTGTATGTGGGAAAGGGAGGGTTTACGGGTTAAGGAGGAGCGTGGGTTATTCGAGTTCGATTACAGGGTATAAAACCAGGATAGATTTTCGACATTAGGTTATTAGTCGTTTATCGTAATACGGCCGAACACATCACAGGAACATTGAAGTTTGAATTAAATTAGACACGAAGTTTCGTGAACGAACGCCTTTCAAGATATTAGGAAAATTAAATGAACATTTGCTTAAAAAATAAAAAATAGAAAATTTAAGATTGAAAAATAATTTACATTTTAATGAGATTTAGCGAAAAATAGATCTCTCTATATATTTCTAGAAATAAACTTTAAGTTTGTTTAATAGACGCCGGACTTTTTTTATCGTACCATAAAAAAAATCTAAGACTAAGTTCGTTTAGGCTAGAATAATGATGCTGTATATGGAATTAGTTTTCGTTTCGATGTTATTTTATACAAGCAGAGCGGCAGATCAACCCAAGGTACGTATAATCATTATAATCACAGATGTAGGCTACCTGTAGACGCATTTCGACGCATATGCAACATGCGACTTATGCTAACATTGTGGCAATTTCAGAAATTGTTTATAATATGCAATTTCTTGTTTTGTCAAAATTTTATCAAATCTTTCCGATATTTAAACTTATCCTTATAAGAAATGTAGATTTGTTATATGTGATAAAGAGTCAAGAGGTTCTTAAAGAACACAAAATGTATCTAGTAATTTAAAATACATTTTTTTGGGGTGAAAATCTTTCGCATTTTCTCACAATATTTTCCAATATCGTTTGCTGATGTTGCGTCAAAAAATGTCTGTATTAGGATATTTCGAATATAAGAATGTACAGTTCTAATTTACCCAGTATTTTTTCCAGAAGGTAATAATTATATTATTACTTTATAAGCAATAGTATTATAATATTTTTTATTGTTTTTATTAAAAGTCTTGATTCAAAGTATATTAAGAAAACTATAGTAATATTATATCATGACCTTTTTGTTTGATTGTATTAAGTATTCAAATTATGCTGTAGGCATTTCAATCAAACAAGTAGGTGTATTTCATACTTCCGCATCTTCTACGCCGTTGACACCCGCTCAGGTATAAAAACAGCTCTATTTTGAAGGTCAAAATTTAGCCATTAAATACCTTCTTTATTTCCATGAATATCAACAAGTTTCAACCCCCAATTGCTAAACTATCTTCAATGTTTACAGGTAGGGTACCGCCCTATATCATTGAAAAGATTAGCCCCTCAGATATAAAATAATAGATAAAAAGGAGTCACGTATTTTGCAAGAAAGAAAACACTCCGCGTAGATGGTTCCTATCATTTTGCAGGGCTAAAATTTGTTAACCACATAATTGAGCTGTCCCGCGAGAAAACCAACGTTATAGCATCTGCGTAATGTATCGACCAGATCAGCCTGCGCTTTCCGCGCAGACTGATCCGGGCCGACACATTCCGTACCAGGAGGGTAGATGTATAGAGTAGTGATTTCTGAAACAGAAAATCCACAGGAGGCGAAAAGTGTCTATCCGGGTAAGCCTGCGCGGCAAGCTTATGCTGACCAGGGTCGACACTTTAGGCAGAGTCCACAATGTTGGTTTTCTCGCGGGACGGCTCAATTATTCTATTTTCACTATCGGACAAGGTCAAAATACAAATAATTATCACATTAAACAATTCCAGTGCATCTGTTACATATTTACAATGAAGTTTAACTAATTGTCACATATCGAGCGTATTCTAATAAAAAATATACACTCATTTTTACTCGAACACAGGATTTTAAAGGGATTATTTGCAATTGGTGAAATCATACATATTTATCAACCTTTTCCCACATAAGATACATATTCAGCACAGGACTTTAAAAAACATTCATGTTTGAAACAAGTATAGTTAGTGAATAGTGTTGAAAACATTGTGACAAAAGGAGAAATAACTCAAATTTAAATTAATTGATTTCTCCTTTTGCAACAATGTTGTCAAAAGTCGTCTGCTGCAAAGGTGTCAGAAAACGAATGTATAACCCACTGATCTTAACTTGTATACTATGGAATAGAAAATATTGTCCGGACAAAGAAGACAAAATTACATTTTTTAGAAAAATTTCCTTCTTTTTCCAAATATTTTTCAAAAGTCGTCATCCGGTCACAAACTCTCTGTATCGTTAAGGGGATAGTATTGCCCAACTACCGATATAGTAGTTCTTAGCAAAAGTATTGCCTATGTTGCAGTTTATGATATTTCCTAATTTTCGCTTATCTAGAGATGAGTATCAAAATGCCAGTGGAAAATCAAATTATTTGAAAGTTTTATTAGATTTGACCCTTTCCCTCAAACAACAAATCTTCAGTATACGATTTTGAAATTATCTTGGTAAAATTGTTGAACAATTCTTAAAATAAAAGGTATAATTATTTAATATAATTCAAAATATTCTGGCAGAATGAGAAATTGCCCATAACATTTGAATACTTTTTCTTTTTGCAACTCTGCTGTATATGTGTCTAAGTGGGAATGCATGTGGTAAAGGGTCAATGGATCAATCGGGGCATCTTATTAAATGTAACCCTTTCCCACATACAGCACATTTGCTGCAGACGATTCTGAAAATATCTAGGCAAAAACAAAGAAATCTCTTTAAATCATAGTTTATTTACTGTTACTAAAAAATGTTGAAAACAATGTGTCAAAAGGAGAAATTGCGCAATTTTTATTTTTGTCGCATTGTTTTCAAAAGCCGTCTACTGCAGAGGCGTCTACTTGCGACTGCTTGTAGAAAAAGGGTTAATATCATAATATCATCACTGCGGATTTTGATACCCTATCATCGTAGTCCCTTTAATTGAAATTGTTAGGTATTTCTTTATCAATTTGCAAATTCCACCCTTTCCTCTGATGTTAACACGTTTCGAGAGACCCGTTCATCGTTCAGTAGATATTGAAAAAGAAACGAGTTTCCTGAAAACGCAAACATGGTTCAGTAGTACAAGTATACCTTGAAAACCGACCTCATTTCGATGTATGGACGTTTTGAAGCAACGAGATTCGACCATGCATTCAAACAACGTTAATTAATCTTTCCCCATAAACTACAATTCACAAGTAGTCAAATTTGATTACATCGCAGCAGACATATTGAAAATCTCTATAAACGAATGCATGTATTATTGAAAAGATTAGAAAACATTGTTGTAAAAAGGAGAAATTGTCCATCATGAGCTATTTCATGTTCGTCACATTGTTTTCCAGAGATGTTTCTTTTATGAACAAAGGATTAAGAGCTCGTTATGATACTTATTCAGTTTTTCGACTCGGTTAATTCATTGAACAAACCAGGGAACAATATGCAAATCCATGAGACGAATCTTTGATTTAACCGTTTACCTTGTAAAATACTGGGTAAATTAGAACTGTACGTTCTTATATTTTAAATTTCCTAATACATATATTTTTGACGCAACATCCGCAAACGATATTGGAAAACATTGTGAGAAAATGTATGTGTATGGTTTTCACCGCCTAAAAATGTATTTTAAATTTCTTTATACATTTTGTTTTATTTAAGCACCTCTTGACTCTTTATCACATATAACAAATCTTCGCAAAACTGCGGGAATTAAGTATAAGTTAGATTTCGGAATTGTAATGCCTGCTTATGAAAAGGAGTAAAAGGCATTTAAGATAATGAGAAATATCTCAATTTGAGCAATATCTTAACCCCACCCCGAATGTCGTCTGCTACAGAGACTTGAAAAGTCGTCGGTATCAAGGAAAATCTTAACGTTTTCCCACATAAAGATGGATGTCATATTACATTTAAACAAAATGACAAAAGGAGTAATTGCATATTATAAGCGTGTTTTAGCGTGTTTTTCATTATTGTCATAATGATTTAGACTCTATTCAATTTACTTTCATTTATATAGTTGTTTCATACGTTTTCAAATTCGTCTACTGCAGATTTGCTTTGTTATGGAACAGGGTTAAGACATAAGATTTCCAATGCATGAATATTCAATAAGGTTGTCCCTTCTACTTATACTAAGTGCAATGTCAACACGACAATCTTACTGTCGTTTGATTAACACTGTCGAACACGCAGAAGACATTCGACGCATTTGAATAAGTTTTGGTATTTTGACCTTGTTTGACGGTGAAAAAGAGTACAGCCCAATCTGTTTTTTTTTTAACCCTTTCCCTCATATAGACGCTTTCTGACGCCTCTGCAGCAGACGGCTATTTGAAAACATAGTGACAAAAGAAGAAATTGCACAGAACGTGCAATTTCTCCTTTTGCCACAATGTTTTCCACTTTTAGTCATAGGTTATCCATTCAATTCAAAGAGATTTTCTACTTTTTGACAAAATATGTTCAAAGTCGTCTGCTACAGAATTGTCGCATGAGGGAAAGTGTTAAAGACCACAATGGGAAGAGATAAATCTGGTCTCTGCTTACAGGGGGTTCATTAATTACAGGGTCACCTGTGCAGAAAATGAATAATTGGACAATTAAAAGTATGGTTGCTATAGACAGGGAATTGCTAAATAAAGGTGGTCTTTAAACACAGGTTTGACTGTATGCTGAAAAACTAGTTTTGGCCCAGCCCGGTTGTGTGCAAAATGACGGGAACAAATCTCCGCGGAGTGATTTCTTTCTTGCATAAAACATAGAACCCCCCTGGTATACAAACATTTCTATTTAAGCACAGGTTTTTTAGAGACTGTTTGGCGTACTTAGAGTTCAAACCTTTTAAACATATAGACGCTTTCAGACACCTTGGCAGCAGTAGACGCTTTCAGACACATTGGCAGCAGACGACTTTCGAAATTATCATGACAAAAGGCGACATTGCTCATAATAAGCAATGTCTCCTTTTGCCACAATGATTTCTACTCTATTAAATAACCATACCACCTTTTATAGATATTTTCTATAATAAGACCTTTATAATTTCAACGTCATCTGCTGCGGATCTATTGTATGGGGGAAAGGGTTAATGTGACCCGCTGTACCAGAGGTTAAAGGTTAGACAGGATTGCATGTGGGTATTCACACCAACTGGTCGTCCTCATTCACGACGTGGAATACCGTGGTGCATGGGTAGAGCGTCGGCCTCTCGTACCAAAGCTCATTGGTTCGAATCTCGTGATAAGCGGGCTCTGTGATATTTCCATAGTATGTGTTCGGGCGCGAGAACTGGTTAAATCTGAAGGAAGCGTGATTAATATAAGCCGATAACTTGTTCCACAATCGATGTAAATTAAATCAGTTTAAAGTAATCATTCACACGTACATTTTCGCCTTTTATGCGACATGCACGCATTATTAACCGCTATTTTTAAACGACTTTCTATTTAACAACATGTTTACCTCAAACACGTAAACACTCTGAAAATGGTGTAAATAGCTTTCCCTCCTTGGCGCTCAGGCTGGTAGTGTAAGCATTGCAGCTAAGTTACTGGTGTAAGGTTAAATGGACCAGTATTACTGGTAGCTTACCAGAGAAACGCCGTGGTATAACTGACAATTTTATTGAACACGGAGTAAACACCATACAAACAAACAATTACCCCATTATTCACGACATCCAGAGAACCGTTAAAAGCTTAAAACCTGACGTGTTAACCCTTTCCCACTTTGCAGATGCATTCTGACGCATTTGCAGCAGACGACTTTTGAAAACAATGTGACAAAAGAGAAAATTGCTCAAAACCAGTAATTTCTATTTTTGCCACAATGTTTTCAATTTTCTTTAATAATAAGACCTTTATTATGAAGTATTTTCTTGTTTTTGTCAATATGTTTTCAATGTCGTCTGCTGCAGATGTGTTGTATGTATTAATCCGGGTAATACATATATCATCGGATGATGGTCTGTACTTCTCTTCAGACAATGTTATCTTGTCATCCATTGACTTTGATCTATCACTAGAACACACATGAGTACGTACTCTCTGGCTTTGGTCTAATTGACAACCCCCGCCGCTGCAGTAAGTAGAGCGTCGGTGTCGGGTGCGGGAGGTCGCGGGTTTGATCCCAAACCGGGTCACAGAAAAATATTTTAAAAACTGTTAAAATGGCCTTCGCCCCTTTGCGCTCAAGGTTCTAGGGTAAGCATTACGAGTGACTCGCTAGTATCAACATAAATGGACCATTAAGACTGGTAACCTACCCAGGAAACTTAGTTATATAACTGAACATTTGTTGAAAGAGGCGTAAATCACAAAAAACAAACAAAAACCTCTCTTCAACAATATTATCTTTTTATCCTTGTCCACTCTTTCGTGACTTTGATCTATCCCTACAAAATAAACATGGTCGACGGCACCTATGGGTGAACGTACATGTATTATATGGCTTTGGTCTAATTGACAACCAGCCCGGTGCTGAAGTAGTATAGCGTCGGCCACGGGTGCACTCAAGGTTCTAGGGTAGGACTTACAACTGACTCGCTAGTATCATGCTAAATGGACCACTAACACTGGTTTTCTACACAGGAAACTCAGTGATATAACTGAACATTTGTTGAAAGCGGCGTAAATCACCAAACAAACAAACAAACAATAACTTCTCTTCAAATATGTTATCTTTGTATCCATTCCCCCACTCCTTTCGTGACTTTGATCTATCACTACAGAATAAACATGGGTGATGTACCTACTCCCGATGTACGCACTCCCGATGTACATACTCTATGACCTTTGTCGTATTGACAATCATCCCGTTGCGCAAGTAGTAGAGCGTCGGCCACGGGAGGTCGCATGTTCGATCTTCGACAGGGCCAGAACAAATATTCTAAAATTTCACAACGGTTGAAATGTCGTTTGCCCCTTCGCGCTCAGGGTTCTAGGGTAAGAGCTACGACTGACCCGCTTGTATCAGGATTAAAGTAACAAAAATACTGGTAACTTACCCAGGAAACTCCGTAATATCATTGAAACTCGTTGAAAACGGCATAAAACACCAAACAAACAAATACTCCATAACTTCGCTTCAAATATGTTATCTTTTTATCCATTTTCACTCCTTTCGTGACTTTGATCTATCACTACAAAATAAACATGGTTGACGGGACCTCCCGATGTATGTACTCTGTGGCCTTTGTCGTATTGACATTATTTGAGTTGTTGGAGTTTATTCTCGTAAACCAATTGGCCTGGTTTACGATGTGAAATTTTACAAACATTTTCGAAGTGCGTAGGGCAACAGGGACGTGTTGATATCTAAGCCCTGTTTTGTTTGCATACCCTTGTGCATTGACCCTTTCTCATATGCAATAAATCTGCAACAGACGGTGAAAGCAAGCATGTAGACAAACAATAAAGAAACGTTCTGTAAATACAAGTATAACTACTGCAAATAGATGACATTGGTAGGATTGAGCTGTCGCATTTGAATACATAAAAAGGGACTGGCATATGTTCCGAATGAATGAATAGATGTCGAATAATTTAGATTATACTACTAGAATGAACAGACTGTAATCATTAGATATAGGTCTCAAATAAATGCAGTCAACAGGCATATTCAATAGTATAATTGAATACTTGTTTTAAATAACCGTTACCAACATAGAGAAGCTTTCTGAAGCCTCTGCAGCAGACAATGATTGAAAACCTATTCCTTTTTCCATTTTTGTTACAATGTTTTCAACTGATTTCAAAGTCGTCTGCAGCGGATTTGTTGTATGTGGGAAAGGGTTACGTCAAGAATAGCATGATTAGGTCATCTATGATTCTTTGGAGCTCTGTGTTTCATAATTTTGTTTTCAAACTTTTATTTTTATATTAACACAATATCACAAAGTTTGTAAGAATTAGAATGGTTATTATATTTTTTGAGAAAATATTTAGGTAATATGATTACACTCGAACAAAATAATAAAATTCGTCACCCATACACAGTGTAAAGGAACACCGTTCGATTCAGGTCATTAGTAAAATATACCCCTTTGAAATGAATTACATCTTCGATCAAATGTGCCGAAGGTAGATTTTCCTATGACGTGGTACATTTGTTTCTATTTTCAGTTTCATGTTGAACTGTCACCAGAAGACAGGTTACACTATTTCGGAACAGATATTCTAGAAGAGGGTGAGAATTTTATCTTATAATACATTGATACCTGCCGCTTCGTGCACGCGTAGAAGTCTTCTACAAGTTTATGAACAATATAGATCCAGATCATTCAATTCCAACCAGTCTATTCATGTTTACAATTAATGTTACTAAGTGTCACATATTCACTGCAGGTCCGGTAAATGTATACACTTATTTTCTAAGCCAACACGTGTTTCTTTTAGGGACTATTTGGCTGTAGATAAGTTTTTCCGCGGATATATTTCGGTATACATTGACCTTAAAGATTGATTCTAATAGGACTGAATAGATGCAAAGGCTGATCTGAACCTACACTTTTTACAAATACCATTTATTGCAAAGACAGGCACATTTATCATTAACACATGAGCCGTCCCGCGAGATAACCAAACAGTGTGGACTCTGCGTAAAGTATCGAACCGGATCAGCCTAAGCATGCCGCGCAGGCTTACTCGGATATACACTTTTAGCCTCCTGTGGTTTTCTGTTTTAGGAATCATTACTCTATACCTCTGTCCACCTGAGACGGAATGTGTCGGCCCGGATCAGTCTGCGCGGATTGCGCAGGCTGATCTGTGTCGATACATTACGCAGACGCCAAACTATTGGTTTCCTCGCGGGACGGCTCAATTGTCTATTGATTGTATGACCAACTTATTGGTAAAGTGGTTAGAATGTTCCGCCTCTGGAGATGGAGACCAGGGTTCAATCACAGCTCAGGTCATATCATAGACATTCCCATCGTAGTACTGGTTTCCCCCTTCTTGGCATTCTGTATTGTGGTATTACTATTTCGAATTATGTATTGGTGTTAGAATACACATATCATAAGTAATAGTAATAATACACGCAAATACTGTTGATTGGTTTGAAGTTTAATGCCGTTTTTTAACAAATTTGTCATATCACGGCGGCCATACCGGTACTCCACACAGCAGTCTTTCTAAGCCACTGGCTCCTTTTCCACATAGACTGTTAGGCCATTGGTAGAAGACGAATGACGCCCGTCTCAATGACTTTTGCCAAACGTCGGAAAGAATTTCGCACTTATAACTCCTGGATTGACAACCCGAGTATACCCACTGAGCTACCGGGAATAACCATTATAACAAACAAAGAACTGTTTGGAAGACAGCTGAATATTGGTAGAAAGTCGAAAGTCGAAACGTCCCTGGCTCGAATCCCACGAGTAGCGGGGTTTGCATTCGGGATGTTCTGACTGATACGGCGAGAGTACGTGTAAGGTATCCAGGAAGCAAATGCCGAGCATGATTAAAACAAGCTGAAAACTTTCGAAAACCATGTAAAATAAATAAGTTCAAATTAAACTAATACCGTACGGCATTTATGTTTCAGTTCCGGAATATGAATACACATCACCACAGTCGATTGACAGACGAAGGAGGCGAGATCTTTCCGGATCGGATGACACTTTAGAATATCTCGTTGAAGCGTTTGGAACAACAACTCATCTTATACTAGAAAAGAATAAAGACCTCGTAACGCCAGGTAAGACAATTTAGCGCCACATTCCCTAAAGTAGACTGTCCCATAATGTTTTGTTATAAAATAATTTGAATATTTTGATAACTTTAAGGGAACAATTGAATATTTTGATAACTTAAAGGGAACAATTGAATATTTTGATAACTTAAAGAGAAACAATGCTGACCTGACCCACATGCATCTGTATTGTTTTCAAAAATCTAATTATTGTCATTGGAGCTGAAAGAGTTAAGTAACAGTATCCCTTATGGGCTCGGCTATTTCCGTATGAAGTCGTTAATGATCGGTATTAGTCGGTAGCTTCTCGGTACTTGTCACGGAAATTGATAGCCAATAGTATCCCTTACGGGCTCGGTTATTTCCGTATGAAATTGTTGATGGTCGTTATAGGGCGGGAGATTGCCGGTTATTTTCACGGAAATCGCTAGCCTATGAATTGTTTAGATATATTGAAATTGTATGGAAATTGTCGAGCCCAAGAGGGACCTTGTATCTTAAATCATTAAACGACACATATCATACCCTTTCCCCAAATGTGCAGCAGACGATTTCGAAATCACTTCAGACCAAATATAGAATATATAAACTATTTTTTGGCTAGTTTTAAAAAACGATATGGCAAAAGAATAAACGGCTCAGTATGAGTCATTTTACCACATTGTTTTACTTCAAAAGCCACCTATTGCATGTGCTTCAAAATGCGTCTGTTTGTTCAATGGAAGAAATGAACCCCGGCTAACACATTAATTATACTGATGATTGATAAAAGTTATAGTGACTTGCATCATTCCGCTACCAACAATGGCTTCAAAAATTATTGTTGGAAGGTAGCTAGTGTGTTGAGAAGAATGGTGTGTTGGGAAGAATGGTGTGTCGGGTGCTGGTGCGAGAGATGCAGAAAACACATTATGAACAGGCCACCGTTCTATAACCTGAAAGAAAATGTTTAAAAAGACGGGAAACTCCAGACGACATTGAAAACATCCAGGCAAATGTATGGAAAATATTTCTATAAATAATAGTATACTTATTGAAAGAGCTGAAAACATTGTGGCAAAATGAGAAATTGTCTTCATGCTGCTCCAAAGTTGTCTGCTACAGAATCGTTAACATGCAAGTGGGAATGAGTTTAAAGAGGAATAACTGAACAGTGAATTAAGCAATGCTAACAATCTGTTATTTAAGCCATTTCTCCTTTGTCATACATGTTGGAATAAAAGTTTGCTGCAGAAGCATCAGAAGGCGTCCGTATGTAACAAAGGGTAAGTACAGCAGAATGTGGGTTAGTTATCTAATTTGATAATCTTTATAGCTTGCGTTGTACAACACATGCAAAGTAATGGGACAAGAATCGTGTATCCATGCCACGAAGCGGAAGTGGATTGTTTCTACACCGGAAGAACGGGTAACCATAGTAACTCCTGGGTCTCAGCTACAGTATGCGGCGGTATGGTAAGTTCCGTTTTCTACCGATACGTAAATGTAATATATCTATAGGTGCTAGATAATTAATCATAAACATAACTCAAAAAGCATACTATTGCAATAAATATCCATATCAAATATAGACGGTTATAATGTCTAATTTTGGTTTTTGAATGACCACTATATATATGAAATTCGCATTGCTGACCTCTAGTATGACATAAGGAGAATAATAATAAATATGCATAACAATATGTTATACCCTCACTGTCGATTAATTATAATTATTTCGTTAGAATATTAGTGATCGAAAATGATACCGCATTTATATATATCTATATCTATAACAAATCTAACTCCAAAAGAATTGACAAGGCGCTCATAATTTTCAATCAGTGTTTTTTGCATGATCGCCATTTAAGACATATCCAAAATGGTCTGTGCCCTTCAGCGAACTTTGACATTTTCGGACGGATTATTGGGGAAAATGTATACCCATGTAAATATGACTTAACAATATTGGCATACACATGATAGTTGTACAAAGATGTTTTATTTTGATGACACACGTGTTTACGACTTTCATCAAATGTTGTTTAAAACACAAATGAAGTTAGGTTTAAGTGACGCACAGGTATATCTTTGTATACAAATATATATTCTATAACATAACAGTATGCACTTGCGTGAAGGTCAGGCGTAACACTACTTGTGAATGCATCCCTCGTGTATTAAAAATAGCCAAAAGGTAGTAAAGACTGTATTATTATTTTATATAAAAAGTGCATGTGTGTCTCTTGCCGAATGCAAACTGTAAACATCATTTGACATGCAGTGTACATGTACAATATGTTATGTGGTGAACGTGTTTTGATTTAAGATAGTTTAAGCAATTGACCTTGCAGCATGGTATGATTGGGATGCCAGACAAAACGATTACAATTCAGCCAATCAGAGAAAAGCACAAGTCACGTGTCCGAAGAGAGACGGATCTTGCCGAACCACACATTGTTTACGTCCGTGAACGAAAGAATTTCGTCGATGCCGATGGTAAGGCTTTCTAAAAGTCTTAAATAAATATGTCCCTTGGTTATAGATATAAATTTTTCTGCGACTTCTTGAAAACAAATAACATTTACAACTACTACTACTACTTCTTCTACTACTTCTACTACTATTACTACTACTACTACTACTACTACTACTACTACTACTACTACTACTACTACTACTACTACTACTACTACTACTACTACTACTACTACTACTACTACTACTACTTCTACTACTATTACTACTACTACTACTACTACTACTAGTAGTATTACTTCTTCTACTACTACTACTACTACTACTACTACTACTACTACTACTACTACTACTACTACTACTACTACTACTGCTACTACTACTGCTACTACTACTACTACTATAAATACTACTACTACTACTACTACTACTACTACTACTACTACTACTACTACTACTACTACTACTACTCCTACTCCTACTTATACTACTACTACTACTACTACTACCATTACTCCTACTACTACTACTACTCCTACTCCTACTTATACTACTACTACTACTACTACTACCATTACTCCTACTACTACTACCACTTCTACTGATGCTACTACTGCTACTGATATAACTACTACCTCTACTTCTAATGCTACTATAACAACCCCCACTACAACTTATAATAATGAATTATATCATTAAAACTGAATGTATAAACTTCGATTTAAACAGTTTTAGCAAACCACTCCGAAGTCAAAAAGTCGAAACGAAGGAGGCGACGAAGTGACAGTAAAAAGTACATCGAGACCACGGTTGTCGTTGACCAAACAGTTTATGGATTCCACGGAGATGAGACACAGAAGATGGTGAAAACGATTATGAATATTGTATGTACTATAACCCTTTACGTACTGTACTTTACGTACTGTAACCATTTACGTACTGTACTTTACGTACTGTAACCATTTACGTACTGTACTTTACGTACTGTAACCCTTTGCCACATACAAATAATATTGTGTCATTTCTACAAGCCGACGAGCCCCAGTAGCTCAGTCGGTAGCGACACAGGCTGTCAATCCAGGGGTTGTGTGTTCGAATCCCAGCTCGGCCAACACTCTTTCCGACGTTTGACAAGAGTTACTTTGACAAGCGTCATTTGTCTTTGTTATAATGAGATAACAGTTTTTGAGGAAACGCAGTCATTTGCTTGGAAAATATATTGTGTGGATTACTGGTGTGAGAAAGCTAGGAAATACATGAGTAGGTGAACTGGCCGCCGGGATATGACTAAATAAATTGTTGAAAACGGCGTTAAGCCCCATTCAATCAATCAATCAGTTCTGCAACAACATCATATAACAACTTTACGCGGTATGACATACATATTTGTTTCATTTTTTTATTAAACCAGATATCGTAAACAAAACTATAAAAGGGAAAATGTTGTCATACTTTTTTTTATTTTACAGGCTGCTGAGCGCTTCTTAGATTCCAGCCTGCGTACACCTCTTTATATGACCTTGAACAAGCTGATCATACTGGAAGAAGATCAGGTTTCTGTTTCATATAATATATTTCACCCTGTCCCACATACAACAAACCTGCAGCAGTATTAGGGAAACAAAAATGATGAAATACGCTCTTAACCCGTTCCCTCATATAGACGCTTTTCAAATACTATACTTTAAACAATCTCAAAGAATAACAAAATGTTTCCTCTTATAGGAAGTGGATTGAAATCTTTTTGCAGCAGACGGCTTTTTGAAAACATAGTGACAAAAGAAGAAATTGCTCAAAACGAGCAATATCTCCTTTTGCCACAATGTTTTTCCACTTTTGGTCATAGGTTATCCATTCAATTATAGAGATTTTCCATTTTTTGACAAATTATGTTCAAAGTTGTCTGCTGCAGAATTTTAGTATGAGGGAAAGGGCGGTTAAAATTGAAGTATGACTTAGCCCTAAGTAGGGTTGGTTGAATTGGACCCTGGAGTCCATTTTGTAGTTAAAATGTACACGTTGGCATTTCTGAACAGTGAATATGTGTCAAATCCGCATGCACACCTGTACCGTCTTGTCAGAATACACACCACTTGACAGAAGCTTCTAGCAAGCTTTTTAAGTATGTGAGAACAGTGTAGATCTAGATCAGACTGCGTGGATGAATAGGCTGATCTGGATCGACAATGTTCGCAAAAGGCAAGTTGTACTGTTCGGGACTTAGGGTCGAATTTTACTCTAGCCGAGCCTCGGTAGCTCGGTCGGTAGCGACACGGGCTGTCAATCCAGGGGATGTGATCCCCAGCTCGGCCAAAATTATTTCTGACATTTGATAAATAATCGACCAGCGGTGCTCTGGCCGCTGTGATATGACCAAAAAATATGTTGAAAACAGCAACAAACCCCAATCAATCAATCTAATTTAATTTACGTAGTATAACCGTAAACCCATTAAATCCCAATATTCTGGCTGTATTAATTAGAAGACGTCTTAATTAATTGAGTTCACGAATTCAGCCGTGATTTGTGGAAACTATGAAGTGTTTTTCATAAGTGTTAGATAAATATAGTTATATTGCGACCAGACGTGAAAATAAATATTGCTGGATAATGATATCTTTGTAAGATAAGAAATATGAAACTTTGATTAACTATTAGCAAATAATAAATACTCAATAAGCATGCGTTATGTAATTTTGAAAGTATTTATAAATTTGACAACTATGAACGTTCCTGTTAAACAAAGTACAAACTCAAGTGATATGAAAGTATATTTTTGAGATAGACCTAAGAAAATACGCCCATTGTAAAATAGAAGAATTGCCCCATTCATGAAAGTTTACTGCTATTCTCAAAAAGATTCGGATGTCGTTTTAATGTGGGAAAAGTGTGCATAAATCGGCGAGGATCATCTTGGACTCCGGCAATGTTGAACAGCACGTGTAGATCAAAGTAATAAAGTGCAAAAATATTAGTACCTCTTTGTTATATGAATGAAGACTCTAATAGAAAACTTTTATGAATACTAAAGTACAGTACAATATCATATCTGCATAATCCTTTTTGTTCAGTTTAAGAATACAAGGAAATCTAGTTAAAAACATTGTTGTAAAAGGAGATACATGACAGTTTGTATTCCTCGTTGTAACATAAATGTGTATATATTTAGGCTGGACTTAACATCGTTGCGGATTCCACCGTTACACTCAACAGTTTTTGTGACTGGCAAGCCGGATGGAACCCTGCCCAAGACTCGAACCCAGAACACGCTGATTACGTGCTTTTAATCACAAAGTAAGTTTCGTGCATGTTTGCAAAAACAACGTATACAATGTATATGTATTTGCATTGGCAATCATTTACTTCCAACATCATACTTCTTCGTCTTCTTCTTTCTGCTGCCATTTTCATCAATATGAAGTTACTGCCATTGGAGATGCGCACATTGTATCGAGAACAAATTGAAATTTGAATTAAAAGGTGTAATTGTGTCGAATGGTTGTTTAAAAACCAGATATTAACTAGGCTTGATAGAGTGTGTGGTCACTTGTGTCTTAAATGACTCAAGGTACGCAGCCTGAACCCTATCTGATCGTGTTCCAGTCACGAATGGTTCGAGTAAAGAATGGCAAATTGTGGTAATCTTATCAAGACGATATTGTTAACCCTTTCCCACATACGACAATTCTGCAGCAGACGACTTTGAACATATTTTGCCAAAAAATAGAAAATCTCTATAATTGAATGGATAACCTATGTCTAAAAGTGGAAAACATGGCAATAGGAGAAATTGAACTTGACACACTGAGAAAATACTCATCTTTGATAATTGAAACGATCGAATTATTTATGCATTTTTCTATTTCAAACCTGTCCTGCAGACAACTGTTATATGTTTGCAAAACAATATGAATATTTTCTATAAATTAAAAAAAGGATGATGAACTTGCTTATCATGAGCAATTTCTCCTTTGATAAAAAACGCTTTGCAAAGTAACTTTCCCCTACCATTACATCATATGGTCAGGCATACACCAATAATCGCGACGCCCCTTGCACATGGTGTAGTAAGCAAAATACTATTGAGACAATCCTTCGAAAGTATAGAGTTTGCTTCATTATGTATGTATTGATATCAAACATCCAGTTGCAATTGTCCGCGCTTTAGAGTTAATGATAATCAAGTGTCTACTTGCTAATTTACCATATATATGCAATATTGGTATATAAGCGAGTTTCTGCCTTTAGGATTTTTGCACACAACCTGTGCGAGTACTGGTTAAGTCTCCAGGAAGGCGACATCGAGCATGATTAGTATAAGCTGAAAGCTTGTTTCGCAATCGATGTAAAATAAATAAGTTTAAATTAATACAGTCGCCATTGTAAATTGTTTCATACTAGATATACTCATTTCCTATAGGGTACCAGACTGATACGATATATATGCCATACTGTTGTAAAGCAGATAACTTTAAATAATGATTTCAATTTTCACACAGGTTGGACCTTGAACACAACGGTAACAAGGCGAACACGGGGTTAGCGCTAGGCGGCATGTGTGGTCGAACATCTAAATGTTCGGTGAATGAGGACTCCGGCCTTGGAACTGGCGTGACGATCACACACGAAACCGGACATGTGTATGTTTTTAGTTCCTTACTTTCTTAAGCCTTTCCCTCATACGACAATTCTGCAGCAGACGACTTTGAACGTATTTTGTCAAACAATAGAATATCTCTATAATTGAATGGATAACCTATGACTAAAAGTGGAAAACATTGTGTCAAAAGGAGAAATTGCACGTTTTGTGCAATTTCTTCTTTTGTCACTATCTTTTCAAATAGCCGTCTGCTGCAGAGGCGTCAGCAAGCGTCTATATGAGGGAAAGGGTTAATCAACTAATTAATCAATTGATAAACATCGCATCGAGGGGTGTAGGAGAAACCCTTTCCGACATATAACAAGTTTGCAGCAGTTGACTTGAAAACAATCTCGGCAAAATAATGAACACTTTCTATAAATGAAAGTTAGATTATTTAAAAATAGAAAATGTCTCCTTTTGCCACAATATTTTATATATATAGTCTTTATTCCTCCAATAATGGAGAGCATTACAATACATAGTATACACACAGATTACCTAACACATAGTATTATACAAGAGAACAAATTAACACATCAAGAAAAATAAAAAAAATAAAAAAAGATCGAACATATAAAAATACAGAACAGAACAGAACAGACGATTTCTTTTGTGTACCCACAACATAGGGTTGGAGGGCCAAATTAGAAATCTAGAACTTGCAAAACGTCCCTTATCTAGAGCTCTCAACTTATTGTACTGCTTCATATTTTTATATTTCAAACACTAACTTAATTACCTACTAAATATTAATATTTGGAGACCGACAGCGGAGGCCCTGAATTATTGATTTGTGTTGACAGTGACAGAATAAATTAGGCTCCAGATGCTGCAAGTGGGAAAGGGTTGATCAAATGTTGTATGCGTATGGGGAAGGATTAAAACAGAGTGGCTTCAATTCTTCAATTCTGGTTCTTCAACAACAGTTTATCAATATCTAAATAAGATTTGGATAAATTTATTTATTTTTAAAGAAAAAATCTGAAACATGAATTGTGATTAATGAAATAATATAAAGGAACACGCGTAACAAACAGCCTTTCAAAATTTATATCGAAATGCAACAAAAAATTCGACCACGACGAGACTCGAACTCGCAATCTTCTGATTCGAAGTCAGACGCCTTATCCATTAGGCCACGCGGCCGTCGATATAAATAGCCTGTTTAATTAGGTATTTATTTATGGTACGCGGAACGAAGATTTTGCCGATTACTGAATAACTTTTAACAGTTTAAATACTACACTCGCGGCTACCAGCTATAAAAACTTCCCTTTACACTTATGCGCTCAGAAAATTTGAATTCTGTTCTCTACAGTGCAGGAGCAGTTTTCCGTGAAATGATCACGTGCTTTGAAAAATCAACGATGAATGCTTAAAAACAAAAACAACTAAAAACAACACATTCAAACCTGATATTGTTTAGCTCTAGTTTACCCTTTCCCTCATATAGACGCTTTCTGCCGCCTCTGCAGCAGACGGCTTTTTGAACAGATTGTGACAAAAGAAGAAATTGCTCAAAACGAGCAATTTCTCCTTTTGCCACAATGTTTTCCACTTTTATTCATAGGTTATCCATTCAATTATAGAGATTTTCTATTTTTTGACAAAATATGTTCAAAGTCGTCTGCTGCAGAAATGTCGTATGAGGGAAAGGGTTAATTACCATGTAGTGCACGGGATAATAAATCAGCTGATACTAAACCCTTCCCCACATCCAACAACTATGACTTTAAAAACATCTGGTTAACTCTTTCAGCGCCGAATTGTTTAAAGTAGACTCTTCCATGTTCAAAATCGGGCGTCTTCGATTATCATGTAATAAATGTTTGGACTATTTTGATAACTAAAAGGCAAACAATGCTGATTTCAGGTGAGACAGCTCGTTACGAGCTGACTCACCCGAATCAGTATTGTTTGCAAAAAGCTCAATATTGCCTTTGGCGCTGAAAGAGTTAACATATTAAAACTGTCTCTCTTATAGACTGTCTCTTATAGGAAATGAAATTATAATATAGAGTTGGAAATATTTTGGCAAAAGGAGAAATTTCTCATTATGAGCAATTTCCTCCTTTTGCCAATTGAAACTATGTTTTTCAAAAATCGTCATCTAAGAAAGGGTTAAAAGTTTGCACAGTGGGAAACAATAATATATACTTTAACAAAATAGTTCCGTATTATGCTGAAATTGGCCATTTTTAACAATGCGTAGCAACACGCCGTCAAAAAATTGTGAGTAAAAGAGAAAATGGTCAGAACGAATTTAATCTAAATGTTTACAAAGTCGCACGTTTCTGGTTTATTATAAAATCGGAAAGGGTTAATTTTGCAGCTATGGAGTTCCACAGATATCCTAGCCATTATCGATTATATTCCCTTCACCAATCCGGAACTACTTTCGTGTAACACGAGCAGACGATACATTACGTAACAGCGTTTTTTGAGTTTTGACATAATTCCGCCGCAGGCAAAGTAATATAGGGTTTTGAATGGTGTTTTATGCCGCTTTAAACAGTATTAAGCTCGCCAAATAGTTAATTCTGAACGGCGAGGGTAAATAAAACCAAAAAATAGAATAATTGAAACAGTGTTCTGAGCTCTATGTCTAATGGGCGTTTTGCATGTTATAAAAAACCCTTATTTAACCCTCTCACCTTTTGTGTTGTTGGTACCCATAATGGTCGTTTAAATGAGACGAAGATGTTGATTACCCACATCATTAGGTTTTGTTGGATATAATAAGAGAGATATTGTGGGGAAAAGAGCTGTATATCCCTCCTGATCTGGACCTCTAATGATCTCAGTTATATCACGACGATTTCTGGGTAAATGATCAGTTCTATAGGTAGTATTCATCATATCACCTAAGTATATTGTTTTCCATGTAAACCCTCCCCTCATATAGACCAGGGTCTTTCAAATGGTACTATTTGAAAGACCCTGTATAGACGCTTTCGGACGCCTCAGCAGCAGACAGCTTTTTGAAAACATAGTGACAAAAGAAGAAATTGCTCAAAACGAGCAATTTCTCCTTTTGCCACAATGTTTTTCCACTTTTAGTCATAGGTTATCCATTCAATTATGGAGATTTTCCATTGTTTGACAAAATATGTTCAAAGTCGTCTGACTAAGAATTGTCGTATGAGGAAAAGGGTTAAAACATGAAATAAAGAAATATGAGCTTGTACGCATAATTATGAGCAAATTTTCTTAATAAAACTTCACCCCTTTTTCAAGAAGGTAAAATTAAAGGTTTACACATGCTTATTAAACCACACTGTTTAATGTAGCTTGTTATTCAAATATATAGTATTTGTTAAATCTATAATTGTGTAATAATGCAAAATCTATAAGATTTAAAACTTTGAACTCTTTTCCACACACAACAAATTTGCAGCAGATTACTTTAAAACACATTCTGACAGTTTTCAAATACTACACTTTAAAACAATCTCAAAGAATTACAAAATGTTTCCTCCTATAGGATGTGGATTGAAATCTTAAAATAGGCCACAGTAGGTGTGAAAAACAAATATATATTTGTTGTCCCAATTCCGGCATACAATTCCATCTCCCCCGTACAGTAAATCTGCAACATTGAACACTTTTAATCCAACAACTTGAACTTGTCTATAAATATAAACGTTATTACCGAAGAGGTGAAACTACTGTGGCGTAAAGAGCAACTTAATTATCCTCAATGATTTCGAAAGCGGTCTACTACAGATGTTTGAATGTGTAAGCGTGGGAGAAAGGGTTTTAACTCCCCGGGGTAATTGTGGTGAAACATGACCCTCTAACCCTAGACGCGTTTCACGTATTGTGGCACAGAACGTTACATGTATTCTTTATCTCTCGTATATTACATCAATTAACTTCCTCCTTTTTTCGCTGTAAATCAACCAGATTCAACCCCTTAAATAAATTACTTTCTAAACGATTTACATGTAGAACATCGTATATCAGTGAAAAAGGTTACAGTTAAGCTTTAAATTAATCCAAATAAAATTCGACTCTCGAAGATGGTTATCGACCTTTTAACCACAGCTCAAACTGATAGGTTCACATTCATTTAATATCGAATCAAACAATTATTTTGCATCTTTACAATGAATTTAAACTCATTGCCATATATTCAATGCATGCTGGTAAATGTATACACTCAGTTCTACGCAAACAAATGGGTTGTTTTTGGCTGTAGACCAGCCTGTCCGCGGCTGTATTTGGCGTAATTCGACCTTTAATACAGACTAGCTTGATCCTGAAGCGCAGGGCTACATGTAATCAGGGACGTAGATCTACGTCACTGATGTAATATATTCCCACATCGACATACTTATCATGACGCTTTCACTTATACAGATCTCGTAGTCCTTATCTCGTAATTTCTCGTCAAAAACTCGAGCACATGTTCCCAGAACTCGACTAAACTCGCGTAAACGCGTACATTATTTTTGAAAACAGTTCGATCGTTGAAGAAAATGTTCTTCACATATCGTAAAGATGTTGACTAAACTCGTGTTAAAAACAAGATAATCGCACTGGTCTCGTATCAATGTGGTAGAGAACTCGAACAGGAGTCGAACTGAGGTCACGATCATCAAAAACTATCTCAAACTCGTTGTACTTACGGCAGGTTATAACTTACCAGCAGCAGTAAAAAATCGTGACAGTGTGATCAGTTCTATCTAATGCGTCGCCTGCATGCGACCCTCTTTTAATGCCGAACCACGGTTGCTCAGTTGATAGGGACAAGGACTGTCAATCATTGGGTTGTGAGTTCGAACCCCAGCTCGGACAACCTTCTTTCTGACGTTTGACAAAAGTCAATGCGACAAGCGTCATTCGTCTTTCACCAATGCGATAACAGTTTATGTGAAAGATCACCAAGTCGTTGTGTGGAACACTTGTGTGAGAAAGCCAGAAAATACATTGGAACTGGCCGCCCTGATATGAAAATGTTGAAAACGCCGTTCAACCCCATTCGCTCAAAGTATTATTTCTTAAGTGGTCCTTACTTTACTTTGCTGTTTGTTTAAAACAATTGATTACTTACGTTGTGTTACTTGTACATAGTTATTTGTTATTTACTATAGGTAGATTAGCCTGAATGTTATCACTATTCACAGCTCTAGATAAGGAGCGTTTTGTTTGTTCTAAAATCCTTATTTTATCCACTAACCCTATGTTGTAGGTGCTCAAAAGAATCGTCTCGATGAGAGGATTTCTTTTGGTTTTGTGTACCTACAACATAGGATTTGGTTGGATAATAAGAGAGATATTGTGGGTATAAGAGCTGCATAAATGAATCTACGAAAAAGGTCCACATGTGAACAAAGACCGGATTGTTGTCCTTTATAAACAGGTTCCTCTATCTGTTGATTATTACTGGACATTATTTACGTTGTGTTATTTGTTGTTTACTATAGGTAGATTAGCCTGAATGTTATACAATATTCACAGCTCTAGAGAAGGAGCGTTCTGCTTGTAAAATCCTTATTTTATCTAGTTACACTATGTTGTAGGTACTCAAAAGAATCGTCTCAATGAGGAATTGGTTGGATAATAAGAGAGATATTGTGTGGAAAAGAGCATAGTTATTTGTTATTTACTATAGGTAGATTAGCCTGAATGTTATACAATATTCACAGCTCTAGATAAGGAGCGTTTTGATTGTTCTAAAATCCTTATTTTATCCAGTTACACTATGTTGTAGGTGCTCAAAAGAATCGTCTCAACAAGAGGATTTCTTTTGGTTTTGAGTACCTACAACATAGGATTTGGTTGGATAATAAGAGAGATATTGTGGGGAAAAGAGCTGTGAACATCCCTCCCCCCGTTTTGTTTGTTCTAAAATCCTTATTTTATCCACTTACGCTATGTTGTTTGGTACTCAAAAGAATCGTATCAATGAGAGGATTTATTTGGTTTTGAGTACCTACAACATAGGACTTGGTTGGATAATAAGACAGATATTGTGGAGAAAAGAGCTGTAACCCCCGCCTCCCTTATCTGGACATCTACTGAATATATTATATTGCATTTAGTTTTATTCAGAAATTGTTTATTTATATATCAGGTTGGGGATGAATCACGACTCGGCGGGGAATGATTGTAAAGACAATAAATATATCATGTCAGCCAGCGCAGTGGGCGGACCAGACTCGTGGAAATGGTCAACATGCAGTGCGGACAGACTGGAGAAATTCTTAGAGTGAGATCAGTAAACCATTTCCCACGTACAATAAATCCGCAACAGAAGATGTTTAAGAACAACAACATTAAGTCAAAATATGAAAACTGTCTTTTAAATGAAAGAACAATTATTGAATAAAGTTGAAAACATTGTGGCAAAAGGCGGAATTGCTCATTATGATAAGTTTCTACTTTTGTCACAATATTTTCAAAAGTCGTCTGCAGCAGATACGTCAGATAGCGTCTGTATATCGATGGTTTCAAAAAGATGTAGTTACAAACGTTTTGCATGAATCCCTCGATATGGGAAATGCTTAAGTATTCCTTAGAGTGAGATGATTATACCCCTATAAACAAAGTTGAGGGAGGAGCGGTGTATAAAGGAGTACACTTGTCGGTCCGTCGTTCAGTATATTGGTGTACGGACGATGAACCATGAACGGGTTGATGCATGAAATAAAGGACAAGTTTGACTTCGGTTTCGAACCACATGTTTATGTGACAAGGCAGTATTGTAGGGGTATTAATCTCGTTCAGAGATATATTTACATTTAATGAGCCCTATATGAATATTTCCCCCTGTCAAACCAAGAAAACACATTTAAGAATCTAAGTTGTTATATTTGAAGAACGCCAAGAATGCGTACCCATGCTTGCTTATTTTCAAAGTGCGAGTTGGAAAGGGCTAATCATTTCGCTGAAGGAACCGATTTTGTGAAGTATGTTTCACCAGTTTAGAGGGAACCCCTTTTGTGAGGCCTCTGTCACTAAATTAGAGCATAGCACTATACTGGTGGTGGCCGCTCAGCTCAATATGCTCTTCTTTCAAATTATTTCTAAACTTGTTCTGTTTTGCCTTTATAAGATTCCATAGCAGCATCAAGGAAAGGATTAACTCTTTGACTGCTTGAGCCTGTTTTGTAAAACCTTGTGCCACAAGCAGGGAACCTAGCTCTATACCGGTTGCTGCTCGACTCAATATGTCTTTCTTTCAGTGTATTTTTAAAATTCACTTGTTCAGCTTGCACCTTGAAGATTCCATAGCAAAATCTAGGCAAGCATTAACCCTTTCACTGCTGGAACCGATTTTTTGAAGAGATAGACACAAAACTGTTAGCTACTCAACTCATTATTCGTTATCTTTTATATTCCTACAAATGGCTATAGACTCTTCCAGATACAAACCTTGGCAAGCCCATTTTAAACATTAAAAGGATTGATACGAGTTATAGGTGTACGATATATATAGATGAAGTATTCACAACTAAATTTGTTTCAGAGATTCAAAATGCTTGGATGATGCCCCGCCTGCCTCGGCGGATGAGCTATATACATCGAATGCGAAGCCGGGTACCGTATATTCCAAAACCCAACAATGTAAACTGTATATGGGTAAGGACGCCGAGGTCTGCGATGGTGTCCACGCGAACGGGCTGGTATGTTTATAATTAACCGTATAAATGGACACATGTTCTTCCATTATTCAAAATATAAGTCTATAATTCTGAATTATCAAAGTAACACTTTGTCGCAGTATAACGTTTTGCCCCGTTTAACATTTTGCCCCGCATGATTTCCAGACGGTGATTTTTCATGGCAGAGAACTGACTATATTGTTTTATTATAAGTATGCCTTTCAAGAACAAGACATTTCAAAACCCATTTTGCTCCAATTGTCTTTTTCATCATAATCTGTAACGATTCGTTTGATCTTATCCATTTAAGGATGTTTGCGGCGCACTGGTTTGTCGACCAAAGCCAGATGTCGGAGTTTCCGGTTGTATCATTCCACCAACTCCATTAATGGATGGCAGTGACTGTGGAGATAGAAAGGTAAATTAATAATTTAAACGGGAATCATTGGTAATTTATCCAGGAAACGCCGTGGAATAACTGACACAATATTAAAAGTGGCGTAAAATACCGAAAACTTGAACCCTTTCATTGCAAATGGCAATGTTGAGCTTTTATGCAAACACTACCGATGCAATCTGTCTCTCTTGAAATTCAATAATATTTGCTTTCGAGTTATCGCAGTATTCCAAAACTCTTATAACATGAAACAAGGAGATCAGCGGATTTTAAACATGTTCTGAATCGCGTGGCTCAAATGTCGAACAGGTCTAAGGTGTTTATTTTATTCTGTTTCAGTGGTGTATACAGGGACAATGTGTGGACATGGGACTAGGTTCTCCAGGCCCGTTGGAAGGTCATTGGTCAGCATGGGAATCAGTGTTTAGTCAATGTTCAAGAACATGTGGCGGCGGGGTCAAGGTCAAAAGAAGGTTTTGCAACAACCCTGAGTAAGAACAATTCTTCGGCATAACTCGTGAACTCCATTTATATCCTAATTTCCGCTCATGAATCTGTGCCCTTAATATGACGGCAGATTAGGGTTCAATCCCGGTCTGGTCTCGACAGGCAATGTCGTTTCAAACAGCAATCATAGTGGAACCATAAACTCGAATAAAATATCCCCAAAGCAACGACACGCGGAACCGACTATCGGAGGTACTGACAGAAATACAAGTCAGATAAAAGTTACTTGTGTAGTCTCTCTGTCTCTATGTCTCTATGTCTCTCTGTCTCTCTGTCTCTCTGTCTCCCTCTCTCTGTCTCTCTCTGTCTCCTTCTCTCTCCCTCTCTCTATCTCTCTCTCTCTCCCTCTCTTTCTCTCTATCTTTCTCTCTCTCACTCTCTCTCTCTCTCTCTCTCCCCCATCTCTCTCTCTCTCTCTCTCTCTCTCTCTCTCTCTCTCTCTTTCTCTCTCTCTCTCTCTCTCTCTCTCTCTCTCTCTCTCTCTCTCTCTCTCTCTCTCTCTCTCTCTCTCTCTCTCTCTCTCTCTCTCTCTCTCTCTCTCTCTCAATATATATATATATATCTCAATATATATATCTCTCTCTCTCGCTCTGTTTCCTGCTTTCTTTCCCTCTCTTTCTCTCTAATTCCTTCTATGGATAAGTTTTAACAATCAGACTTGTCAGGCCTTCATTCCAAAAACTGACCGGAGCATACAACTGGATATATTTCAGACCCATGTACGGTGGGAAATATTGTGAAGGATCCGATTTGATATCAGAGTTGTGTAATGTTAAAGAATGTACAACCTCGCAGTACCATTTCCAGGCAGAACAGTGTTCATCGACAGATTACGTGTCTTTACAGGGCCCACACGTATCATTGGGTACCGAGCAATGCTGCTTCAGGTAATAATTACGTTTTTAAACCTGCTTACTTTACACTCAATCATTTCCTTTATGCAAACGTATGCTGGCTCATCTGCAGCATTTTGAGCAATCAATCATTTAGCCAAAATAGTGTGAAGTATATTCATTAATCATACTTCGATTTATGGATTCGTTGCAGGGAGCAACAGCAGAAGTTGTTTAAACGCACGGATGGCATACATTTTATAATATTAATTTGATTAAAAACATGTGAGGAAAACGTGTTATCGCAGGGAAATGAAAGTATTAATTTTGTAAACAGTGTGAAACATTGGGAATTTGCTAATCTTGAATTATTTTCATTTTCACTTTCATTTTATTGTCCAATTCATTTGCTGCCGATGCGTTCAACATAATTACTATCATAATCAGAGTTAATATTATTTAACTATATATGCTTCATTCAGAGTTTTATGCTATATTTAGATTGACATTGAAGTCCACGTAATATGCTGTCCCAACAAACGTTACATTTTAGCTCATTTTCTTGTTGCATTTCATACTATATAATGTTTTGATCATATCATGCATTGCATATCAGCAAGGCCAACATCGCTATTTAGAATTTAATCACTCCAGTATCATTTGTAGCATAATGTGCTATATTTAGAGATGACGTTTAAATTATAATTTGCATATTGTATCAGCAAACACCAGATATAGTAGAACACATTTTGTTATATTTTCAAAATTGACCATTATATAAATCAATGTAACACTTTAGTTTATTTCTAGAAAACTAAACACCAATAAGTGCTAAATGGTATCGTAAGTCGCTTTATATTAGGAACAGAACAAATGATGTCGAGTGCATGGCGTGAAACGGTTGTATCTAAAAATTGGTATTTTTTTTATCAGTGTTAATCACCTCGTCATGAAGTCTTTATAAGCGTTAAAATCATTTTTCTTGGTGAACAATGGAAATGTGGGTGCCATTGCTCGTTCTGAGCAATGGCACCTAAATTTGTATTGTTTACAAAGGGGTTAAAATTACCCCTAAACAAGGGTTGTCAAAATAGGTTTTTTAGTTACAACTGTTTCATGCCAAGCCCTCGATGTAATGTTTAAGTAAACACAACTGTTACATTCCTGATACTTTTAAGAAAATTATAGTCATTTGATACAAATGTTCGATATTTAAATCTATAACCAATTTTGCCTATTTCATTAATGGATCGAAGTATTGCAGTATGTACACATTTATTTCAGGTGACGAAAGCTGTAAAACACTATGTCAAGCAGAAGGAACGAACTTCTTTCACAAGCGAGGACTTAGCAAGGACGGTACAGAATGTCTGTTGGAACAATCAGCCCCATATAGCAAATGTGTAGCTGGTCAATGTAAGGTAATGTATAAGTTATGAAATGAAAGTATACATTTATTTCGGGAATTAAGAAAGCTCAATATTTCCGAGAAACAGATTACTTGTCGGAATATTCAGCAGTAAAAAGCGTATGTGTGGTTGATTATTTTAAGGTAAAATGGAAATATATATGTATTTCGGGATTACAAAAAAAACCAAAGACATTATTTTCGAGGAGCATATTGCATGTTGGAACAATTAGCACCTTTAAAAATGTGTACGTTATTATTAGTGGTAACGTGGACATATATGTATATCTCGGGAATTAACAAAGGCTAATAATTATGAAGACGTCAATATGAATCAAGTCATCATGTAAATACGGTAACACTGGAAGAACTTCACAAGGAGAAATACTTATATTCAGGTTTACAGTATTCTATTAGAGCCACGATGTGATAAAACATTTATTTCAGACTTTGCAAACGCAGAAGCTGGTTTGACAATTATTTTATTAATGTTTTTCAGGCATTTGGATGTGATGGTCATATGGAGTCTAACCACGTGTATGACCAGTGTGGTATTTGTAACGGAAAAGGAAACACGTGTACCAAGAAACATGGAACGTTCCACGGTGGAGAGGCTAAAGGTATGGTTGAACAATTATAGAGGGTGGTGGGTATTTATGTCAGATTTCGTTGCTTTTAACAGTAAGTCAATCATTCAATGTTTGCGTTCATTGTATAAATTGCCAGTGCTATCGGTAGGCTAATCATGAAACCGTTGCACCAGCAGTGCTTTCAGTTTTTCGTTTGCCAACGGCAGCGAAAGAACACATCATATCGAGGGCTTGGCGTAAAGCGTGAAACAGTTGTAACTAAAAACTTATTTTGAAGACCCTGGTTTAGGGGCAGTTTTGACCCCTTTAAAAACAATGCAAATTTAGGTGCCATTGCTCAGAACGAGCAATGGTACCTAGATATTCAATGTTTACCAAGAAAAATTATTCAACGCTTATAAAGACTTTATGGCGAGGTGATTAACCTTGGTAAAAAATACCAATTTTAGTTACAACCGTTTCACGCCAAGCCCTCGATACTATAAATATCATTGCAGTACCATCACCCTCAGCCTCGGTAATTGATCCGGTAACAGTAATGTTAAAATTAAGCGGTGATACTGCATACATGTATGTGTCTTGTAACACCTGCAACAGATTGTTCAATAAACATCTCAATCGTGCTAAGTCATCTGTTAACGACAATCCATCGAGTTTTTGGGTTTAATCAATGATTAGGTATCATTTATAACGTATTTCCCTTTTGTTTTTACAGTTTTCAACACTTTTGTGACAATACCATCTGGAAGCACCGGTATCACAATAACACAGAAAAACGTATATTGTTATCTCAGTAAGTTGCTTATGTATTTATTATATATTAGTGATCATTGTTGTATTAAATATCGATTCCCCAGCTTTCAATTGGATATTAAAGCCTGCATTAGGAATGTGGTGCCACGTGATCAGTGATGATCACATAGTAAGACTTGCGTGAAGGCATATCGCCTGCATGGAGGGGACGCACTTGTTTTTGTATTTATACTATTTTCTATCACCCTGTACGAGGGTCAGTCGTAAAGTTCCCGGACTGTTTTCATAAAATACGCATTTTTTATCAAATCGTATTAATACTCGGAAATATTAAAATATGATGTTTTATAGACATGTAAAGAAAAACTTACATGTATTTATTTGATATAAATGCTTTTTGCATTTAAATTTAATAATGCAGTTTACATGTCTGGAGCAGTTTGAAATCATACATAATTAGGAACAAAATCTAGATGTTTTCTATCTCAAATCTTCAAAACTTGTCGCGTTAACGTCATGATTTCAGACATAGTGTCAGAATCATATCTTTTGAATACTTCCTGAAAGTTTTGACGTCATATCCGTCATAACAAGTATGGAATCGCAGGTTGATGAATGCTACCCTTCAACAGGTGCAATCGTTCAAACGCCAACGTCATTTCGCACGGTGCAACGTTCGGTGATAAAATATTGCGCAAATGCAGGAATGACTCCTACAGATACTTTTAAATTCATGGAACGAGACCCGAATAGAAAGGTCAGCCGAACAATAGTGTTTGATTGGTATCGACTGTACAAAGACGACAGAGAAGAACTTGAAAACAGCTCTAAAGTCGGTCGACCAACATTAAGTGACAGATGTTCATGCTGTAACACGCGAAGTTACCGACAACAGACAAAGGACGGTTGCAAAATCGCATCATCATAGGCTTTGAGCCTCGTAACGGTTTATAACATATCAAAAGATGAACTGAACAATACAGTGTGTTCGATAAGTTGGTGGAGAGACACCAGAAATGTGTTAATTCATGTGTTGAATTGTGTTTGAAAAGGCCTGACCTTAGAAGTGACGTCGCGTTATGTGTACAAAGTGCTCCGTGCGGTTAATGGTTATGTGTAACAATGTGTTGTTATAAAATGGTCTGCTGGTTGTTTTCTGTAAAATTTGCAACATCACTTCAGTAAATATCTATCTTTCCAACGTTTCGTTTATTTTGGTTTTAAAACAAGTAGAATCGTATAAGCAGGTAAATTTTAAAAGGCGTGTAAATAATGGTTTTTAAATTAAAGCTATTTTACGAACACCTTTGTAAAGATTGAATTCCGACATATATATATTGCCACTTTTATAATTAATACACAAATGATGAGGCAGATCTCGAATCAATTTAGCCCCATATTTATTTTTGTTTAAATATAATCTGCCACGCCTTGAAGATGTTCTATGTTTGCTGTACTAGGTGTTGACGTAGGTGGAGAGAAGTTGTTCACCGAGACCACACCTAAACTGTCCGGTACCTATAACAAGAAGGGTGTGATAATAAAATACCTGTCCAGACCAGAAAAAATAGAAATTGTAGGACCAGTCTCGTCGTCCGTTAAAGCACAGGTAATTGCATTGTTGATATTTGATGCTGTAACAGACACTGTAAATCATAATAATTAAAAAGTACCAGCGAATATCTTCTTTGCACACGATATTAAAGGAAGGTAGTGCAACAATCGATTACTCTTATTTTTGGTATAGGTACATATTTTATATATGGATGATTGGTTTCACTCGTATGCCTTCTTGTGTGATACCAAAATGGCCACACATTAATTTATTAAATTCTTAATGGAATTTCGGCATTGCTTGAGGTTTTGACGCTCGTTTCTCTTTGTTATCATGTTTCTCATAAATCAGTGTTATTGCAGGTTTACCGGAAGTATGGGCCACCATATGTTGGTGTGGACCCGGATGTGTATTATGAGTATCACGTGCCCACTACGACACAACAAACTGGAACTATCTATATGTGGAAAACAAAGGCTGGGACGTGTTCCAAGACATGCGGCACAGGTAATACATATTTTCGTTTAAGTTCATTAGACATATTTATACCGTAATCTGATGTCTACACATAAGCCGTTTCAGGAATCATTACTCTATACCTCTATTCCAATGAGACAGAATATGTCGGCCGGGATCAGTCTGCGCGGACCGCGCAGGCTGATCTGGGTCTACACATTACGCAGAAGCCATAATGTTTTTTTCTCGCGAGACAGCTCAATTATTAACAAAACATCAGTGTGATTAATCATTTTACCAATCGCCTGTCTGTTGCTGATACCAACGGCCGGTATAAGCAATGCTTAGCAATATCAGACTGATTTTGACATGTGACCAATGAGATGAATTATTTCTTCATTGTTCTCGTTTCATTTGTATCACACTATTGTAAGATTATTTATTATTTGTACACTAAGGTAAGAAAACATTCTATAAAAAAACCTACGCCGCATGAGTATGATTAAACATTATCGGCTTTATCATGAATGAGACAAACATTTAGATTTAGGGTGATATAAATACTAAAAAAGCAATACCTGAGTTAAAGTATCTTTTCTTTTTTAATCAACTGCATTGTTGTTAACGCATTTCTTATAGGCAAACAGATTCCACTAATAACATGTGAAAATAGTGAAACTGGTACAGTGCCTGATTATAATTGTGGCATCAGTCAGAAGCCAGCCGAGTTACCCCAATCTTGCAATGCGCACCCTTGTCCACCAAGGTAGGATGACTATTATAATCGTAGAATTATAGTTTAAGTTCCCCTATAAACAAAATGATCCAAAACGTTGTCTTAAACATTCCCTCTTATAGACGCATCGCAGCGGACGACTTAGATTTAATTTAGCTGTGTATTGCTTATGAGCTAAATATGAAAATATGCTTGATATGATGGTGTTTCATTCCGATTTCAACAATTGTTCAGTTATATCCCGGCGTATCCTGTGTATATTACAGTATTTACCTTGACCCGAGCGAGAAATATTGTCAACCTTGCAACAGGAGACATTGAACACATCTAGAACTAAGTACAACTATTTAATACAGTTGAAAAGATTGTGACAAAGGGACAGTCGTTTTGCCATAATATCTTCAAAAGGGATCTATTGTAAATGCGTCAAAATGTGTCTGCAAGTGGAGAAAGTTTAAAGCAATGTACCGTATGTATGCATAACAGGACCACATCACAACACTATTAAAAGTGACCTATGCCTAATTACATTCATGGATAATGTCTATATGCAAATTAAGTTAAATACAATATCAAAAAGGACCGCCTCGGGTGCGGGAGGTCGCGGGTTCGATCCACGGTCGGGTCATACGAAATACTTTAGAATGGTAGTGATGAGCTGCCTTCGTTGACGCTCAGGGTAACGGGTTAACTCCAATAATAAAACCAATTTCAAAAGTAGGTATAATTAACAATGTGTTCCATTTTAAACGATATCGTTGAAAAAGATGATGAACAAATTACTTTAGTCGAAGCTTACTAGTAACAATTAATGTTCATCAAGCATAGGCAAAACAAAGAGTCTGGCCTTATTTTGGCTGGGGCATCTGTTTAACTTTATTACAAGTATTTTCTTGTATACGTCTCGCTGTAAATAGTGTTGGCCTTAAACGTATCATTGTTTCAGATGGCGAGCTTCTTCGTGGAGCACCTGCTCTAAATCATGTGGCGGAGGACAAAAACATAGAACTGTAGAATGTGTGCAGGAAAACAATAACGTGGAATCAGTATGTTCTTTCATTTATATTCAAACTATAGCATTTGTTTGAATCTTGTATACTTGTATAATGTTATAATAACTCATTTTATATGATAATTTTCATTTGTGCTAAGTATTCACTGTAGGAAATCAAATTACTTCAAACCAATCACCTGCTTGGTCGATTTGTTAGCAGCATGAACATAGCCAAATTAAATGGGAGATGCAAAAGTGTGAAGTAGACATTTTCCTTAGAATATGCCCTCTTGGATGTGTAAACATGCGAAGTAGACATAGAACATCGACTTTAATGTTCCAAGTGCAGGTCGAATATACTCATTGCTTCAAATGGTTATCTCCCTTCGTGTAATTTTTGTGTCGCATTGTTTTATATTTGTGCAATGTCATGACGTTCTAATTGCTTGATAGGCATTGGACAACTGGTAAAATTTAATCAAGGAAGTATATTCCCAATGGACTCTGCGATTTGCGTACGAGGTCGGTTTTATTAACAGTATATAGGCTCAGCATTTTCTTCCGAATTGTAAGAATCGGTGATGTTCGTGGACTTGTTGGTCATTCCTAGCAGAAATGACCAACGAACAATTCCGATCTCTAACGATTTCATACGAATATTGCCTATCCCATTAAGTGTGTTTTACTTTAAATTGGCACGTAACGAAGTAAACGATTTGGTTATTGTGTCGACTGCATTGCCATCAATTCACAATACCGCTCGTCAATGGCATTGTCCATCTGCTAGTTCATTTCATTTACTGACGTATTCGCTAGTGAAATAACTGTTCCGTTATACACTATTGATGTTTATTTATTGAGAGATAGTGATACATGCACACACATATTTTAAAACTTTCCAAATGCAGCATCATTGATCAAATCATATCATTGATTCAATCCAACAAGTTAAAAATCAGTCGTTTTAAATTTTAGACCTATTATCCCGTGCATCTTTCAGGTTTTGTCTGAAGGTTTATGTCATGACCAGACTAAACCAATTACGTCGACATCGTGTAATACAGAAACATGCCCTGGGTTGTGGAAGACCGGATCTTGGTCACAGGTACGTGAAACGATCTTTGTTCGCAATAATTTGACATTTATTCGATCATTTCCCGCACACATCACCTCCGCTGCGGACAACCTTGAAAACATATGTTTCATATATACGTTAAAATAGAAAAGGTTCGACGCGTGATTGACATTGGAGAAAGAGAGATGTATGGTTGTTTCAGATCATTTTATATTTTCTTTTGAGCTAGATAATACCAACTGTACGACTATATATATCGCATTGAAAATGAGGCCAATGTATCTCATGAAACTTCTTTGAGAATAGAGTATAACTACGTAAATGATGCATTTTACAGAAATGCAGGGTTGCATTTTACCCCCGAACATAATCACAAGTTTAGGAAGATTTTCTGTGTGAAGGAATGTTTGTAATTCAATGTGTTTTAGTTGACATACATTAAGCGACACTTGTATAGCATGTACAATAAACCGTTTGCAGTGTTCCGAAACTTGTGGGCGTGGCAAACGAACTAGAGATGTTAAGTGTTACAGTAGTTCCTCCTCCAAAACTGCCATAGACGATTCCAGCTGTGTTGGTGGGGATAAACCTGCTACCCAAGATTACTGTATTGATAAACCATGCCAGACAGATATCAGTAAGTAATACGTCTAGCGAATAGTTGGGGGTCTGGTTGAACCAGTGTCCCAGGGGTTGTGAGTACGAACCCTAGCTCGGCTAACATTCCTTCCGATGTTTTTCAAAATCAATGCAACATGCATCTTCTACATGGAACAGCAGTCAATTGCTTGGAAAGACTGTTGTGTGGAGTTCTGGAGTGTGAAACATAGGAAACACATCAGTAAGTGAACTGGCCGCCGTGATATGACTGTAAAGGGCGTTAAACATTAATCAATCAATGCACCAGATAACAGGAATCAATGTTTGGGATAAACTGTTGAACGACATCCGACATCCGAGATGTTAGTTTGGTTTTGGATTCAAATGTCATTTCCGTTATATGCATATAGAACAATATGTCCGACTTCAAAAGGTTCTTCAACCTAAATTATCTTAAACAATCTAAGACAAAGGTTTGGATCAAGTTTATGTAACGGTTTGGAATGTTATAACTTATCGTTACACAAACCGGTTCGAATGTTGTCGCCTACCTACATACAAACTCATGGACATATGAAACGGTCATGTTGAACATTTAAAGGTGCTGAATTCCAGATTATAGATAGTAAAGTCAGCATTTTAAAACTGTTCAAACGTTGTCTTGAAATATTAGAATCGTAATTCTGAGGTACAACAAGATTTATAATTTCACTTTCCAGTACAATAAACATCTAAATATTGATCGTTTTGTTTCATTTTAACTGGATAGACATGCCCAGTAAGCCAAATTTAATATTTCCTGACTTTTGATTGAATGTCTTTCAGCATTTACTGTCAAACTATTTATTACTTACTTTATTTTCACTGTTACTAATAGTTGCAGAAGTTTCAACAATTCAAAATGTTGATCTCTTTCTGGAGTTCAGCACATTTAAGCCCGGTCTACCGTTTTATATTGATTACAGTAGTTGAAGCCAAGTTAAAATATTGCATATTAAGAGTCAACTTCTATTGATTTAATGAATACAATCTAACCTTTGACACAACTCTGATACTGCATTTTCCGACTCGATATTGTTACTTGTTATATACTGCTTTTACTAGGTGGATCAGATTGTTTTGACAAAGTATCCAACTGTTTTGGATCGTACGGAGAAGATGTTTGCACGGGGCAGTATAAAGCCTGGGCGAAAGGAAACTGTATGAAGTCATGTGGGATTTGCGTGGAGAAGCCTTTGGGTATATTGATTTACTTTATCATTCGTTCAACTTCGAATATCTAAATTTACAAAATGGCAGTTTGATACAATATCGGCAATTTAGGGATAAACTACCATCCTTATTCAGATTCACAACGTAGTTATAATTGTATCATTATGGTGTTTACAATAAACATTTTTATTCAGACAAAATGCTTCTTATTTCATCAGGGCGGAACAACATTGTAAAACGGGTATCAACCAACACTTTCGTACGCTTTGTATTTCAACAATAGTATATTTAACGAAATTAACTTTACGTACCAATAATAGTGGTGATGATGTTTTGTTTATGTCTTTGCAGCCATCAGCCCTTGAATTCCTAGACGAATTTAAATCACACATACCTATAACAGATTTTCATCTAACAGTTTTTAATTCACAGACACTTTTTAAATCATATATGCCTTTTACCTGAATTTCGTCTTCTAGATTTGAATACATAGACAATTTTAAATATGACATACCTATTTCAGATTACGACGATAATTGTAAAGATGAAGTGAGTAACTGTAATTTATACACCGATGGGTTTTGCATGGACTCTGCCTATAAAGCCTGGGCCAAACAACATTGTACAAAGTTCTGTGGGTACTGTGAAAGTAAGAATGATGTTTAATATATTATGTTTTATGTGATGATTATTTGTATCTGCATATGTATATATATAGGGAGTATACAACTCTTTTCGCCCATAATAATTCTCTTATTATACAACGAAACTCTTTATTTCGAAAACCCAAAAAGGGTTAGAGGGTCAAATAATTACATAGAACATGCAAAACGCCCTCTCTATAGAGCTCTGCATGTATATCTCTAATCCTATTTTTGACAAGATTTGTATCTGTTATATGAATAATATCTTCCCTTTCCTCTTTATCTGTCTTAAACTTCCTTAGAACTAGGGACTTTATTTTTACAAATATACTAGAACGTACTTTGGAGAAAGGTAAAATGTCGCGTCATAGACGGAGAATGTTAATGCTATGGTACGACTATGATGTATGGTGTGACATTTATGAAATAGGATTTCATGTAAATCGAAATGCGGTAATGCGGCGTGATTCACATGCAATTCATGACTTTTATTACATGAATAAAGTGTGTTATTTCGTTATTGAAAATATAGAAATGTTTATAGTTTTCTTTATTCTATCTTAAAGGTTTGACTAGGTATACACTTAAAGGAACAGTATGTTGCAGTATCGATACATGCCTTTGTATCATCTACTCGGAGCATGGGAACATTGAAATATCTCTCAACCTTTGGTCTCCTGAGATATCAATTTTTTCCATGCCCTCCGTAGTGCAATACAAAGCCAAGTATCGCCATTACAACACATTATTTTCCTGTATATTCATCATGAGACAATTGGATTTACATGGACAATATAGTCCGTTAAGATAGTTTGTTTGCATAATACGAACAACATAACTATCTTACAGAATCAGTTACTACCACCACACAGAAACCACCCCTGTCTTCAAACTGTGAAGATACAGATGACTGTGCTGCCTACGGTCAAAACGTGTGTACAGAATATGCAGCCTGGGCCGGTACTCATTGTAAACGTTTCTGTAACCTTTGTGACGCGCATGTCAACCAAGGTATTTTTGTTGTCGTTTTTAATAGTTAGGATAAGTTTGGGTTATAAGGTAGACCCTATGCATACGAGTGTGTTTGTGGTTTGGTATATACATCTCTTGACTGTTTAGATGACCATTTACGATGGTACCTTGTCCACTTTTCTTTCGATTGCACAATAACGCATGATGAGGACCTAATCTAGTAATTTATTTGCGTATTTGCATGGTGACACGTGATATTTTTGGATATATTAACTGAAAAACTTTTATAAATGTATTGCACTTATTCAAGTTTTATATCAATCCCTTTAACCCTTTTCCACATGCTGACTCGTTTTGATACGTTTGAAGAGGACGAATGTTGACAACATTGTGGCACTTATGACCAATTTCATTTTGCATCAATGTTTTTAAGTCTTTTTATTAATTGCACCTTCATTTATAAAGATGTTTCCTATTTTAACCCAAATAGTTTCAGAATTGTCTGCCCTGATATATTTTATATGAGAAAGGTTTAACATACCTTGGTAAACGGTACCCTTTCAAAGTGTTTTCTTATACTTCCGTCACAGACTGCCAGGACACGGAAAGTAGCTGTGCTGCTTATGGAAGCAACGTTTGTACTGAATACGAAGGATGGGCAAAATCACACTGTAAACACTTCTGTGGTTTATGTGGATCCAGGCGCAAAAGTATGTATTGGTTAGGTCAATATTGTTGAGTTATACTATTATAAATAATAACAAGCCGTGTCATGTGCGATGTATAGTCCAGTTCGTCAAAGCAAGGGACAAACTAAGGCGATGAATGAGAAAACAATATATGTGTTGTTTATATTATCATGCATATTTTCATTCAAACTTATTTACAAACTGAAAATGCATATAAGTTTTAATGACATGTATAAGTATGTTTGTACGACGTTATGGTTCAGGTCAACATTGTTGAGTTATACTATGATAACTAATAATGAGCCCTGTCAGGTAAATGTGTGTCCTGTTCGATGAAAACATGTAGTCCATTTAGAAAAGGATAAGTTCGGACACCTTAACTTCACCAAGTACTTTGTAAAGAAGACTAATTTAGAGCGACCTAGTACATACATGAGTCGTGTTGTATTTGCAACTCTCACTTAGGACACAGTAATTATATTTGCAACAGTGTTTACAGACCACAATGTATTTGGCGTTTGCAACTGTCCAATCACCAATCACTTTGTATGTGCCCACTCGCATAGGAAAACAAAGTAGTTGGTATTTGCAACATTATATTAGGACAACATAGTTATTTATATATGGATAACGCCATAAGGACTACAAATCATTGAGTATTTGCATCACTCTTAGGATTAGCGAGTACTTCATACATGCAACACTATTCTAGGACCATAACATGTAATCACGTTCATTTTCAACATTATCTTTGTACCACACAATGCGTACGACTCTATTTGTATTATGTATTAAGGCAGCAAACAACTTTAATAAGTGTTACAATGAAATCATTGAAATATATGTGTTCATTTTATTATATACCCGCTCTAAGAAGTCATGATGGAGTTACTGATGTCAGCGCCTATTACTATTCCATAGTATTGTACATGTTATTCAGCAAGCACTCTTGGCCTAGTGTGTTTTCACTGAGATATATATGTGACTGAAATACTAATGAAAAGCCATGTTAATAATATATGTTGCTTTTGTTTTTCAGGGGATCTTTCTGACAGAGCACCCCCCCTTAATGGTAAGTTATATAGGTTCATATCTATGAAACAATACACTGCTTTATGTTTGAAATGAATCCGACGCTACTAAGGTGTAAGCGCGGGATTGAAGACTGGCTGCCCAGCGTTCGATTTCACTGTTTAGTGCCCTGTGGCTAGGAACTTAAAAAAAAATTGCATTGTAAGTTCAACTTGTTGTCTGCTGCATATGTGTTGTATGTGGGAAAGGTTAAAGATGCGTGGACAAAATGATAGCTGCGCTAAATCGTTATACTTTTGACGAAAGTATTATCTAATGCTACATCACATATAAATGACAATAAAGATGCATGTGAGACTCCACTTATGTAGTAGGCTAATCTGCACTTTCACTGTACGCGGATGCTTTAGACGTCCAATCGCCAAAACGAGTCTCATATCATGTTACAGATGAATTAGATGACACACCGGATAAACGTGTACCTAGAATAACAAACGATGAGGTAAAGGACTTAGAAACTAGGATTGATGATATAGAATCTGCTAAAGATCATATAAACGAGATGATTAAAGCGGCTAAAGAATTAGCCATGCCAATTCCAGACAATACACCGTCTAAACCAGTGTGCAATAACGTCTTAACGGAACCAGTTGGTGAAATAAATGTCATTGGGAAACTTGTTCCAGGTACGAGAACCTTTTTGTTACGTTGGTATTTATTAATTAATTGTATGTGTTCACCCTCGCCATTGTTAGACTTGATTCAGGTATGAGAACCTTCGTGTTAGTTTGATATTAATTAAGTTTAGTTATTGTTCAGCTCGGCATGCGGAATTAATTAATTGAAAATCCGTTTTTTGTATAAATGCTTTACACGTAAAATAAAAGACCTGGCCATTATTTTGAACATGCTTATCATGTTTAAAAATGTAGTTGTATATAAAATTGTTCACCCAATATGAATTGTAAAAATATATACATCATTTTTATTATAGTTTATATGGTTTTGCCTTAGGCAGTAACAAAGTAAAGTAGAACTCAGCTGGTCTCTAAATCACCAAAGGTTGGATGAGAGCGCTTTGTAACGTTACTGTATGGAAATAGTTCCGTCCTAGAACGTGATAAAATATCTGAGTGCCATATCAATGCGTGCAATATTAACCCATGCAATATCGACGTATACTGTATCCTTTTTCTAAATGGAAAATAGAAGGAGAAATATCAGAGTATACAGTATAACTTTATATGATGTCAAGTTGGGTGTCATTAAGACCTCAGGTTGCTAGGCGTAGCTCAAATATTATTACACCATTTACTGTTTCTAATTTATAGCTGTAGAATGTGAACAGATCATAGCACTGCCTGTTGACAATAAAGTGGAGTTGAAGTTTAAAGAAATGAAAATTAATTGCGAAATAGGTAAGTATTCTTCCGTTAATATTACTAATATTTATTATCTTTATCTGTAAGATAACTAATTATCGTTCGTTGAAAACCATAGACATAAGAGGTTTCACCTATTCGAAGTTAGTTCTTCAATAGTTTGGGTTTGAAGGTAAAGTGCGTCAAAAAATAAAAATAGTTTGAAAGTGTTCTATGTTGACGATAAAGTTCATTGTTATCAGAAACATAACTATGTATTAAAAAGCAACAACAGCGAACTCCCCATAGAAAGTTCGCCTATATGTTTAATTGTTTGCAGAAATATGTTCAATGGTTTAAGTTTGACAATAAAGTTGGTTGCTTTGAGTTTGAAGAATGAAGTTGTTCAATGATTTAAGTTTCACGAAATAGTTCGTTGTTATACAAACATGAAATTATATCTAAACAAAACTATTCCCTGGCCAAAAACTGTTCAAGTATAGAATGACAGTTTACCGTATTGACGTACATTTCTCATTGTTTGAAGTTTAAAGTTAGTTGTATTATAGGTTCAGGTTTTACAATAAAGTTCGTTGTTATTGATGAAATATATAAAAAGTCACCCCTGGCAATGACATTGTTCACGTATAGAAAGTTCAACTAATGGAATAGGTTTACATTGATTAAAGTTTCATGGTTGTTGATTAAAAGAAAAGAAAGTTCGTTGTTATAAGAAATGTCTCCGGGATTTAAATACATTCAACCTCTTTTACATATTCAGATACTCACAATGATTATTGTTTGCTTGTCCACTATGTTTGTAACTCTTTTAAATAGATATAACGTGCAGAACATTGACTGATAGCTAAGAGTATTTTCACTGTCAATTTCTGAAGATGAAAGTGTATTTTAGAAGTCATGATGGCATCCGGTCCGTATACACAATTCAGGGAAAAAACAAAAACATATAAAACCCAGAACAAAACAGAGAAAAGAAGAGGATTCTTCATATTTTATGCGGAAAAAAGTTTTACATGTGTTTTTCTTTTAAAGTTTCTTTTCTAAGTTTAAAAGAACGATGTGTTCCATGAACAGTTTCCATTCTGGGTAGTTTGTCCATATATACAACATATATATATTTAACTCACAGGTGACAAATTAACGGTTATTGATGGTGTTACAAACGAAGAGACTGCTGTTTGTAATCAATTGACTGAAAACAAATGGGTATCGTCGGCAAATATTGTTGTAATCCGCTTTGAAGCTGCCATTGAAGGTCAAGGTTACAGCGCCAGTTATAAATCTGTACCCCGTGATGATTATATACCAGGTAAGAGTCAGGGAGTCGTTTTTTATTAAAGACCGTAAGGTCGATATGGTCTGTACGTAAGTCGTTACAATTATCAGTTTGTTTCATCACTCGCCGTAGATTTTAATGAACTCGTACAATAATAATACACTCACCGGGTATTGAACTTACCGAAAATCTACGTCAAAATTTAGGCCATCGTCCATGCAGCTTTATTGTTTTATATATTTCAATAATTAAATGATGAAGTTTATAATCAAAGCACTGAAAGTACTAGTGGGACGGTTGTGTTGGTATTCGTTAATTAATGTCAGACAGGCGGTTGAATGTGTATGTACAAAAGAAATGTTTCTCAAATACGAATGCATTCCTTTACCAATGAGGTTAGTTACTTTGAAAACAATACAGAGATTATTGTACGTTCGTAGGTTTTGACGTAAGATGATAGTCCTGTTTAATATTAAAATAGTGCGACGTTCGATTACACGACTTCATTCAGCCTTATTGGTTTGTGTATTCTCACTCTTTAAACAGTTTAATATTATAACTCTACGGGATTGAGAAACCGTTTAACACGATAACGCTTAAATTAAGTGTCAATACAATTGTACATATTTCGGGTTTCCTTCATATGTTAAAATATGGGGGGGGGGGGGGACTTTTTTTCGTCGAGACGTGATAGCTGTATTGGTATCGACAAGGATTTTAATCAAGGAGTCGTAAGTTGAATCCCTGACTCGGTTATTCATTATTGCCGATGATTGACATCTTACACCATTGCCCTAAATAATATTTATAGGAAGGTAGCCAGTTGCCATGGAATGATGTTATGTAATCAAGCATTTCGATACCTGTCGGACTGAAATCACAATTTCAGGTGTGTGTATGTATTAAGAATGAAATTCACTTGATGCAATGAATTTGAATTAGATGAGGAAATAATTAGGAGACTAAAGCGAATCTGTTCATCTTAAGCGTCCGTTTATTATGTGTATCTCGGTGTTACACTGAAATAATGAAATGTATGTTGTATAGATTGTAGCTGAGTGTATCTTTTGACTAAATTGCTAGACACGTCTTTTATATGTAAACACAAATTAATATATTACAATCATAACATATACTTTTTTGTCCTTAAATATATCTCACAAACGTGAATTTATAAAGCAGTAAACAAATTTAGATCAACATACATTCATATCATACAGATATAAGTAAATTACTCAAAGGTCCAATACACTGTTCAATAATTATAGTTTCATTTATTTAGTTGTTTCTATATTTTTGCCGAGATGGTTTCAAAGTCGTCTGCTGCATATTTATTGTACTTCAGAAAGTGCTTATCATGTCTTACTTGGGAAAGTGTTTACATTTCCGTGCAATAAGTAATATATTAATACATCTTCGTGATTTATATGTGACCTCTGTTCAACAGTAATTAATTCATGCTTATTCGCTACTGAAGCATGTCTGCCTTCCTACAAATCGACGAGTATATCTATTTTTAGCATGTAGTCGACTAGTGACGTCAGCGGAAGGGAAGATCTCCAGTACAATGTATCCCGCCAGCCCTTCAACTTACCCGGATGATAATTGTGAACTGTTCATTGTGGGAACGCCCGGGAAGAATATTAAAATTATTTTTGACACGTTTTTGACGTCAGGAGATTTGAACAGCTGCAATAAGGACGTCAGTGTCGTGGTAAGTTATCTATGTATTGAACATTTTCCCTGAAACGATAGCTAATGCCTTTTGAAACCGTTGTTTGAAAATGAAAAACAAATGCTCGGTTTTTGTTTTCCCATAAGTTTTTAAAACAGGAATTAAGGCCTGATATCTGACGACTTATGGCAGCGGACGATTCTTTAAATCGTTGTGGGAAAATGAAATATAAATCCTCGTTTTATTTTCCCATAATTGTTTGAGATCAACAATTAAACCCAAATATCTGACGCCTTTTGGCAACAAAAAACTCTTGAAAACGATGTGGGGTAAATGAAGACATTACGCGTTCAGTTTCTCATAATGGTATCAATCAAGCACAATGACCTAATATACACAAATTTACTAAATTAATACCACCGTCATGGTTAGATGTTAGATTTCGAGTTAAACATATGATCCGCGTCTAATGAATTGAGGTCTCATTTAATCTACATCCATACAGTCTTACCATAGCCTTCGCCGTTCGTCTTCATGAAGTATAGCCCGAATTTTCAGTGTTTACTGATTTTTTCTAAACTTATACCACAGTCATGGTTCGATGTTAGATTTCGAGTTATATATATGATCAGCGTCTAGTGAATTGACGTCTTATAACATCTGCATCCACACAGTCTACCCAGAGCTTTCCTTCATTGTTCGTTTACATGTATATTAGACTTAAGGGCATCATTTTACTAAAAGAATATAAATGGAGCCCCAAAATTTGTTTGCAAATTTACTTTGGTATGATCCTGCCAAGGAGAGTCAGTCAGACCTTAAATTCGTCCTTGGTGTTTAAAGTTGTTTTGGTTAATGGAGACTGATACATACACCTATGACAGGATAACAACACCAGAATTATTGCTTTTTTATATCAAAGAAAGGCGGTGATATAACTGCAAAGGAGTCTTAAGAGTTGTAAAACAATATATTAACACTTTTCATTTCTAGATCTGACCGCGTGCGTTCAGCAAAACCGTGCGTTAACTAACAGTAGCACCCACCCGATTAAATTACAGCTATTTATCTGTCAAATTATCTTTCAGAAGCATGTAGATTACTATAAAGTGAACTTATTTTGTGAATTGTGCATACATGTCATGTTCGTATGTCGTATGTATACATGTGAACAAAATATTGTTTTGGTCTGTCAAAAAGACATTACTTATAATAATTGACGATTTAACTACTGTTAGACAACGCCATATTTTAAATGAACGCATTAATGTGTTTCAATATTTTCACAGGTTGTTGACATGGAAGGTGGTGAAGAAGATATGTTTTGTGGGGAGTTGCGTCCCTTTATTTGGGAGTCACGTGGTTCAAGAGTGAGACTGGTATACAGTGCTGGCAATATTTTTATAGGAACGTACTCTTTTGTGGACATTTAAAACTGACATTCTCAGCAAATATGTGGAATAAAATATCGTGTCCGTCCATTTAAAAAAGTGTGACACTCATGGACATTGTTATTGTGATGGAACTTTATTAAACTATTATACCTTACACAGATGTCATTTTTAACATGTAATGTACGTGGGTTAAATAAAATTGGAATACTACTTTATTCAGGCTATAATATCTTTACTCTACAACTGGTGTACAATCTCTCAGAGTACACATTTTGTCTATGCATGGTTATATACTATACTATGGTAATATGATAAGACAATAGATTTATACAGACACTCCAAAACCAGAAATGCGATGTCAAGAATATGATTTGTGTGACAAAACAGAAATAAAATGTTAAAACATATATCACTTATTTGTTTTCGTCCTGAAAAGTCAAACTACGATGACTCTGCAGCTATCTAATTGTATTCCTTTTCCCAAAGAAGTTATACTCTGTTTTAGAAGAATATACAAGCCGTTCCACGAGAAAACCGACCTTTTGGCATCTGCGTAATGTATCGACCCAGATCAACTTGCGAATTCGACGCAGTTTCATCAGAGCCGACACATTCCGTCTCAGGGGAATAGGTAAAGAGTAATGATTCCTGAAACAGAAAATCCACATGAGACGGAAAGTGTCTATCCAGGTTAGCCTGCGCGGCATGCTTAGGCTGATACGGTTCGATACTTTACGCAGAGTCCACAATGTTGGTTTTGTCGTTATTTGGCTCATACATTCTTTCGTATTTACAGACTTCTAGATTGTCACTCGACGTTCAAGACTGTACACAACAAAGGTATAAGATGAATCATCGTCTGTAATGGTAACAGATGCAGTGAAATTGTTTGTTGTTATGGAAGACAGAGAAATGGATCATTTTTATTTATTTTTTTCGATTTTCCACAATGCTTTTGAGCTTTACTGCATATGTTTTCTTCAAATATATATCGGGGTTAATCCTCCAACTTTTCATTTATTAACTTGTCAAAAATCGCAGATGATGATATACAATACAAAACAATACAATATGTAATTTAGGCTTCTGGCCCATTATACAATTCTTCATATACATAACAAGTTGTTATCTCTCATTTGATCTCTTTTCAATAAATTAACGTGCAGTAATTGAACGCCTCTATTTTTGTCTTTTAGTTGTTTTCAAAGTGTTTGCATTTGTGTTTCACTTAGAAAAGGATTAGCATGTGTTAAGGGTTATGAACTCCAAACTTTGACCTACTGAGTATGTCTACCCAGTAAAATTGAAGCATAAACTATCAATATTTAGATGTTTATTGTACTGGAAGGTGAAATAATTACTCTTATATTATCCCAGAATTATGATTATAATATTTCAAGACCACTTTTAAACATTTTTAAATCGTTGACTTTACTATCTAAAACTGGAGTTCAACATCTTTAAAGACTGTACAGCAAAGGTATTCGATGCATTTTTGTCAATAACGGTAACAGATGCAGTGAAATTGAAATAGACATTATGGAAAACAGAAAATGGTTCAATTTTCAACAATGTTTTTGAACTTAACTGCATACGTTTTCTTCAAATATATAACGGGAATATACTTCCAACTTCCCGTTCATCAGCTTGTCAAAAACCGAATATGATGTAATACAAAACAATGTGTGTATATAGTAATGTTGGTTTCTGGCTCATTATACAATTCTACATACTATACATACTAAGTTTACATGATTGATCACACAGTGAAGAGGTTCTAAAATAGAGAAAGTTATGTATGCGATTATAAGCGGCTCATGTATTTTTAAACAGACACAATAGGAACGTGTTCATTATGTTTATCTTTCCATTCATCTATTTTCAATAAATTCGCATTCAGTAATTGAACGCCAGTTGTTTTCAAAGTGTTTTGCAATTGTATTTCACTAAGGAACGGATTAACACGTGTTAAGCATAAACACAGAAGTAATAATATGTAGTTGACCAACAGTAATTAATGTTACCCAGGCTTATGGCTAGTTATAAACAATTTAAAAAACATATGCAGATACATATAATTGAAATTTAATCAAATATCACATTAATTGAAATTATATATGGCTTAGCTATTATTAACTATTTTCTGTATAATTTAGCTTCCTGATTTTAAATGATCTAACCAAATATTTCGAGGGGAGCTTTCATGCAAATAGGTCTAGGCTCAACCATTATTTCATTGAATAGTTCTTATTGTTGGATATGATGAGTTTCATTTCCCGTGGAAGTACAAGTCTTGAGCTCACCATTAGCAGAACATACCACCAAGAAATGCAATTCATCTTCCATCACATATATATTTCGTTTAAGGCACAAATTACGTAAGTTATGGTCAATATATGGATTAACATTTAAGCAATGGCTTTAGCGTCTGAAAATTGATAATATATGATAATTATAAAACGACAGACCAATTGGTAAATATCTTTCTGTATTTAGAAGTGATTAGTTATATATGTAATAATTTGTTTTCGAGGAATCACCTATATGTGTTGCAAGACTTGCGGGATAGAACACTCTATTACAGGTTTGTTAAAAATTTGCAAACATGTGAGTGAATGTCCTACTTCATCAGATATACACACAAACCCAAAACCATTTTCGTCGAGTCGTATGAGCATATCATTGCACAGTTCTTGGATATCTTGTATCTGACATTTCTGTAGCTTAAGCCAGAATTGAATACATTATGACATATATAATACAGCATCGGGATATCTACAACATTCACTTAACGCAAATAAAACGACAGTACTTATACTTATCTTTTACAGTAGTCAATATTAACATGTTCTATCGTATGGCCATACTCATGGCCCCATATATCTGACGCGCGAATCAGATAATTTGTTTAAACATCGAATTCAATAATTTGAAAGCATATTGTGGATTAAAATGACCGAATATTCTTTGTGATCTTAAAACGCTAAAACACGCTTTCTTTGCTTATGCAGATTGATTATTTTTTACTTTTTCTTTTGATAGGAAACAATTTTTTAATTGGTTTTATAATACAATCATTTTGTAATAAACACATATTTTCGTAAAGTCTATATTAAGTTCCATGATTACTGTTTTACAATATCTATGGATAGCATTGTACTGCTGCTGAAAGCGAATTAAAGTGTCGGATACACACGAAACGTCGTATGCAGAATTCTGTCTTAGATATTCATTTAGATCATAAATAAAATTATATTAGAGCCATTTAAATGTGATGAACACTGACAGATCAGTGTTACTAAAAGTACAATTATTCAGTAAAGTGTTAAACACTATGGTAAACATCTTCTGATGCAAATGCATACACATGTATCTGCAAGTAGTAAAGGGTTATCAAAACGCCTATTGTGATAAAGCAAATGAGGTGTAACATTATGTTACATTAAAATAGCAGTACGATCTTATAGAGATCTGAAACAAGGAGGTTAAACCTTATATTACATAACAAATAGCAGTGCGATGTTATGGAGATCCGGAAACAATGTGGGTAAAGGAGACATCGCTCACATTGAGTAGATTTTCTTTTACATAGAGTGTCTTCAAACTCGTGTCCTGTAGGAGCGGAGCGTAAATAGTCGCCTGTATCAGAAACCGAATTACACGAGCAATTAAAATACAGAACATTAATTAACTTTTATTTGAACTTAATGGTTTCAATTTCAATTTACATCTAAGGAGCAAATTCACGCCTAAACCTTTTTATTAGCAATGTATGATTACGATGTTTAATTTTATTAAATCAACACACTCACAAATATATAATATATATCTTCACATTTATAATATATATGGGAAATAGTTACGCGAGCAACTAAAATGCATCCAAGAATGAAATGACAGCTTTACTGTTTCATTTTTTCATTTCTAGACTGTCAGCGATTTTATTCAACACATAATATTGATATTTCTTCACATTTTTAATATATGACATCATTAACTAAATATCTTCATGCCAATCAAGATTTATCATCGTCTGGCATTCAGATAAATAGTTTCAATATTTGTGTTAATCTTAAGTATTTAATCATTCGTTTATATCAAATGTTTAAGTGTATATATACTTTGGGCTCCATTTTGATGAATGTCAAACGAACATTGTAGATCAAGATCAGAATATGTTCTCGAGGAAACCATCGTCGAATACCCCCGGTTCTTTAATTACTTTATTCCTCATCACTGTATATATGATGTAGTTATGGCGGAATACATTCTTATGGAGCCGATTACATAGGGGAACCAACATTTGAGGAATGTGTGACGGTCTGCGAAAATTAACATTAAGGCTTTTGTAGCTAGTGTAAATCAGCGACGGACTCCGAAAACCAACATATAGGCTTTTGCGACCAGTGTTGATTAATATCAGCCGTTGCATCTGCACTGTTCAATCTGGATATGTACTGTTCGCCAATAAGCCGCCAATAAGTCATAAAAAGACTTCAAGAACACTCTGAAAAAGTGTAAGTTTGGACCTCATAGCAATATGAGGAGGCAATTATTTGTCTTAATGTCTTACATTCACGCTCAGGTTTGTTTTCCTTGATCGTCGCTCAAGAAGCATCTATCTACGCATACACGCTGTCAGGTTAAACGATGCGTTATTTATTAGAGGTTTCTCCAATCGTTATGTCCGACATGTGATTGTTTTTCACTGGAATGGATCACATTGCGTTTCAAGTCGAGCTCAGATATTAGCTATAGTCTCGGTTTTATAAATCCCCATTTATTATTAAATGGAAAATTACTGTTTTGTAAGAATCACAGGTCGATCTTGACCTACACTTGTCGAATATTCCTTGTGTTTCTTTATTTCCATTGAGTGGAGTGCAGCGTGTTTAAAGATATGCCATTATCTCTATTGTGTAAATCGCTCTATCAGATGCACATACCTGTTTGCAGGATGGACAGGCTGATCTGAATATTAAATACGGTTGGTTTTCTTTACGCTCATCTCATTTGCAGTCAGTTCTGAGATGTAGTATTGTCCCTTTTGTATAATTCACTCTATCTGATAAAGGAACACTTAGATACGTGTACGATTAACAGACTGGTCTGCATCTTCTCTTGCCGAATATTAATAACGGTTCGTTTTCCTGACGGGCATCTTATTTAAAGTCAGTTCTGAGATATAGTATTTTACGAAAAAAAAACATAAATGTTTTTTTTTTCGCTTAAAGGTAACAGGTGTGAGATATTTTTTTTTTTTTGGTTTCAATAACCCATGAAGCTTTCTGAAATGAAACTGGAAAAATCCATGGGGGCCGCCATTTTGGATATGTATAAAAAGCAGACGTAAAACACAGATTGAAAATTATTGTCTTTTTTTTTTTTTTTTAAATCGGTATTTTGGGTATGTATAAAATGAGCAGAAAAACACGGATTGAAAATTATTGTCGTCTTTTTAATCATTTTCTTTTTAAATGATCATTTAAGTGCTGTGTTATGTGGGAATTAACATTTGTACGAAAAGTTAAAAATAAATGGAAATCTGTAATAAATATGTTTCCTTGGCGTAACGTCGATGGAGCGACATCGTTTCCCGCAAAAAAAGTGGTATCAACATGAAAGACCCCAAATTCCTATACATGAGCTATTGACTCACTCATTAAAAGTATAATTATTTATCAAACATTGTGGCAAAAAGATAACTTTCTCATAAGAAGCATTTTTTCTTGTGGCGACAATCTTATCCTAAATCGTCTGTTGCATAGGCCTCAGAAACCGTCTCTAATAGGGAAAGGGTTCAGCAGAAATGTGGCCCCTTACATAATTTGTTCCAGTCATATTGACTGGTTGAAAAAGGCAGTCGCCAGGTGGCATCAGAAAAGGGCTGATCTATTTGCTTCTTTGCCATAATGCAGGTGATCGATTAAGGATCATCTTGGCCCTCATGTTTTATGCTCGTTCATTATAAATGTATTCCTTGATTTTCTGAAAGTCATTTACTTTATGTTTTTCTGTTCAAATAATAGACAACAGCAATACGAATTCCAAATATGTTTTGATAATGCAAGAAACATGACATTAACATTATTATTGTCTAGTCAATTACTTATAAATCCTTTTTTATGGCCAAAGTATGCTCTTTAATTTTTGTTTATAATTATCTTGCGGGTTTTTTTTTCGTAAATAGGTAGCACCTATAGATATATTATCTATTGTATAATTCACTCTATTTGATCATAGGACAATAAGATGTCTGCAGGATTAATTGACATATCTGTATTTATACTTGCAACATAGTAATTACGGTTCGTTTTGCTGAAGCGCACCTTTGTAGTCATCATGTTATCTGATAAGCAGACACAATATTGACAGGATTCCTTAATCCTTGAAAATGACTGATGTAAAGTTTGTTATCCCTTTTACAATATATGATTGCATATGGACTGTTTATTCCAAGTGTTTCTTCGTAAAATATACGTATGGTTGTAAAGTATGGTGATATGATATGCATATTGTACGGCCCTCGTCCAGCTATATAAATATTACCATTTCTATCTACCGCGAGACTGCGTGGTGAAATTAGTCTGTCATGCGTATAAACACGCTGTACAGTACCGTTAAGATCCATACTTGTCACACAGTGCTTGCCTTCATCTGATACATATAGTGTGTTTTGTTCCGGACTAAGTGCAATGTAACATGGCTCTTCAAACAAGTTTCGTCCGTTGTTATTTGTTGAGATTACTTTTAATATATGTCCATCTAAATCAATGAGTTTTACAGAGCCTGGATTCAGAAAAGAGACAATCAATGTGTTCTTAGTATAAACAATACCACAACAGTCACCACTAATGTTCACTTCCTTCACTACAGACAATGTCTTACCAACTTTTATGAATACAAGTTTATTGTCACATAACACGACAATCTGCTCTGGTTCTACATGCGTTATATCCCATGGCCGTGTAGGCAATTTTATACAGGATATAACTTTGTTACTGTTAACATCAATTATCTTCACACTATAAGTAAGACAATCAATCAGAGATAGCATGTTGTTTTCTAACATTGCTCCACCTATAATCCAGCCGTTATCACTTGTATATGTAGAATAGGGGGTATTGACTACCCTTATATATTTCAATAAAAAATGTACCCTAATCAATGAACTACTTTGTATTGGTCTTGGTCCTTTAAAGGAACGACGTGAACTTATCTCATATTTTCTTTGTGTTTTTTCCGTATTATTAGACATCTCTTCAAGGTCAGCAGACACCAAATCACACGTGATAGATACTGATCCAGTCGATTTTTGTTATCTTTTTCCTTACGGTCTGGGCCTCTACCAAAGTACTTTGTTCGATGGACTCTAAAATAGGCTAAGTCTTGGTTTTTACACTTCTTAAACAAAGATCATATGCCCTGTGTTCCATAGTCACCAAACCCAAAACCTGTTTTGCGAAACCTATATAGGTTTCGTCGATAATCCGTGCATTAGTCGGTAAACCAAACCTGTTTGACGGGAGTACATGCATAATACAGGTAGGTTTCGTTCCGCTCCATAGACAAAACGTGTTTACGTTGTGTTTACTATGGAACACAGGGCTGGATATGCACCACGTTATCCTTTTTTCGTCAATGCAACTTTTTTCGTAAGAAGTTGAGTTGAGATAGACGATTACACTTATCAAGGATCTTTACTATCCACTTTTTGTCGAATTCCGTCACAATATCGTTCATAAAATCTACTCTACGTTACACTGTTTGTATTTTTTGGTAGCACAAACATAACAGCAGCATTCCTCATGGATTTTTACAAATAATTGTAAAAATAAATTCTTCTCACGAAGTAAACTTCTATTTTTGGCATGTTGTCTCACTCTTATTATTGGTGATGTCTCGATAATAGGTTTTGATTGCAAACTATACAAAAAACGGCGTTTTCCTCTTTATCTTCACGTTTACATGGGTCACAGAGAATACCAGTATTGAAGGCATGGTTGTCTACCTGTCTCCTCTCAGATACCTGCATGGCGTACAAGACTTACTGAAAGAAACAAAGAAGGACGTTTCCATTCACACACATATCATCTAAACACTAGTTTGTACGTGCTTTTTAAGGATAAGGAATCCGTTTAAAGCAAACATCCCATTCATACGAGAAAACATACATACACGTATATTGTTTTTTGCGTGCATAGGTAACACACAGGAAACAATTAAAACCTATGAAACTTTCTGAAACCTTTCAAAATGGTTCCAAATTTATGAGAGGTTTCTTCTTCCCCGTATGATATTGAAGAAGTTATCTGCTACTCTGCCATAGCCAGGATATGAATGTTGTGATTTAACCTGTTACCTAAGTGTAAATCGCATACAGTTTAGTCATTTTAAATTCGTTCAAATATGAAGCGTTTAATAAAAGATATGTATGAAGTATAAAATAAACAATTTATTTTTGAGCACCGAAATAAATGAATAAATTGCTCAATAAAAGCAGTGTTTCAGACGCGTCAATATTGATCTGCATCAGATATTGAATTGAAAAGCATTATGAACTGACAATAAGAGAAATAAATATTGTTTTTGTTTCAATTGAAAATTTATGTACATGTATATACGATTCAAATAATTTATTTAAATATTAAGGCCGTCGGCCTATATAATAAACAATACACATATAGTTTTTTCCACAAAGTACAATTAGTTTTATTTGTTGTTCCCTCTAGTTGTGTATTTTATTGGAATTTTAGTGTTGATAACCGTTTTCCATATGCAATAAATCTGCAGCAGGAGACTTTGAAAACATCAAGACAAAAGTATGGAAAAAATGTATATATATATGAAAGTGTAATTATTGAAAAGAGTTGAAACATTGTTACCAAATTGAAATTGCTCATTATGAAGGGATATCTCCTTTTGTCACACTGATTTCAAAATTTGTGTGCTGCGAAGGCATTAAAAAGCGTCTACATTAAGGAAATGTCCACACTTATAAAAGACTTCTGATGTTTCGGAAGCAGGCCATATCTAAACACAATGTGAGAAAAAGAGAACTTTATCATGATGAGATTTTTCCACTTTCCAACAAAGATTTCCATTTAATACCCTTCATACATCAATTTCCATCCTACTTTCATCCAGACTATGATATGAATTTGTATTTCTCCCATATAACGAAGATCAATTATTTACAAGAGTACACAGAAAATGAGAAAACAAAAAGAACAATGCAAATATATACGAATTCAATACAGCTGTTTGTCCCTATGTGAATTGAACTGTTCCGTCAAGCTATCAAATTGACATGCCATGTGCGGACTTTGATCATCATAACTCTCAGACCCATATATGCTGTGAATCCTGTAACAGCTTAAGGGGAACGGTGAAATTGAAACTGCCAACACTTTGATACCTCCAATAGCAAACTCCACCGATACTAAATGAGAAGTGAGAAGTGTTCGAATAACGACATAGACATATATTTAGAAATTATAAATTAACAATAAATGGATATGATACTATATTGCTAAAAAAACTCACTGTGATAAAAATTATCATTTTCTCCTCGTTTTATTAAAAGTTGTATTAAATGAATACGTCCATGGCGGTCTGTTACCGTTAAAATGTTTGCTGTTAATGTTGTCATTACTCAACATAGAATCAGTCATCCATGTAATCTGGCATTGATATATTTATTGCATATATGTAACACTTCCGGGAAGAGTGAAAAGATCTTATTACATTTATCGTAGTCCTCATGTAAAACATGATCTTAACAAGTATTAAAACCAAAAAGAGCTCTAATATGTTCCCGATCGTTCAATAAATGGTTACAAGTTACATACATAAGAATCAAAATGTTCTACGACAATTTGTTCAAACGATTCCATGAAGGTCTGTTCCATAGCCCAGTTTATCAAAATAGTACATATGCCTACTTTACCCCTTCTCGAGCAGGTCGATTGTGTAGAAGACAAATGTGCAATCAACCGCGCCATGGAAAACAAGCACGCAACATACTATGATGATGAATTTGGTATTTTCATATACAGTAACAATTGGTCAGAGGAAGATCTCTTAGTTAATCATTTATGTATTAATCAATGAGAATATGTTAATACATACTTCTGTAATGCCTGTGTGTCAAAAACATTAGTTTACTTTTCATAATTTGGACTTCAATTTTCAATCACAATAAATTATAGATATATATAATAGCCACACAGATATAAGTTTTGCTTTGACCTTTATTGTTATACTTTTACTAATTAGATCACCTGATACGAAGACCAACGGAGATCTACTGGGATCAGTCAACATCAGAAATAGGTGATGTGTCAAAACATAAAACATCTTTCAATCACAATAAATTATAGATATATATATAATATCTACAAAGATTTAAGTTTTGCTTTGACATTTAAAGTTATACTTTTACTAATTAGATCACCTGATACGAAGACCAAAAGAGATCTACTGGGATCAGTCAACATCCGACGTCCGTCCGTTGAACGTAGTACGTCGTACTTTCAAATCTCTGAAACAATTGATCAAAGTTGAGTTCAACCAAATTTCACAGGAAATATTCCTAGGTAGCCTTCATCAAAAACTATTATTATTATTTGCAGAACTTTAGTTACTTAGGAGTCAGAAATAGGGGATGTGTCAACACTTAAAACATCTTTTCCTTTGAATCCGCTCTGCGACTTTCGAGACAATAAGGTATACATTTCCTTGAGTGATCATCTACACAAACTGTTAACGAATATTGATTGGTAGAAACATACGATAGTCAGGTGGATTCAGAAAAGGGGCAAAATTATTAAACTTTACATAAATTGTTCAAGCCATATGGTTTGGTTTTGCAAAATAGGTGGCAGTGGAAATCAGAAAAGGGGCAAAGTGAACTTAAATGTGTAAACGCCATCTCTACCTGAGCCACTAGACGGATATCAAACAAACAGGAATATTCCAATCCTTGCAGCTTCATTCCCTCCTTCATCAAAATTTCCCCGATCAACATATTTGCTACTTTACCTAAACTCAGGTAATCGATTGAGGACCATGTTGGCCGTCTTGATTTTTAAACTTCATTAATTTCCTTAAATAGGAAGCACCTAAAGGTATATATAATTGTTCAATGTCGGTAAATTTTTCTTTTGATTTATCGGAATGCTTAGAGTCGAGCTATTTTATTTGTTTTATGAAAGTGCCTTGCGAACTCGCATAGCTTCGTTATTCGATGAGTCTATGTGCACTTGTAGGAATATCAATATACACATATTGAGTTGGGTAACTAAATAGTATAGCGCCTTGTCAGATGGCTAGCTGGCTCTAAACTGAATGCACTGGCTTTACAAAATAGGTTCCTGTAGCAACAGGTTAAGGCTTTACACTTTAATTGACTATAAAGGATACACACAATATGTCTGAAGAAATACGTTTTGCATATATACTGGTATGTTAACCTGAATAGCTTGGTTCTCTGGCTCTCTGCACTGATACAATATATTTCTAGGCTGCTGATTATCTTTCCACATAGACGTAATGAGCTCATTTGTGTTGAGGCTTACCCAACAATGAATTACGTCGAAAAGAATGAATGACCGCAGCTCGAAATCCCTAGCTCGACATGCCTCGTCGTTACAAACAGCAGACAGGATGGAATCATTTAATCCAATACATTATCCTCATATAACGCGATTCAGACATTAATAAGTATTCACATACTCTTATTAACGATCAATGTGCACTCTTTTATAGCCAGGTGTTTAGTCATAACCGTTCTCGTGAGGCTTCTATGACGGCTAGATGTACATGTATAACGCCTAGATGTTAGACATATACGATTGTGCTGCCTGCGTTCATAACGTGTGTCTAGAATATGTAGCCTGGTCATGTATTCGTTGTAAACGTTTCTGTAACCTTTGCGACACATATCAACACATATATTGTTTTCACCAGTTTATTTGAACAATTAATTGACCACGAACTCTTACAGACATCACCCGGTCCACTCTTATCTAAACAGGATGACAGTTACATGAGTGCGCTTTGGTTGTTGTATACATGTATATAGCGAGGCTTTACCACTCTAACCGACAAAGGTGACCCTGATATGAGTGTACTTTGGTTGCTGTGTTCATGTTTATATGGATACTTGTCGACTCTAATCGAAACAAATGAGACACTGATTTTTCACGAAGCAGGTACCTTGTGGACCGTTTTTAACTGTTTGATCCGATAGATGTTTTCCAAAGTACGTGGTCAATTAATATCAACATTTCTTTAAACAACAGTTAAGGTAGAGAACAAAAACAGCATTGCTAGAAGAATGGCATATTGTTTGATTTAAGATTCGTAAGAAGTCTAAGCATGAAAGTCAGAAGAAGGTTTCATGCTTAAGTGCAGTCCGAAGTTTGTATCTTTAAATCCGCCGAGCCCAGGCGGTTAACATTCGTTTGGTAAAGGGAGCTTCTGGTACGATCCCCGCTGGCTTCGATCATAGTTGAGTACTTTTAGGCAATGCGCATATACTGGAACGTATCGAAATTAAGCCTACGGGGTTAGTCTACCAGGTAAATGTGTGCAATAAAGCACATGATTAAGACATACCTTCACAATTCATGGGTATATTTACAGGGTGACTTATGATGAAGACATACCTTCACAATATATGGGTATATCTACATAGTGACACATGATTAATACATACATCTACAAAATGTGGGTATATTTACAGGGTGACACATGATGAAGACATACATTCAAAATATGTGGGTATATTTACATAGTGACACATGATTAAGACGTATATATACAATATATGGGTATCTTTACATAGAAATACATGTTTAAGACTAACTTTCATAATATATGGGTATATTTACATAGTGACACATGTTTAAGACATACATTTACACTATATGGGTATATTTACATAGTGACACATACATAACATATACATACACAATATATGGGTATATTGACATAGTGACACATGAATAATACATACATTCACAATATATGGGTATATATACCTTATTGACACATGATTAAGGCATACATACACACTAGATGAGTATATCAACATATTGACACATGATTAATACACACATTCACAATATATGGGTATATTTACATAGTGACGCATGATTAATACACACATTTACTATATATGGGTATACTTATATATTGAAACTTGATTAAGAAATAGCTTCATAATATATGGTATATTTACATGGTGACACTTGATTAAGACATAGCTGCACAATAAATGTGTGTATTTACAAATTGATTAAGAAATAAATGCATTAATACTAGGTATATTAACATGCTTAAACATGATTAGGACATAACTTCACAATACATGGATATAGATACATGGTGAAACATGATTAAGAGATAACTCCACAATACATAGGTATATGTACATGGTGAAACATGATTAAGACATATCTTCACAATATATTGGTATATTTACATAGTGACACATTATTTTCGTTGGTGACACCTTTGTAAATTAATTAAAAAACAATTTTATTTTTGCTTAAATTTGTTTTTCCTCCCAAACAGTTTTGACATCAAATCAGGTCCTTCATGGGAGAGAAGAGCTGATCCGAAACCAAACTGTTTGCAAAGGTCTTCAGCGAATTGCGAAATCGGCATCTAGTTATACAATAAGGGTTGTATATAGTTAATGTATAAAATAGCAATGCTTCAAGTTGTTTTAATTGTTCACGAAGTTTTGAATGTGTGGCGATTACGTTCAAATACTTACATTATTTACTTAAATAACGGATTATGTTTTGTCATGTCTATTGCCGAGATGATTCAAATTTGAAATGAACCTATCGATGAAGAACAGTAAATATCCAAGTAAGATATATCACGGCGGCTAGCTGACCTATCAATGTGTTTATGGCTTTCTGTCGACCACAACTCGAGTATGACGCGTATCGCAGTCAGTTAAATCACGGCGGCTAGCTGACATTCGCATGTGTTTTATAAAGTTAGTCCACCACTACTTGAGTATCCCAGTCAGTTATATCACGGCGGCAAGCTGAAATACCCATGTGTTGTATGTCTTTCTGTTAACCCCTACTCGAGTATGACGCGTATCGCAGTCATTTATATTACAGCCGCTAGCTGACATTCCCATGTGTTTTATGACTTTCTGTTAACCACCTCTCGAGTATGTCGAATATCTAATTCAGTTATATTACGGCGGCTAGATGACCTACACAAAACACCCATTTGATAGCTTTCTGTCAACCAATACACGAGTATCTTGGTCAGTTATATAACGTCGGCTAGCTGACCTTCCCATTTTAATAGCTTTCAGTCAACTAATACAGCAGTACGATGAGTATCCCGGTCAGTTATATCATGGTGCCTAGCTGAAGTACCCATGTATTGATATCAACCACTACCCGAGTATGGCGATTTGGTTACTCAATTTGTCTTTAATATATTCGTGATACAGACGATATTGTGACCTTATACCGGACAAGATTGTGAGAATATTAGAACATTACATTTCCAAGAGTATAATCAGATGGTCATCTCGGCAAGATCATTTAACAATGTGTCACTTTGCTCTCCCGCACAACACATTATATGTCCAAAACAGCCTGATGCTTTCCCACATGGACCTTATAAGTACATTTTCAATAAACAAATGAGGCTACTATTACAATGATTTTCATCGGAAACAAATATTTGACCGAATCATAAAAACATATCTTGCTCGAATGGACTCAACCTAACCAACAACGCATACATTTTTACACTTTATTAGCCACGTACATATTTATGAAGAAGTCGCCAACCTACCTTACAATAATTGTAGATGATTATTATAGCTCACTCTTAACGGCGACCATGTTAGTTAATTGCACAAAGATCATTTACAAGCGAACTACATTATGTTTAGAAAGGTATTTCTCCATTGCCGTTATTGAGTCGCTTCAAGGATACATGTACGACTTGATATTGAAAAGGTAAGATCATGATCTAATCGCGCAGAGATGCAGGCTGATTTGGATGTCTTGGTTTTAAAACACCGAAGCTCACTTTTATTTTGACTTGGTCAATAATATAGCTTGAAACGACACCAGCGAGCGAAGAGACATTCTTACATAAACGAACTGGATTGCACACAGTATCGTTGTTTTGAAAAAAAAATCAAAGTAGTTTTCACCAGATTCAGTTTAATTTAAAAAAGGTTTAGAAAATGTAAGCGTTTTTGGTCAGGACTATACGTTAATCATAGCTCGTTCCGACTCTCCAGTTACCGAAAATGATTGATTGAGGTTTAACATCGTTGAGAACGGTATTTCAGTTATATTACGGCGATTGATTCATCTAAAGTGTGGTTCCTGTCGAACATGTGCCTCCCACACAGCATTCCTTTTATGCATTTGACTATCTTCGAACATTGCATATTCAGCACATACCAAAATGATACAAAGCGTGCATAATTAAACAAAATTAATCTAAAATCGAACTTACAATTACTTATCCTGTCGATATATTATCGATATAGTTCAATTTTTCATTCACATAATCAGGCATTTAACTTGTTTACAGCTTTACTTTATCAATGTTGTGGACTAAGCATGTAATGAATCAACAATTAAAGTGTCATAGTTTATATGCGAACAAATAAACAATGTCGTCTAATATTTGAAAAAAAAAATAAGTATACCGGTAATCAGATCTCAGATATACATTAAGTCGTTGGTCTTTATTATAGCTGCACAATGGCTATACATGATAGATGAAGATTAAGCATACGTTGATTAGTATAGACAACCCCCCCCCCCCCCCCCCCCCCCACCCACCCCCTTCTTTTGCAGCAATGATTTAACTTTCATTTATAGACGTTTACCATATTTTTAATCGGATTTTTTCAAAGTCGCCACCTACATATTTGCTCTATGTCGGCAAGGTTTAAGAATGCGTAACACATAAAGCAATGTTTATATAAGCGTTAAGCTATAACTGATTGCAAGGTCACTGCCAGACTCTCTATCAGTTATTTTTCCTGTTTAAACCATCCACGCTCAATGTATACTTCCTAGAGACCTAACCAGTACGTGTGAGACAGAATGCTAGAACATGGGACCTTTCGTTAGAGAGGCCGACGATCTACCATTGCACGACTGTCTTCTAACATATAATGCGAAGAGGGCTTTAAGATTTATGCGAATGAAGTTAAAAGGGTCTAATGCGAACATGTATAAGTAAGTAAGTTATCAAGTAAGAACATGTACTTACTTTATTATTGCAACGTATGTTACATTAAATATTATTATACATTCGTAATTTAACAAGTATTAATCGATTATTTTCAACCGGCCACCATAAGTCACCAATATATAGATTTTTGCATTATCAAACATATTCTCATGATAAATATATCAACTATTGCGATTGGATCTCAGTGTTTTGAATTGATCTGAAACAACGTTTTCAAAACTTATTGAAATCGAGCCTTATTACCCCTTCCCTCATAAATATGTGTATGCTTCCATAAGTGTTAATGAACAAATATATCTGATCAGTTTTGATATTTCAAATAGGATATATATAAACGTGTATTAACCCTTTCCAACATACAACAAATTTGCATCAAAAGAATGAAAACTGCGAAATATATAGATTAAAGAACAACTTAAAATGAACAACTTGTGGCGAAAGAAGAATTTTCTCATTGTTCACATTTTATCCTTTTGCCGCAATGTTTTCGAAAGTCGTCTGCTGTAGAGACGTCATAAAGCGTTTGTATGTGGTAAAGGGATACCTTAATAGATAGATAAAATATACGAGGATTAATTGTTATGGGTATATAACACTACATGAGTCCACCCACGGTAAAAAGGTGCCAGCTGTATTTTGTAAACAGTGTATATCCACATATGTTTGTGCGAAGATTCTTTTAATGTGCCTAGGTTCTTGTAAGACTTAACAGATGGCCAAAGTGACCTGAACCTACAATTGTTAGAAATGCCAAAGTGACCTGAACCTATAATTGTTAGAAACGCCAACTTGTATATTTTCCCATGAACGGGCTCAAATATATAAAAGGTAATAGAGAAGCACATTCCGATACTACTCCATGATTTGTATCTGTGTTCAAAGATTACCTGATCTTTTCATTGGCTTACATATAGTTTTGGTTTAATTAGGGTTTACAGCCGTTTTCAGCATGTGTTCATTAATATCACGGCTATATCTACATGTAATACTTATCAATTATCCCTTGGTGGCAAAAATCTGCCAAGAAATACACCTTACAAAAGGGCATTCAATTAAAGAGCAGTCCATCCAAGAGCACGCAACATAAGGCCACTCAACCAAATGGGACTTGACCAAAGTGCACTTCATTGAAGGGCACTCCACTCAAGGGTACTGTACCAAATGCACATCACACAAGGAGTCTCCACCAAATGGCACTCCAGCATAATTCCTTGAACCAACTTTTTACGAGTTAATAAGCAATGTCATAGCCTAGGAATACCGTTCAAAGCAGAACTTTAACAATATCATATCAGGTAAACTGTTAACCTGTTTACACATACAGATGCAGTGTGACGCGTTTGTAGCAGGTGGCGTTTGAAACTAGTGTGGAACTAGTGTTTACAACTCTTCCTTTAAGTGTAGATTTATTCGGAGTGATATCCTAATCACTGTACTTTGTCGTCTGCTGCAGATTCTTTCGGAGATATATTATAATCACTTTACTGAGATGTTTTCATTGTTGACTGCTGCAGATTCCATTTATGTAGGAGTAGGTCAACATTATCCAAACCAACAGTTGAATTATCATTGCCAATATTATCCGTTAACATTTAATATGTCCATAATGAATACATTACAAGGACATTTTTACAAATATTTCTATGTAGAATGTATTGTGGTACATATTCATCATGGGACAGTTCAACTTAAACTAACTATACATACATTTAACAGTTTATTGTGAACATATAATCGAAAGCGAACACGTACACACATCACTCGGTCCACTCTTATCGAAAAAAAAAGGGGACACTGACATGAGTGTGCATGTATATAGCCAGACCGGTTAATTGATCTTTCATGAATGAAGTACATTGTCTAACGGTTTGAACTCCTAGATAAGTTTAACACACAAACAGCTTTGCTGTAAGAATGGCATATGGTTTGATATAAGATTCGTAAACAGTCTAAGGACGAATGTCAAAAGGAGGTTTCATGCTTAAGAGCAGACCGAAGTTTGTATATTTTAAACCGCCGTGACCGGGCGGTTAACATGGGTTTGATAAAAATAGTCTCTAGTACGATCCCTGCTCGTTTTAGTCATAGTGGAGTACATTTAAGCAAGGTAGATATAATGGAAACTGTCCAAATTTAGCCTACGGTTATGTGTGCAAGCAAGCACATGATTAAGACATAAATTCACAATACATGGGTATATTTACCAAGAGACACATTGTGTTCGTCGGCAACACATTTATAAATTAATTTAAAAACAATCTCATTTTATTTTTGCTGAAAATGAATATTTCTCTTAAACAGTTTTGACATCAAATCAGGCCCCTCGTAGGAGAGAAGAGCTGATCTGCAATCAAACTATTGCAAAAGTCATTAATGAACTACGAAATTGAACCCTAGTTTGCAAAAAGTTAAAATGAAGGTTAAGCTGACTTAACCATGCGTTTTATGACTTTCTGTGAACCACTACTCGAGTTTGACGAATATCTCGGTCAGTCATATCACGCTGGCTAGCTGATCTATCAATGCGTGTATGATATTTTGTCAAACCACTACTTGAGTATGATGAACATCTCGGTCAGTCGCATCTGGCTAGCTAGCTGATTTTCCCATGTGTGTTTTGACTTTCTGTCAACCACTACTTGAGTGCGACGAATATCTACCAATGTATTTTATGACATTTTGTCAACCACTACTCGAGAATCATGAGTATACGGGTCAGTTATATCTAGGCGGATAGCTGACATACACATGTTATTCATGACTTTCTGTCAACCACTTCCCGAATATGACGAGTATTCCAGTCAGTGATATAACGGTGGCTACCCTTCCCATTGGCTTTATGAATTTCTGTCAACCACTACTCGAGTATCACACATTTATCAGTCAATTATATCACGGAGTCTAACTGACTTATTTATGTGTTTTATGAATTTCTGTCAACCACTTCTCCAGTATGTAAAAAAGGCCGGTCAGTTATATCACGATGGCTAGCTGACCTTCCCATGTGTTTTATGAATTTCTGTCAACCACTTCTCGAGTATAAAGAATATATTGGTCAGTTTTATCACGGCGGCGAGCTGATGTTCCAATGCGTTTCATGACATAATATCAATCACTACTAGAGAAAGAAGATCTTTTGACCGAATCGGAATGCAATCCCTTATACGAAAGAACTTGACCTTACTAACAACGTAGATGATTATAATCACGCACATTTCACGGCGACCCTGTTAGCTAATTGCATAAATATCATTTTTGATCGAACTACATTAGGTTAAGAAAGTGATATCGCCAAAGCCATATGATTATCGGGTCGCTTCCATGATTCCTGTACGACAGGTAAAATCCTGATATGACCGCGCAGAGATAAAGGCTGTTTCGGATCTGTCTTGATTTAAAAAACCCGAAGCTCGCTTTTATTTTGACGATGTCAAATACTATGGCTTAAAACGAGACTATAGATCCAAGGGACTATATGCAGTCTTACAAATACGAACTTGGGGGCACACATTATGGAAAGTCATGCATAAATGTATGTTCTTTCTTTTCAAATACCTTTCCAAGTCTTTTGCACCAGATTAAATTTAATTTAAGAAAGGTTTAGATAATGTAAGCGTTTTTGGTCAGGACTATTTGTTAAACATAGATCGTTCCGACTCTCGTAATTAATTGGAGTTAAACGGTAATTCAGTTATATCACTGCGATTGATCCATCTAAAATGTGTTTCCCGCCTTAAACATGTTCTACTCACACACTATTCTGTTTAGGCATTTGACTATCTACCAACATGGCATATTCAGCACATACTAACAGGATACAAAGCGTGCATAATTAAACAAAATTAATTAAAATCTAACTTACAATTACTTATCCTGTATATAATCCAATTTTAATTCACATCTTCAGACATTCAATTTGTTTACAGCTTTACCATATCAATGGTGTAGACTTAGTATGTAATGCATCAACAATTACAGTTTATATGCGAACAAAAGATAATGTCGTCCAATATTAAAAAAAATATATAAGTATATCGGTTATCAAATCTCAGATATACCTTGAGGTTTGATCTTTATGTTGAGTCTTTGGTATTTATTAAAGCTGAACAATGGATATAATTGATTTATGAAAATTAAGTATATGTTAATTAATATAGAAAATGATTCAAGCCTACTGTTTACTTTGATTTACCTTTTTTGTGAGACAACCCCCTTCTACACACACACTAGCACCAAATTCGTACTTGTTATATTCATTATGACGAATAAACCAATAAACATGATAAATGAACTTTAAAATAAGTGTGTAGTTTGCAAGTTGAAACAATCTTAACAAACAAGGTTATTACGTGACATAGCTTTAACACTATCACACCCTTGTAAATATTGTCTCACGCCTCTGCAGCAGTCGACTTTTGAAAGCATTGTGACAAAATGAGAAATTATTCATTTGCCGCAATTATTACACTTTCATTTATAGAGGTTTACCATATGTTTAATCATATAATTTCGAGGTCAACACCTACATATTTGTTATATGTCGGCAATGCTTAAGTACGGGTAACAAATCAAGCAATGCTTATATAAGTGTTAAGCAATAACTGATTGCAATGCCTTTGTCATGATAAGTATATAAACAGTTTACTATCGTGATTGGACGTGTAATCAGTCTTTTAAATCGACCTGGAACAACGTTTTCAAAACTTAGTGAAATCCAGCATTATTAACCTTTCCCTTGTTAATATGTGTATGCTTTCATAAGTATTAATGAATAGATCTGATCGGTTTTGATATTTCCAATAGGATATATATATATGTGTGTAAAAGTTTACACATCTGCATCAAAATAATGAAAACTACCAAACACTTTTTAGGTTAAAGAACAAGTTTGAGTGCAGTTGAACAGCTTGTGGCGAAAGGAGAACTTTCTCATTGTTCACATTTCATCTGTTTTCCGCAATGTTTTCGAAAGTCATCTGCTGTAGAGAAGTCACAAAGAGTCTGTATGTGCTTAAAGGATACATGAATAGTTAGATGAAAGATACGAGGGTTACTCGTTATTTATATATAACACTAAATGAGTCCACCCACGGTAAAAGGAAGCCAGTTTAATTTTGTAAAATATGTTTGTGCGAAGCTTTTTTTATCATGCGTAGGTTCTTTTAGGACAGATGGCCATAGTGATCTGAACCTACAATGGTTAGACATGCCAACTTGTATATTTTCCCATGGACGGGCTAGAATATACAATAGTTAATTAAGAAGCACATTCCGAAAATACTCATTGTTTTGTATCTGAGTAAAATGATAACCTAATCTTTGCATTGTCAACAATATAGTTTTGGTTTAATTAGGGTTTACAGCCGTTTTCAACAAGTATTCATTAATATCACGACTACATCTAACACTTATTCAATATCCCTTAACGGCAAAATACTGCCAATAAAAAAGCCTTACTTACGGGCATTCAATCAAAGGGCAATCCTTCCAAGAACACGCCACATAAGGCTACTTAACCCAATGGGATTTGACTAAAGGGCACTTAGCCCAAGGCACTTCATCGAAGGGCTGTCCATTAAAGGGTACGGCACCAAAAGGCAATCCACTCAAGGGTACTGTACCAAACGCACTTCACACAAGGAAATCAATATCACAGCAAAGGAATACTGTTTCATCGAGGAAATTTAACAATATCATATCAGGCAAACGGTAAAGCCTCTGTCAGATACAGACACAGTGTGACGCGTTTGTATCAGAAAGCGTTGGAAAACGGTGTGGAACTAGTGTTCACACCTCTTCCTTTATGTGTAGATTCATTCGGAGATATATCATACTCAATGTTCTTTACCGATATATTTTTTTGTCGTCTGATGCAGATTTCATTTATGCAGGAATAGGTCAAACTTATCCAAACCAACCGTTCTTCCGTGAACACAGACTTTTATTTGCAAGTAAAACTATAATTATTTCCGTCAATCCATTTCAAACAGATCCGTTCCGTTGATATTTTCAACTTGCATTCATTAATTTGAGCCAGTCCCTAGTAAAGGTACACGCTAGCCTTTGCGATCCGTTTATGTTCAATTCAACATGTGAATCCTCACAGTCCTATCAAGATATGCAGTGAGTTGCTCATGAATGTTTTAAATCTATAGCGTCAAATATGTGAATAAACCTATTAAAATATCATTTCAAATGATGGCGGTTAACTTACATACTAAACTTGCATTAGCTTAAATGTTCAAAAATATACAAATAAACATCGAATGTAAATCAGGCGGGACATGTTAACATTATCATTAACCGTGAGGGAAGCCACCACCATTTTAGAAGTATGTGATATGACAAGACCTGGGATCAAACCAGGATGTCCCGCTCTTGGTGCGGAAGTTATAACCATTACATCACTGAGCCTATAAAGCCAAAGAAATGCCTTCGACAGTGTACATGTGAAAGAACCACTTCATGTACGGAGGATGCAAAAGCTCTGCACATTATTTTCAACCATATAATCTGAAAAACATTTGACCGCGAACACGTGCTTACATCATTCTGGCATAGGCTCATGAATAATCGTAAAATATAAGCTCGCTGTGTAAACCAGTCCACGAACATTCATGAGGGTTCCGCGACTACCTAGTTTCGGGTGCAGTGGGTCAAAAGATGCAGACACAAGTCCGTGGTCAATATGCGTTCACAATAATTTGTGAAAAGGTATTCTTCTCAAGTTTCCATCTGCTATGGTAAAGGAGTATTCATCTCATAATCTAAGTGTATTCTGCTTGGTGAGGTTGATAGGACAAATGCTAGTTTAAGTCATACATGTAATCAAAAATAGTATGTTATGTTGATTATGACCGTTTTTACATGTTTGGCAATTAATATCAGGGCGATTCTTGGTTAAATTATCAGGACTACTGGTCCATTTATCCTGACAAGAGCGAGTCGTATGTAATACTAATCCCTTAATCTTGAGCGCCAAGGAGGGTAAGTGTATTTGTAAAGTCTATGATATTTAAAATATGTATTAATGTTATGTAATTGTATAATTGAAGCATGTTTCTTTTAAACATTTATGCAATAAGTAATTTTAATTGTACTGATTTCAAAGTCAAAACAAATAAATAAAACATGGGCGATTGTATGCATAAGTCAATAAACAAATGTTGACCATAAAACCTCCCTTCGCCCTTTTTTAAGAAGGTAAAAATAAGTGTGGAAAATGCATTTAAAACCACAATATTAAATTTCGAATATGAAGCTTGTTTTTCAAATGTACATTATCTGTTCTTTCAAAATCACATGTGTGATATACAAACAAGCAACCAGATTTAGTATCTTTGACACTTAAAACTGTTCAGCCTTTTCCGCATACATGTACAACACATATACAGACGACTTTTAATACATCCAGAAATACAACACTTTAAATAATTTTAACAGAAATAGATACTTCTCTGAATACCATTCCATACGGTTTTATAGAAAAACAACAACAATATTTTCATTTCAAACTATTATTTGGAATCTCACGGAATCTCATGATAGAGAAAACACTTGGGGAGACCGGTATTTATTACATGTCAATGATCTACATTTCACTCAATGGACACCTGTGGTCCGAGCCCTACCGGCTCCACTTAAATCTCTTAAAACAAATAAAGCGAAAGAACTTCCAACTTGATAACGTTGTAAATATGAACGCAGAACTTTGACTCCTGTGGTCCGAAACCTACCGGTTTTGTATATATCTCGCACATACTTACAACTCACGAATTCTGAAATATAATGCTCCCAAAATATGAAATAGCTACTACTAAAGCTTATTGTGCGAATCCTAGTAGGATTAGAAGGGTTGTTGAAGAACGAAACGTGATATCAGTAACTGCGAGTAGGCCACCCAACCCTAACCTGCCGTTTTTTCTTAATGAACACGGGGGAGGTAAGGAAATATACATGCTCTGGTCAGTTTTAGGCGTCTCCTCCACCCACCGACATAACGAACTTCTCCGCAATTATACACATACATGCATTGTTATTGTTTAAAAGACAAAACGTTCTATACAGTTGAAACACATTTTCATAATGAATGCATTAATGTAGTTACGTACTTAGCGAACTTTTTACCGCATTAACTTTACTCGTATAATTAAGCAATGAATTTAATCGTACTGAACACACCGGATTCCGAAAGCTGAATGCCTCTCAAATCGTATATGCACCATTTCTTCGTGCCTATAACGCCACCTGGCGGTTATTGCATTATAAACAAGGGAAAGTAATTTTCTTCTTATTCGATTTTCGCAAACGTAGAAAATTGTATTTCACATAGGATATGGATTCAATTCTCAAAATAGGCCACTGTAGGTGTGGATAAGATACTAGAATTGTATTCCCAATTTTTTAAAAAATCAACAATCCTATCGTATGTGATGGTAAACCCTTTTCCCACATACAGTACATATGCAGCCTTTCATACATGTTTATAGCATAGCTGTAGCAGATGACATTGAAAACACCTTGGCAAAACTAAGGTAATTGTCTTTAAATAAATTAGTTTAATTATCGAATAGAGATGAAAAAATATGGCCAAAAGTGGCCTGCTACAGATGCGTCGGCATAATATTGGTAGCATGGTTGGGGTTTGGTACAACAACAACCTTTCATACATGACGCGGTGCACATGTTCTGGTTCAGAGAGTTACAGGTTTTTCAATAGTGCGATACATTTTACAGACCATCCTAATGTTTAACCCCTATTACGTCGCCTGTATCGACAGGGATACACATAGGAATCACATCTCAGACGTATATATCCGTTTGTCTGCTTCTGTCAGTCTACCAGCCGTGTTTTCTCTTACTGAAATAAGCGACATCCGTGTTTTTCGAACAATTATGTTTGTTTGTTTGATGGTTTACGCCGCTTTCAACAGTATTTCAGCTACATGCATACCATTGTGTTTTCTTCTTAATAATTTACTAGTACTATTGCTTCATTTATCTTGACACAAACGAGTTAGTCGAAATGCCAAACCTGCAACCATGATCGTTAAAGCGGGGTGTGCATTAATACAAGTTTTAAAAGTATTTAAGTATCTAAGCATTAGAAAACTTTGACAACGCGTCTTGTAGTAACGTTATCGAGTACTCGAGTATGACAAGAATCTTGGTCAGTTATATCACACTGTCTAGCTGATATACACATGTGTGCTATCGTGTTCTGTCAACAACTATTCGACTATGGGTTGTGGGTTCGATCTTCGGACGGGTCATACCGAAGACTTTAAAAATAGTAGTAATGGCTGCGCTCCTTGGCGATTAGGCCCGCAGGGCGAACATTATGATTGACTTGCTGCTGTCATGACACATGGACCAATATTAAAAGTAAATTACATAAGAAATGCCGAGATCTAACAGTTAAGTTGTTGAAAGCGGAATACCAAACAATCAAACCTTGAGTATTTCGTGTATCCCAGTAGATAGCTTACCTACTCATGTGTTTTATGGCTTTTTGTCAACCAAAACTAGAGTATGAACAGAATACTGGTCAGTTATATCACGGCGGCTAGCTGACCTACACATGTGTTTTATGGCTTTTTGTTAGCCACTAATCGAGTATGACGAGTTTCCGGTCAGTTTAATCAGGCATGCTAGATAACCTACAAATGTGCATTATGAGTTCATGTCAACCACAATTCGAATATTATGAGTATCCCGGTCAGACAAAGCACGCCGGCTAGCTGACCTACCCATGTATTTTAGGTAATTCTGTCAACTAATACTCGAGGAGTATGACTAAAATCATTGTCAGTTATATCACGCGGGCAAGCTGACCTAACCATGCATGTTATGACTTTTTATCAACAAATACTCGAGTATGACGAGAATCCTTGACAGTTATATCACGCCGGAAAGCTGACCTACCCATGTATTTTATGGCTTTTTATCAACTTATACTCGGGTATGACGAGAATCATTGACAGTTATATCACGCCGGAAAGCCGAGCTACCCATGTATTATATGGCTTTTTGTCAACTTATACTCGAGTATAACGATAAACCTTGTCAGTTATATCACGCCGGAAAGCTGACCTACCCATGTATTTTATGGCTTTTTGTCAACTTATACTCGAGTATAACGATAAACCTTGTCAGTTATATCACGCCGGAAAGCTGACATACCCATGTATTTTATGGCTTTGTGTCAACTTATACTCGAGTATAACGATAATCCTTGTCAGTTATATCACGCCGGAAATCTGACCTACCCATTTATTTTATGACTTTTTATCAACTTATACTCGAGTAGGACGAGAATCCTTGTCAGTTATAACACGCCGGAAAGCTGACCTACCCATGTATTTTATGGCTTTTTATCAACTTATACTCGAGTATGACGATAATCCTTGTCAGTTATAACACGCCGGAAAGCTGACCTACCCATGTATTTTATGGCTGTTTATCAACTAATACTCGAGTATGACGAGAATCATTGTCAGTTATATCACGCCAGCAAGCTGACCTACGCATGTATTATATGACTTTTTGCGAACCATAACAAGAGTTCGACTAGTATTTTTGTCAGCTATATAACACCAGCAAGCTAACCAACTGATCTATCCATGTATGTTTTTTGGTAAACCACTACTCGAATATGGCAATTTGGTTAGGAAAATGTTCTGTAACCTTTTTCCTGATACATACTATATAATGACGCCTAGTACCGGAGACTATTATGAGAAAAGAACTTGATGAAAACATGTCATTGAATAATACACTTAATTTAAGTTTAACGCCATTTTAAATAATGTGTTCAGATCAAATAATATACTGTGTGTCATTATCATACACTTACTTTCGATGGATATATGAATGACAGGGACGAGATTCAAACTAATAATCTTTGGCACGATAAAACTCGACGTTACCAATAACACAGAATCAAATGCAATATCTCCCGAGTATTTATCACTCACGCCAAACAGACCAGACCCTTTGAGCTAATGGCATTAATTTCATTTACGATCAAGTAACATTTTGTATATGAAAGTATTTCGACAAAGCAGTTATTATGTCGCTTCAATAATGCTTGTAAGTCTAAATGTTGATAAAAGGAAGATCCTGATCTTACCGCAAGGGGGTGCAAGTTGATTTGTATATATTGGGCGCTAGTCCCCAAATGTCGGTTTTCGTGTGACGTGGCCAATAGTATAGTTTTAGATATGATAAGCTGTCTGGGAGTGAAAGATGGCTATGCAGTGTAACAAGGACGAACTGGAATGCATAGTTCATGTTGGATCACGAATAATTGCTTGGATTTCTTTCCTAATGTATTTTGAAGTCAGGTTCACCAGGTTCAGTGATATTTCAGATATCAGAAAGATAAAGATACAAGTGTAGGTTCATAGTCTGATACATTCGTGAAGTACATGGTTTATAGACTTTTTGGCTAACACAAATGATATAAATAGTGAATTAGGTACTAAAGTCAAAATAAAACTAATCCGAACTTACAATGATTTAGCCTGTCGATAAATGTTCCATTATCCAATCCGTAAAACTCAGCGTTTAAATAGTTTTACCATTTACACTCTGTAGAAGAGTATATATAATGCATAATAGTTTAAAGTTTCAAAGTTTACAAACGAACAAAAATCAATATCGTCTATTATATAACACTGAAAGGATCGACGTCATGTGAGCTATCCATTTGCAATACACGTTGAAGTTTGATCTTTAACTGTTTTAGCGTCAATAGCAATGTTAATGTTTTTTGCAAACAATACAGATTCGGGCGAGTAAGCTCGTAACGAGCTGTTTCACCTAACATCAGCATTGTGTGCCTTCAGTTATCAAAATAGTGAAAAACGTGTATTACATGAGAAATGAAGATCGCACTTCTTTGAACATGGACGATTCAACTATAAACAAAGTTTCATCAGATTCCTTGCTCCTTAATTAGTTATAGTTATCTAATAGAAAGAGAAAAAGTTGTGTCGCACATATTTTTCAAAAGGATTTGATTAAGAGTTATGCAATTTTAAAGGAATGTTTGTCAGTATATAAAGTTGTGCACCTGCCGTCAAACTTATTGCATTATGTAATCATCATGAGCCAGTTGAATAAACATCTATGATATAGTTCATTTAATTTATATGTTTGTATAATGAATACATAACAAGGTATGTTTAATAAATATGTCTACATGAACTTGTTATATAATGTATTTTTCGTGTCACAGTTGAATTTGCATTGCCACTAAATATTGTTTATGTCGAATGCATATCTGACAATGTCGGTTTAATAAACATTTCTTCGTTAATTTGCTATTAACCATCCTTTTTTACACATTTTTACTTGGAATCACGCCAAATTGACGAATTTGATGAAGCTCATATAAATGACCATGAAATTTGAAATAGGGTATACTTTTCAGTCAATACGTTCAAATACGTTATCTAAAAGACAGAAATAACGTTTTAGAAAAATATTGTTTTCGTCAATTCGTCAACAAAATTGACGAGTTGACGAATTGACGAACTTAACAAAAATCTTCTAGTTTAGTTTAATCGTATTAAATTCTCATATTTTACATAGAAGGAAACATCAAGAAATATACAATGTAGAAATGGGTTTGACTGAAAGCTCATAGCTTAGTTTAGGTCCTCTCTTATAAAGTTTGATCTTCAGGAAGCACGGTGAATATTGACATGTTCAGAAATTATTAGCTTACATTAGCTGTAAAATATAACATGAAATAAAAACGTTGAAGAAATGACGAAATTGATGAAGCAACAACAGTTTGTCACTCGTCTAGCTAATTTCACAGCAGTTCGTCACTCGACAATTCGTCGGTCGTTAAGCTAATTTCACGGACGGACCTGTTACCAAAAGTTTTGTGTGTATAGTCTGAAATGTTCATGGAATTATTGGTCTATCGACTTTATAGGTTATAAAAGGGTATTGGTTTACAACTTTTAAATATTCATGCAATACATGGTCTATCAACTTTCTACGTTAACACACATGTTTTCGTTTATGTATTGCAGTAATAATGTAGTACTTGGTCTATCGAGTCTTTAAGTTACAAAACGGAATGTGTTTATAGTCTGATATATACATATAGTACATGGTCTATTAACTTCCTACGTTAACACAAGGTTTTCGTTTATGTATTGAAGTAATAATGTAGTACTTGGTCTATCGAGTCTTTAAGTTACAAAACGGAATGTGTTTATAGTCTGATATATAGATATAGTACATGGTCTATTAACTTCCTACGTTAACACAAGGTTTTCGTTTATGTATTGAAGTAACAATGTAGTACTTGGTCTATCGAGTCTTTAAGTTACAAAACGGAATGTGTTTAAAGTCTGATATATACATATAGTACATGGTCTTTCAACTTTTTAGGTTACCAAATAAATGGTATTGTTTTATAGTCTGAACTATTCATGTTGTACATGGTCTATCGATTTCCAAGGTTATCAAAAGTTATTTGTTGATATTCTGAAGAATTCATGTAGTACATAGTATATCGACTTTCCAGTTAACACAAATGTATTGGTTTATAGTTTGACATATTCATAAAGTACATGGTATATCGACTTTCCAGCAGAGAGTGAATAAGTCCAAATAAAGCAAAATTGAACTTACAAGTAATTATCCTCCCGATATATTCTCCAAAATCCAATTTGTATAAATCAACATTTTAACAGCTTCACCGTAGCACGTATGAAGACCAATTATATAACGAATACTACTTTAAAGTTTTAAAGGTGTTTTTAGGGAAGAAAACGCAGTATCCTCTCTTATTTACATACGATCAACGTCATATGATCTATCAGATTTCAATACACCTTGAAATATGATATTTAGGTTGTTTCCTTATGTCTCTCTCTCCCTTCCACCATAGCAGGACTGTCTGATAACATACGAGATTGTGCCGCTTCAGTTATCCTTCGGATTATGGCTACTGATTTATAATATGCTTATAAAGTGAGGAAATTGTGTGGTGTGCATATATTTAGATATGTTGTGAGCACCTGAAGCCCAAACCAACTTAAGCAGATTTAAGACCCCCTGACTTGAAAATATTAAGCTTGAATAGTGAGGAATATGTTGTGTCGTATATGTCTCCAGTAGTACTTAGGTTAATGTGATGTATGTTACGGTCTTTTTTCAATTCGTCTGTTTTTACCGTAACGTGTCTGAATGTTCGCAAACTCTGTAACAACATTGGTAGGACATTGTGGAATAAGATTTGCTCATTATCAAATTATTTTCATTTTTTCTGACATTGTTTTCAGATTTCTTCTGTTAAAGAGGCGTAAAAAGTCGTCTGTATTAGGAAAGATATTGTCTTAATATAGAAGATAAAATGCAAAATCAAGTATATAAGTATATGTTGTTTCAGCTTTACATTTACTGTGCATACATACAAAGAAATCATGAATACGGATTCAAACAAGCAAAACTGTCTTTATGCAATTGACATGATACACAGTGAAACTCAAACATTTGTAATTGGTTTTGTTTACTCAATTGTGTGGTTGTTAGACAACCTACAGTTGTTAATTTACATGGCAATACAATTTACCCATGTCGGACATTATATGTTTAAATCTTCCAAGCAAAAACATTTTTTAACAAAAGAACATCATACTTAAATAAACATGAGACATTTCTGATTTTTTACCACTCTGTTTTCGAAAAGATTGATATTGAAGAAGTTTAATTATCGAATCGAGTTACAAACATTGTGCCAAGAAAGACTTGCTACAGATGCATCTGCATAAGAGAAAAGCGTGGAATAGTAGGGGTTTGGTACAACCATACCCTTTCATACATTACGTGGTGCACATGTTCTGGTTCAGAGAGTCACAGTTATTTCCATATTTCAATACATTATGCAGACCATACTTGTGTTTCAGCGCTTATCACGTCGTCTGTATTGACTATGATACACATCAGTTTAACTTGTCTGTCGTCTTTACGTCTATCTGTCCGTCAGTATGTTTGTCTGTGTGAGCTTTACATCTTACACGTTTTACATGTTGTGGTACAGAGAGTAACAGGTATTTCAATATTGCGATACATTATACAGACTGTCCTCATGTTTTAACACTTATTACGTCGCCTGTATTGAAATAGATACACATAAGAATCACATCTCCAACGTTAATCAGTGTGTCTACTCAGCTATTCTTCTGTCTGTCAACCCACCATGTTTTCTCTTATTGAAATAAGACTTTTCCACTTTTTAGAAAATTGTTCTTCGCCGCTTTAAACAGTAGTTCAGTAACAACATGGCGTTTCCTTGGTAATTACCCGCACTAGCGGTATTATTTATTCTGACACCGCTACATTAGTCGTAATATTATTCATTGATACCCTGGATGCGAAGTGGGAAGCCATAACTATCATTTTTAAAGTTTGTGTATGAGTTCCCGCGGTCGATCTCACCACTACAACACTGAGACGATATACACAATAAGATGGAGGATGGTTGTTATCTAAACGAGGCGGTATATGTATGTACTCTTACCGGAGTCTCCATCAATTGTGCATTTCAATCTAATTTAAGATAGTGTTAGCGGGTTATAATGTGTGCATTTCAGATTTCAACAAAAATATAGTTTACACATGAGTTAGCCGTTTCTCACATACATACGCTATGTGACGCGTTTGTACGTAGTACCTCTCTCATGTTGCGACAATATTTACAAAGTTATTCAATTATCGTTCTTTCGTTTTTAAAGAGTGTTCATATTATGATTAAATGCTTTCAAAGTCGTCTGCTGCAGATTTGTTGGAAGTGTTTTTTGGAGCCGTTATACACAAGACCAACCTTAGAGCGTGTTTGACGAGAGAACAACACGATAAGTTTGCACCTTCATACATACATATCGGGTGATCATCTAGATTTACAAATTCTTAGAGAGTGTTTGACGATAGTACAAAACGATAAGTTTGCTCCTCCATACATTCCATGTGATAATCTAGATGTACACCGAATGTCAAATGCTTCTTGAATGCCTCTTTGACTGATTAGACAACATTGGCGAGCCAGATAAGGCTGCTTATTTTGATCTGAGTCTACACTGGTCTCAAATTGCAGATACAGCCGTACGGATGCGTATTGTGATCTGATTCTACACTAATCTCAAAGTCCAAAGTGTTGGGTTTCCCGTAGGTCCGCTATTTTAAACTGAAACGGGAGTTCGCTGATTACACTACGCGACGTGACATTCCAAAGACATTCAATGAAATGACATTCCGTCCTTAGCGCTTAACCAGGTTTTATGTATTAACGTGTGATTTTCTTATGACAAGAACGAGTCATTTAAACCCATCTAAGCTAAAAAGGTGACAGTTGAATTTTGTAAAACGTCTAGATCCAGATCAGTGTGTCTACACTGTTTTTTTTACTCAACTTATATTTCTTATATTTCTGTTCGAACCTTCTTTTAACGTGCCTAGATTATTGTAAGACTTATCAGATGGCCAACATGATTTGAATCTAGAATGGTTAGAAATGCTAAATTTGTCCATGGACGGGATTTAATATACGATAATTAATTAAGAAGCAAATTCCGATAGTGGAAGATTTTCAGCATTAAACATATTTAAATAAGAGGAAGACAAGGGTTTAATTTACCTTTCATTTGACTATTTCTAAGTTAATGTGCATACTTTCCGTGATTCTTCATACGATTAATGGTATCCACATAGCAACGACAATGCTAAGATTTATGCTGCAATCTGATTGGTTGTTTGGATTATATGCCCATTTCTCCTTTCCGATATCATTCATAGTTTTAATTGACATCGACTAAGCAAGAAGTCTCAAAAAGTGTGAAACAAGTTTTCTTTTGATCTTTACTGTGGTCATAAGCATTAGAAAGTATATAGTATACAGTATCGTCTAACGTAAAACAATATAAGACAACATCGTATTTTGTGTGTTAATCAAACGCTACAGCGGTAAATGGAGGCGCTAGTGGAGGACATATGAACGGTGAAGTAAATAAGGACAGAAAGCTTCGAGAAAGTGCTAGAACGGATTACAAGGCTTTACACGAGGGTAAAAGAATGGTTGATTTAAAACAAGTCCGTTTAACATACGACTCGTTATAAGCGGCCGAGTACAAAGAGACTGAGGAATTCTCTTCTCCATTTACCCCGTTGAAGAACCCACTTGGAAAAACACAGGAACCAGTTTCGGAAATCATTTTGGCTGAAATGAGTGAAGAAAGTTTCGAGGACCAGGAAATTAATGGTATTCATAAAGCAATAGTACAACTTAAAGCGGAGGAGGAGAGACTGACAAGTAAAATTCGAGTTCTTACGTACGAAACTCGAGGCCCAGAGACAACATGTGAAAAACTTCAAAGGTAAAATGCAAGACAAGAAGGCTGTACAACCTTAAAAATAAATGTGTACATGGATCCAATCATACGATGGTAGTAAAAGAAAAGCTGAGGCTGGCAACCCCTATTTGTGTAGCAAGTTGGCTTCAGGACAAAAAGAAACTCAAACATCCTAAAAGTTCTATCTGTCGTCCCTATATGTCTGCTTGACTTGGGAATGGTTTGTAGAGTAAAACAATATGTACTTTAATTACAAATGAAGATTTAAATTAATTTTTTTTTACCTTAATTTGTTACCGAAAACATTAAAAAATCATAAAAAATGTAAACATTCTGATGTCATGCATTCATATTCAATGGATAATAAAAAGTCATCAGTTTTTGTGTTAGATAATAGTTGTATCTGTACAAATAATGTTAAAACAGAGCTTTCTGTTGTTATGTCAGCATATTTATCATCATTATAATCAATGTACTATTTGTAAAGCTGTCAAACCAAATTTAAGACTTGATGATAATGAATTTCATTTAAAAGCGCATCATTAAGTGAAAATTAGATGTCGATTTCTTTCAGATAAATGTTGAAATATTACAGGGATAACAAACTGTGTGATTTTTTAGAGTTTGGTTTTCCGATAGGGTATTTGGGAAATGATTAAAGTTTGAATCAGATTTATCAAAAAGAGGTATGAAATTTTAAAAATCATAAATGGGTTGTAGAATTTACAGACTCTATGCTGCAATATTTAGATGAAGAAAGTAGTAACAAAGTCATTTTAGGTCCTTTTAAATGTATTCCTTTTGAGTCTGTTATCAAGATTTCACCTTTGAATTCATTCCCTAAAAAGGATACTGTGGAAAGAAGAATCATTTTAGATTTAAGTTTTCCTAAAGGTAATGCAGTAAATGATTTTATCAGCAAAGATTTTCATCTTAACGAAAGAGTTGATTTTGTGTATCCTAGAGTGGATGATTTTATTCAATTAATTAAAGAAAAAGGGAGAGGGTGTATGTTGTTCAAAACATATCTACGTGGGGCATATCGTCAGCTGCAAATGTGTCCGTCTTCCAACAATTTAGTTGCTATTGTATGGAAAAACACATTTGTTGTGATACAGTTTAAAGCATGGGTAGCCTTTCATCAGCACATTAGTGTCAACATATTACAATGTATGTGTGTGCGCGCGCGCGTGTGTGTGTGTGTGTGTGTGTGTGTGTGTGCAACAACGTGATGCAGTAAGATAGTGGGTTATCAGACAATGGAAAAATACTTGTTTTTCTCGTCACTTTCACTAAACGAAATTCCAGGTTATGTTTGGGTTGCCGGTTTGCGTCTGCATTTTAAACACTCGATTACGAGGTCGATTTAACAGTCTTGCACATTTTACATAATGTTTTGGGCAACGCATGCGCAGTCGAATTACTAACGATTCGCAACATAAAGATTTGCTAAATTGTATAATGATTCGCCACAGTCTTTTAGTAGTGGAATGCATGTCTGTTTAGAACAGCATTAGTGGAATGCATGTGTGTTTCGAACCGGTAATGGATTGCATGTGTTTTATGTCACATGTAGTGGCAAATTTTGACAATGGTGGCAAAAGAAAACCATGCTCATAAAAACTTTCCTTTAAAGAGAGTTTCCATAGTTTTAAAGTTTTTGACGTCGTCTGCTGGTGATCTGTCATATGTGGAAATAATTGAAATCTAGTCTATTGATTCAGCTTAGATATTTACGCATAGAGAAGTTTTTATTACCAAACGGGGACACCTTCATGAAAATATCTTTCTTCATATTCACATTTGTAAAACAAGGCTAACACCATAAAAGTCGAAAACTGGAAAGTTATCTGATTTATCTACTTGCCCTTAACTCTTTAAGCGCTTCATCTATCGTTCAGCAATAATCACCATTTTTAAAGTTCTTTGTATGACCCGGCGGGGATCGATCCTGCGACCTCTTGCACAGAGGCGGACGCTCCACCACTTAACGACCGAGGCGGGGAGAGAAGTCTCACATTTATATGACATAGCGTGGCAGTGCATATTTAGTCTTTATGTGCACTGGTGTTCGTATAGCACGGCTCGCTACGTGAGTTACACTAACATAACAAAATGCAATTTGCATATTTATATGAGATATCTTATTGCAACACACTTTCAAAGTTCTTTCCCTTTTATATTTAATCTGCAGCAGACGACTTCAAAATGTCTTAGCAAAAGCATTAAAAATGATTTTAAATAATAGCATAATCATTTAAAAGGATTGAAAATATTGTAGCAAATGGAGAAAGTGCTCATTATGGGCAATTTTATCTTTTGATACGTTTTCAAATGGCGTCTGATGCGGTTACGTGTACATCAAATTGTGTGTACAGGTGGGAAATGGTTATTCAGAGTATTATTGTATAATCATAAATAACTCTTTTCATGGGAATTTATGTGTTAATAGTATTTTTGTATTATGTTTGTATTAATGGTGACGTTTATGCACAGCTTGCTGGAGTTTGTAACATTGCATAACAGTTGTTTTTCGTATATAAAGATTCACAAAGGGAACCATAATATATTCAATTTTCTCATCTCATCTTACCATCTCTCTTTTTCTAATTATGCTCAAGTGAATTTAATTATCTAGTGACCATTCTTTTCTAAGATATGTGTATACATAGTCAAACATATTCAACTTGTGTTTAAGGAAAAGAGTTTCTTTTCAGTGTCATGAGTTTGCAAAATAACCAAGATATTTGGAGATTTAAATGATAAAAGATGGTTTTAAATTATTCTTTAGTGATGAATTCACCATGCTATGAATAAATCAAATTTTCTAAAGATGCATTCATTCTTTCATTTTGATTTATAAAAACGGTGTGTCTGTTGAATTCAAAAGGTTTTAAGATGTTTTAACTCTTTCAGCGCAAATGGAAATAAAGAAGATTTTGCGAACAACACAGATTTGGGTTAGTCAGCTCGTAATGAGCTTTCTCACATGAAATAAGCATTGTGTTATCAAAATATTCTAAATCTCTTATAACATGAAAAAAAGTCGCCCGATCTTGAACATGGACTAGTCCACTAGCTAATTGGAAAGATGCCGCTGAAATATTGAAAAAGTTAAAACGTAAATTTATGGATAAATCTGTAGTTATCCTGTCGTTTTATTATGTTAAAGGTTGAGTAGGAAAGTTTTAGTTGAAATGTGTCACCATGGGAAAATGCATTTATAAGTTTTACATTACTGTGCGATAAGTAAAAATGACCTATTGCTAACGCCTTTGCCCAGCATTTAGAACAGGTATACACACCAAATCCTAACATTTTTCAAACGAAATTTCACCAGCTACAACAATTTCACTACAGTCTAGTGGGATTATTACCAACCAATGTTTACCGTTAACCCTTGGCAACATACAATGGAAGAGTCTGATATATCTCACAGTTAAACTCCACAGGATTTTGAAACTTTCCACAAACAATGCTTGTATTAGGTATTGTGAAGTTGGCACGACATTCGATATTCGGTAATCGATATTCAATACTGATATGAATTTAGAGCTGAAACGAATATAGAGCCAGCACCAAATTCGTGAACTCCGTTACGCATTGAAATATACATTACTTTCATTGTTTAGTAGGACGAATATCGATATGAACATAGATCTGAATGTCTAGCCCGGTCGATATTCGAGAAAATGCTAATTACGTCTTACTGATCGAATAGAAGCGCGAATACCGATTTGAATATCAATCTGATAAAATCGTGATTTCATCTTTCTGCTCATGTATAAGAGCGAATACCGAGTTGATATAGGTCTGAATATCGAGCCATGTCGATATTCGGGAAAATTGTGATTTTGTCTTCTGATCATGTAAACGGGCGAATACAAATTTGAATATAGATCTGAATATCGAGCCATGTCGATATTCGGGAAAATTGTGATTTTGTCTTCTGATCATGTTGAAGGCCGAGTACCGATTTAAATATAGATCTAAATATCGAGCCAGGTAGATATTCGCAAATTTGGTGCCATCGCCTTCCTGATAATGTATTAGAGCAAATACTGATTTGAATATGAATCTGAATATCAAGCCCGCTCGATTTTCGGGAAAATTGTGATTTTTGTCTTTCTGATCATATAGAAGGCCGAATACCGATTTAAATATCGAGCCAGGTCGATATTCGGGTAATGGTAATTTCGTCTTTCTGATTATGTAGAAGTGCGAATACCGATTTGAGTATCTATCTGAATATCGAGCCAGGTCGATATTCGGGAAAATTGTGATTTCGTCTTTCTGATCATATTGAAGCATGAATACCGATTTGAATATAGTGCTGAATATCTAGCTAGGTCGATATACGGGAAAATGGGGATTTCGTCTTTTTGATCATGTAGAAGTGTTTTTAACGATTTAAATATAGATCTAAATGACGAGCCAGGTCCATAGTCGGGAAAATGGTCCCATCGTCTTAAAGATGTCTTACCTTAAATCTTCCCGTAATCTCTAGCACGTTAAACAGACGTAAAGTTTGAGTGGTTGTCTGCTTTTCAAAAGATATGTCAGAACTAGCGTGCAATTGCGTTGCACCAGTTACTGCGCGTTAATTTGTTTTTTTCATCTGCTGTTTATTTGTAGGAAATATTACTGTTTAAGGCTTTTATTATGGATATTTATTGATGGGAGACAGTAGTGCAGAGATAGAGCGTCCGCCTCTCGTACCAAAGATCCCGGGTTCGAATCCCGTGATAAGCGTGTTATGTCTTTGGGCTTTTTCCACTCGAAATGTGCGACATATGATATCGTCTCCAAAAAGCAGACATCGAACGTGATTAATATCAGCTAAAAGTTTATTTTACAATCGATTTAAAATAAGTAAGTTTAAACTAAAACACAACTAAACTATGCTGTTAGCCAATCGTAAGTCCAAACATTAATCTCAAAGCTGTAATCGCGCTTCTACATGATCAGAATAACGATTGCACCATTTTCAAGAATTTAGACCTGGCTCGATATTCAGATCTATATTCATATCGGTATCCGCTTCGACTAGATCAGAAAAATTCAATCACCATTTAGATTCAAATCGGTATTCGCGCTTCTACTTGATCAGAAAGACGCAATCAGGATTTTCCCGAATATCGACCTTGCTCTATATTCAGATCGATATTCAAATCGGTATTCACTTCTAATTGATCAGAAGACGCAATCAGCATTTTCCCGAATATCGACCTGGCTCGATATTCAGATCGATATTCAAATCGGTATTTGCTCTAATACATGACCAGAAAGACGAAATATCAATTTTCTCGAATATCGACCTAGCTCGATATTCAGATCGATATTCAAATTGGTATTCGCCCGTCGATATGATCAGAAAGACAACATCACTATTTTCCCGAATATCAACATATCTCGATATTCGTATCTAGATTCAGATCGGTATTTGCCTTTCTACATGATCAGAAAACCGCAATCAGCATTTTCTCGAATAACGACCTGGCTCGATATTCAGATCGATATTCAAATCGGTATTCGCGTTCTTAATGATTTTAAAATAACATAACCATTTTCCCGAATATCGACTTTCACATCATTCAAATCGGTATTTGGGCTTCTAATTGATCAGAAAGACGCAATCAGCATTTTCCCGAATATCGACCTGGCTCGATATTCAGATCGATATTCAAATCGGTATTCGCTTTCTATATGATCAGAAAGGATTAACACCATTTTCCCGAATATCGAACTGTCTCTATATATAAAACGATGTTCAAATCGGTATTCGCGCTTCTACATGGTCAGAAAGACGACATCACTATTTTCACCAATATGGACCTCGCTCCATATTCAAATTAATATTTAAATCAATATTCGAGCTATTATACGATCACAATGAGGAAATAACCATTTCCCAAAATATCGACCAATTCAATATTCAAATCGCTATTCCAATCGGTATGCACGCTTCTGCGTGAGCTGAATGACTATGAAACATTTTTCCCGAATATCGACCTGGTACCATAATCAAATCGATATTCAAGTCGGTATTCGCTCTTCTACATGGTCAGATAGACGATAGCACCATTTTATCAATATTCAGATCTATATTCAAATCGGTATTCGATCGTATACATGATTAAAAAGACGAAATCACTATTGTCCCGAATATCTTCCTGGCTTTATATTCAAATCGGTATTCGCACTTCTACATAATCGGAAAGACGATAGCACGCACCATTTTCCCGAATATCGACCTGGCTCGACATTCAGATATATATTCATGTCGATGGAGTGCATGTGTGTTTTGAACCGGTAGTCGGATGCATTTGTGTTTAGAAACGGTAGTGGATTGCATTTGTGTTTAGAATCCGTAGTTGGATGTATGTGTGTTTAAAAACGGTAGTGTGGTGCATGTGCGTTTAGACATAGTAGTGGAATTGCATGCATGTTTATAACCGGTAGTTGGTTGCATGTGTGTTTAGAAACGGTAGTGGATTGCATGTGTGTTTAGAATCGGTAGTGGGATGCATGGGTGTTTAGAACCTGTAGTGGAATGCATGTGTGTTGAAAACCGTTATTGGAATGCTTGTGTGTTTTGAACCGGTAGTGGGATGCATGTGTGTTGAGCTACGGTAGTGGATTGCATGTGTGTTTATAACCGGTAGTGGGATGCATGTGTATTTAAAAACGGTAGTTGGATGCATGTGGGTTTAAACACGGTAGTGGATCGCATGTGTATTTAGATCCTGTAGTGGGATGCATGTATGTTTAGAACCAGTCGTGGGTTTCTTGTGTGTTTAGAAACAGTAGTGGGTTGCATGTGTGTTTAGAATCTGTAGTTGGATGCATGTTTGTTTAGAACCGGTAGTGGAATGCATGTGTGTTTAGAAACGGTAGTGAATTGCATGTGTGTGTATAACCTGTAGTAGAATGCATGTGTGTTTAGAAACGGTAGTAGATTGTATTTGTGTTGAGAACATCAGTAGTGGGATGCATGAGTGTTTAGAACAGCGGTAGTGAGATGCATGTGTGTGTTCTGAGTCGTCGGTTGCAGTTGTGCGTCAGGTTGATCACATGACACTGTAGTCATTTGCAGGTGTAATTTCAAAGTAAGAATTCATACTGTGTGTGTGTGTGTGTGTATACATGTATACATATATGTGGGTGTATATATATATGGGATGGCAACGGTTACCGATATTACTAACCGGTTACCCGCTTAACCGTATAAATTCATAGACAATAAATATCCACTTGCTTCCGAGTTGTGTTATTGTTGATGTTGTTTTAACTCGCATTTCCTGGTCATGTATAAATCAGACTAGAACGTTGTTATCAGAACGTCATTATCGGAACGTTTTCATTCATGTCGGACAATTATTTTTAACGCGTACTTTAACACAAACGGTAAACGATAAACACAAGAGAAACTTGGAACATTGTTTTATCTTTATTTTATCATAATCATTCACTTTCAAGTTCAACATATTGGCACATGTTCTTATTCAAAAAATGATTTTGTCACATGGCAAACGGTTTCTGAATTTATTAACTAGCACTAGCGGCTGAAAAGACTCTCTCCGAAGGAACGGACGTGGCAGGAACGGCTAGAGTTTCTTTGCGATGAGAGCAATCTTTGGATATTTCACTTCGTGATCTTTCCACCAGATTAAAGGATTGACAGCTGGGGACGCCTTTTCTGATAGGTATTGTTGAACTTTGTCAGAAGGATCGTCTATGTCTGGGGTATCAAATATCAAAAGTTCTCACTCTGTTCGTGGACGCTTGTTTGCTGGTGGGTTAGTTGTGGTTTTCATTTAGTAGGCGAGGTTTCAGTGGCATGTCTTCCAATAATGACTCTAGGTAAGATTCCGCCGTTTTTCGCTGTTCACTAGTCAAACATGGAAGTCGTTTGTATCGTGGATCAAGTATAGAGGCTGTAATTGGTTTTGTACAAGCGGTCTCGATCTCTGAGGGTTTGAATCGTCGGCGAAGGTCACTAACGATTGTATCCTTTACTTTTCGAATCAAAGGTATGCCATTTACAGTGACATTTAGGGTGTTTTGCAGGAGGCCACAAGCAATTGTATATAATTGTGAACACGAAACATCCATTTCTGTACACATATAGGTTGTAACCTGAGTACGATCCTTCAGCACTGACGATACATTGCAAAAAACGTCCCATTCGTGATCCTTTGGAAGCAACACGGATTCGGCGCTGTCCATAACGACGCTCCAGCATCGTCTATGTGGAGTTCCGACGGGTAGTTCATTACCACACAAACTACACTTGACTTTGTTATCCTCAGCACAGCGTTTGAAATACTTCCAGACAAAGGATGTAGCAGGCAGCATTATGGTAATAGAGTATGTAGATCTTTTTTAACGAAGTGACTGTTATACGACTTATAATATGTCGAACGAAAGAGGTACATAGCTGCATATATTTAAATACCAACTCAGGGGAAAATGTGTTACAAACTTCAAATAAATTTAATCTTCTAATCGTGCTGGTAAATAATAATTTACAAGAACAACAATTCATAACATAATATAACATAACATAATATTTATTGGCGTTAAACATTAACAATATTTATAGCCATACAAATTTATACAAAGTGGTTAAGACATGAATTCTTTACCAGAAGAACAAATAAACATATTTGATATCAAGGGGTACATGGGTATCTATATTACAATATCTTTTACAGCTAATCTCTTTCCTTAAAAGCTTGATAAATAAATCCAGCTAACCTGTTAATTTTTGTTGTTGAATTTGATGACATTAATGTATTAAATTGTTGTACAAAAACAAATTCAAATGTATCACATTCACTCCAATTAGTTGTATTATCAAAATTAACGCCGAATATAATTAAAAGTCATTATCTTATAATTTCTGCCTTTATTAGACATCAAAGTTTTTTTTAAAGAAACAAACCGTCCTTTAATTGACATTTATTCGTTAAAACACTACACAAACAAACCATCATCAATAAAATCGAGTACGGTTTTTATCGCAGTAATGTAAAACACTGGCCGGTGGAGGTGTGAATAATTGAAAAGAACTAAAGGTGTATATATTTTATCTTTTTTCCGGGTACTCGGTTACCGAAATTACTAACCGATTAATCGGAAAACATACGGTTAACCGAGTAACCGATTAATCGTTGCCATCCCTAATATATATACAAGTATATATGAATAATAAAACATGCTTCTATCTTCCATTTTGTACCTAATTCTTTCTTTCTCACTATTGTTTATTTTTCTCTTATTCTAAATTGTTCTGATATTGTTTTCATGATAACGCATTTGGTTGCCATCTGATCACTATGTTTCTTTATTGCAGAAATGTATTGTATGCATTATGTACATACACAGTACCTTACTAAAACATTGTATTTTATCGTATTGTATTTGAACGAAGCGGACAGAGGCCTCCAATGTTCAAGTGAGACAGACTGACACTCGCGTTGTAAAATATTCTTAGACCATATCACACATAAGTAAACAATGATAAGATATTCTAAACACTTTCCAACTTATACCCAGATCGATGTTGACTCATCGGCAGCACGAACTAACTGTTTTATAACACCAAATCATTATGCATTCCATAGTATTTTAGGTCATTTATAAACAGATCAAAAGAACCATATTATGAATAGTAAGATAAATAATGTTATTTGCTGTTCTGTCAAATTTGACACGTCACGTTTCACGAATGGATTTCTGAACGTGAAATTGACAATACTATTTATATACATTTTAATTATCGCGTTAATTGTTGGGAAAAACGTAATACATGTGAATTTGAACTAACAGAAACGCAGTCTGGATCGGAAACTACTTAGTCAATTACATGAAGACTGGCACAGTGAAATAACACTATCATTTATTTAGAGTTTTGAAGTTTACAAACTTATGTGCTGTCATCACACGTTTTTCAAATTGTTTCAATTGAATTCACAAATTATCTTAAATTGATAAAACACCGAAAATGTAAACTGTGTTACAAAAACACCAAGTTTAAGGAAACGCTAGAGTTTGATCATCTGCGGTTCTCCAGGGTCCATAGTAATTGAACAGTATCCTGAACACTTTTCCGAAAGGCTAGTTTAAAAACGACTGAATTACATTGGTATTAGATTACATTTCAATACCACAAAATGTGGGTTTTCGTATGACGTCGAAAACAGTAGTATTGTGGACAGAATATGGTCAGATATGTATCTGATTAACACGATCAATGCTGTTTGTATGCTTGTTGTTATTATTGGTTCGAGACTAAACAATGTGCACTTAATGTTCTCGACAAGTAAGACATAAACGGTATGCTTTCTATGTGTTGTATTTATATATTATTCGCGCACAGTTTTCTGATGCATTACCAGACATCAGTGTATTTTAAAGCGAACCAATTAAATAACACCACCGTCAAATATTGGATTAAAAAGGCCATGGCATATTCTTAAATTTAGTTTTAATTCAATACGACTACCTTATCGTACCGTAGCATAACCGACATATAAGCCGTCCCGCGAGCAAACCAACATTATGGCATCTGCGTAATGTATCGGCCCAGATCAGCCTGCGCAGTCCACACAAACTGATCCGGGCCGAAACATTCCGTTTCAGGGTGGATAGAGGTATAGATTAATGATACAGAAAAGCCACAGGAGACGAAAAGTGGCATTCTTAGGCTGATCCGGGTCGATACTTTCGGACAAGCCAGAATTTAAAATGAAAGACTCTTCGCTCTATTGAAGAAAGGAAGCTCCATTGTTTTCAAAATAATTGAGTGATAGTGGTTTAATGCCCTTTTCGACAATGTTGCAATCATAGACAAGACGCTATATTATTTACATATTAGCTAATACAACATTTTGTCATATAACGTAACATAACAATAAATAACATGACATGTCAAATAAACAATAAGCAAATCCTATCACAGCTGCCAGTTCACATAGCCGTGTGTTTCCCATCTTTCTCGCACCCGTAATCCACACAACAATATTTCCAAGCAACTGGCAGTTTTTCCACATAGATTGTTAGTTGTCGAAGTCCAATGGTGCTTGTTGCATTAACCTTTGTCAAACGTAAACAAGAAAGTTAGCCGAGCTTGGGCCTTTCTGAAATCTGCATTGGAATGAGTTAAAACAAGAATATCTCCAAATGTATTGAAACCAGTTAAAAAAGAATTGAACTCGTGTGTTTTATTTAAGACTTGTTATAGTAAATCAATTAACTCATTCAATAATAAAGACACCACGTAACGCCTTAAAAGCAGACATTTTTTTTAAAGAAAACAGAAATTGAGAAATGTGCTTAAATTTAACAAATAATTTTGTTTCCTTAAGTGTTTTAAACGATGTATCGAAATATATTTCATTTCAAGATTCGCCACTCTTTTTAACTTTTTTTAAGTACTACTCCATTTTAACATTTAATTTGATTATATCAATATCCAATTCCATTCTTAAACGGAAACACGAATATAACATTTACACTCATTAATAACAAGACTTCATTTGATTTTCCACACCATGTAAAACAAAGCCGTGAACAATCTGTCCAGTTCAGTGAGGACACGCGGTAACCGAACCATGCTATTAATTAATTCAGTGTCAAGTGCTACCGTCTGCCTCAAAATAAACGTCAGTTAATGTTAACCCTTACCTTAACATCTCGCGTTATCTCAGTACAACTCTCGAGGTGAATCGCGGTGAAAAGGACAATTACAAATGTATTCATTCATTCTTTCTTAACGCTGGGTTTAACGCTTAGGGCAAATCAAATAGTCCTTTGCATGCTATTCACACACTTTTTGCAAACACGCTTTCTTGCAGGTCGGCCTACAGCAATATGCATTGTAATGACGGTCTTCACTTGTCACTTGCGCTTTACTCATCCTTAACGATCGTGATAAAACGTACGAAATAGTACATTCATTCTTATAGCAGGTATAGATAAATGCAAGTTTAGATATACACCTGTATGTGTTTAATTTGTTTACTTTGACAAATTCAAAGGGAATTTTGTCGTTTTAACAAGGATGTGTCATCCCATTATCAAATAAACCAAAATGACACGTCTGAAAATAAATTTCGATACACTTGTCTACATATGACACGACTCAACAGCGTACATAAGAGTTCTGACGTCTATTGAAACAGGCGATAGTTTAACACATAGTGGAAAATAGAGTGGTTAAAAAACGTTTATATTCTCCTTCCAAACAGTGTATATTTAGGCTTTTAACCATTTTAGATGGTACTATGTGCATATGTTTTAAAAGCTGGCGAATTAAAGTCTTACAGCGCTAATGGCAATATTGAGGTTTTCGCATAAAACAGCTTTTTAACGAGCTGTCACACCTACAATCAGCATTGGCTGCCTTTCAGTTATCAAAATATACCAACGTTTTTATTACATGAAAAATGGAATGACCCAATTCTGAACATGGACTAGTCTTCTTTATGGAATTTAGCGCTGACAGAGCTAATGTACATGTACAAGTGTCACCGGATTAAAGGTAAATTGAATCATATATGACAAATATTCTATATTTACTTCTAACCACAATCCAACTACATTTATATTTATATTAACTTATATTCCTGAATAAAGATACCGACAAATGTTCTGCATACCTACACAGAATATTTCTACAGATAATCTAACAACGCATGCGTGCCAGTAGTACTGCGAACATATTCATAGCTCAACGCGAAACCAACCTTGGGGCATGAGCCATCAGTGTATATCTACATATCATGAGTAGCTTGATAAGGCTCTACACTGTTCGCCAATTAGTCCTAGACAATTTCAAGAACGTTCTGAATGCGGTACCTAGACGAGTAAGTATGACGATGCAAGCAGAGGTTAATCTGCACTTGTAATAGTAACGCTAAGTTTATGTTTCATAGAGCACCGCGCTCGAATATAGTTATTCCTCTAAATCTGCACCCATCGGCTGTCCTAGCCAATCCGATATGAGTTACGTCAAAGGAGTCACAGTCATGATCACAGTTCATACTAGTACTAGTACCTTCGGTATCGTGTATGTTTGGCATTGATCTTAACCATATTTGAAAATGATGACTGCGGGACTAGACAACGAACATAAATGAGCCGACCCACGAGAAAACCAACACTGCGTATGCTGATCCGGGTCGATACATTACGCAGAGTCCGTAATGTTGGTTTTCTCGTGGACCAGCTCAAATGGTCCTGAATATGTGACAAACATCGATGTGGATGCAGATCAGTAAGGGTATCATCGTTGGTAAATCTGGATCTGCATTATTCATTCATAATTTAGAGACTCTTTTACGAAAACCGATCTTAAGACTTTATCTACAAGTGTATTTTCGGACCACAATATTCTGATCTGGATCTGGATCGCCACTTAACATGGTGATAATATGCGTATACATCAGGATAATGATGACATAAATTCGAGATCTGAAAGCGTCACTTCATTTCTTGTAATTAATTGAAACGTTTATATAATCCTCATGTTACAACATTTGAATAATACAATGTTTGTTATGTTTTATAGCGTTGCTTTTCATGTGTATGTGAGGACACTTGTTTATCACGACGTGATTGTACTGTATCAAGAGTTTAATTTGGACAATGGTTTTCACACGACATTCGTGTTACAAATATGAATACGTTGTTGTTACTCGTGTATTCTAAGTTCAAGAGCCTACGGATAATAAAAACACTCTGTCGAGCACTCCAACAGATGGTCGGCGACAATGTAAGTCATCCGTATGTAAACGTCGCCTGCCCGTACGTGGATATATATCAGGCTGTTGATCGGTCCATTTATTTCCGTTTCGACAGGTACTGTTAAAGCTGTTCAGGGGGTACGTTAACCCGATCGTGGTACCGTCAGTTTGTTACATTGGGAAGTCCATGTTAATGACGAAGATGCACTTATTATGTATGTTGAATGCTCCTGGACGATCACAAAGATTGCTCTTTTGAAATTATGTGCTGGCATCCGGACGGTCATTATTAACAAACAGTCGTAGAATCATTGTGATGGTTACACCATGTATCACAAATGTTTGTTTGCTTTCAACAGAAGTTCAGTCATATATGGGTGACAGTTCACTTGTTCATGATTCCTGGGTACTGGGTAAACAAACCTTTCATAAGCTAGGAAATGTTCCACCATGAACTGAAAAAGTATGGTTGCACGTAGTCTACCAATACGAGCGCACATTCACAAACGGACATATCAATTAAAGTACTATTTAATTGGTCGATGTATTGTTTTATCCACGAAAATACAACGATATGATCACGTAATTTAGACCAACCGGATCAAGGGCTGCTTTGATCATTTAACAACATATAACAGAGGACTCCCGATAACTCGAAGGCAAAATAGACCCAATGATTTTTTCAAGTTATCGACTTGCTCGAGTGATCGCTGAACTTATTCTTAATCCATTTATATATGAGCCGTCTGGTGAGAATATCAACATTGTTGGTTCTGCGTAAAATATTGAACCGGCTCAGCCTAAGCATGCCGCAAAGGCTTACCCGGAGAGACACTTTTCGCCCTCCTGTTGATTTTCTGTTTCAAGTATCATTACTCTATACCTCTATCCCACTGAGACGGAATGTGTCGGCCCGGATCAGTCTGCGCGGACATAATGTTGGTTTTCTCGCGGGACGGCTCATATTGTCAATTCATTTATACTTGAATGTTTTATTACGGTAAGCTAGCCAGTGATAACACCGTACGGGCTTCAGCAATCAGAACGTTATGCTATGCTTTTCATAGGCGGACTTGTTCCGGGAAAGAAGGCGAGTCAATCGATACATTTATATGTGTATATGTTCGAGTTATCGCGTGTCCACTTTAGTTATAAAAGCAACTTAAATATCTTCATATACACTCAGACGTATGGGTGGTTTCTTTTAACGCTTTCTCAAATATAGACACTTTCTGACGCCTCTGCAGCAGATGACTTTTGACAAACATTGTGACAAAAGTACAAATTGCTCAAAACGAGCAATCTTTCCGTTAGCCACAATGTTTTCAACTCTTTTCAGTATTTAGAACTGTATTTATAAAGCTTTTCCGTGTTTTTGCCCACATACTTTCAAAGTCGTCTGCTGTGGATTTATTGTATGTGGGAAAAAGATAATGATGATCGATGCCGCATAACATGTCATACAACATCTTACATGTATGTTGTGTTCTCTACATGTATAAGTATCCTTTTATAGCCGCTATTTAAACAACCCAAAAGGCAATGACCAATCAAATAAGTAGCTTCAGGCATAATCAAAGCTTGAAAAGAGCCCCTTAGAGCAGTGAATACTATCGTATCTTATAAATGGCTTTACTCTGAGTCTACACTTAGAAGAGCCATTGATTATTTTAAACTGAAAGCCTTTTTCAAAATAGTTGTAATAATATTATACGTAAATTAAAACTAAACTATGATCCATCGGAATAGCTTCAAATAAAGTTTTAGCTTTTTAACCCAACTAATTTCACTACCATACTCCGTTACTCTGTTTTGTAATACCAAAACGAGAATGCTTCAAAACTCATTTTCTTCATATGGGACTAAAATGTATAGTTAATATAACATTACCAGTGTTGAAAGCTGTATTAAAGCCCAACCAGATTCCATAAATCCACGTAGTGCTTGCGTGTTTTCAAAACGGAATGTTGAATGAATGTCAACACAGGGCTCAGCGTTGTTGGTCTAAATCATAGACAAGTAAATCGAGCATTGACCCTTGTTGTTGTTTACTTTCTCTTTTTTTAACTTTACAAGCATAAGCTCTAGTTTACAATTCACATACATATAAAAACATTGAGTCAAAATTCTGGCCCTGCGAGGGTAGATCAATTCAAAAGCGACCAGAACATGACGTACTTGGATTTTATAATCCATTATCCGCATTTGATAAAAGTATAGTCCTCGGCATTGAAAACATTTGAAGACAAAATTGTAAAATCTGAAAAATGGGAAAAATCTCGTTTCTGGTCCAACCGTATTGCCAAGGGAAGATTGTTTCAAACTCACCAACGATCCTATGGTATGCATATGTTAACAGTATTGCTAAACGGATCATCTTTTTTTAAGTTGACGCCTGTAAATTGTATATATCAAATGGTTTTAAACCCTTCCTCGTCTGCAGTGTTTATTCTCTATGACCAAAAAAAAATGCGTCGAAAATAATTTGGATGAATCTATGACTTTTCTTAATGATTTCTATTTTGTCATTATGTATTTTCCAATTGAAAAAAGGAACCACTTTGCATAAAACAATACTTATAATAATTAAATACTGATTTAAGTAATGCATGGTTTTGTGAAAAAAATCTTAGATGGCATTTGAAAATATGTTTTCTTTATTCAAATTCAGAAAATTCATTTAAATATAATGATAATTCTTTTTGTAAGACTATTTTTTGTTTTTACATACGTCATCTGTTTTACGACGTTGTAGTTCATAAATGTCATTTAAGTGCATGCTGAGATTTGTCTTATATAATTTATGTTTCGAAAACAGTACAAATTATTAATTAAATAAACAAAGCTAAACTTACATGATATTTTATCAGTAAGTTCAGTGTGTGTATACCTCGTGACTTTTACGTCACAAATGCTACGGTGGACAGAAATATTTTACTTCGGTTTAGAAGTAAAAACAAAGGTAACTTTGTTATTTCTTCATCATTGTTAATGAAACATGGCGCAGTCTACACCGCTTACAGAGCCCTATCTCCGGTTTTTCAACAGAGTTTGATTAGTGGTTAAGTTTATTAAAACACTTCGATGAACCTTTTCTCGAAATTTATTAATATCGCCGACAGCCGGAGCATTATCAAAACTGGATTTTGAGAACAGGTTCGTCGATGTGTTCGAAAAAACTAGACCACCAATCAAACTCCTGTAAAACACGGAGATAGGACATTGTAAGCGGCGTAGACTGCGCCATGTCTCATTATAAAGGGTGAAGAAATAAACAAGTTACCATTGTTTTTACATTCTTAACAAGAGCAATTATTGCTGTCTGACCATGCAAATATGACGTCAAAAGTCACGTGGTCTACACACACTGAAGTTCGTACAGAATAAACAAGATCAGCAGGAGAATGTGGTTAACAAGACAATAACACGGCTTTCTTTGAAATTCAATCAACTCACCGCCTATTCGCTGTCCACCGGTATTGTCCACCGTTTACTAATTACCAAACCTATTAACACCCCCGTTTGATTGTTATAATCTGTATTACCTCGATTTCCCCTCATATTATATTTTCAATTCAATTCAATTGATCTTATAGTTGATGCTGGGTAAACACAAACTAGCCAGTGTGTTGTATTGATGGTGTATCATGTCTGCTTAATAAACAAAATAACTAGCGTATATAAGTTACTGACTTAGTGCCTTCAAGTTACTAATGGATTGTCTTTTAGAATCAACAGGTAAGAATATTTCATTATTTGAGACATTTCAATGATTTAGATAAGATATTTTAATAAAACTGTCTCGAAGGCCTATGCTTAGCCAGGGACACTATATTACAGTAATATAGTGTCCCTGGCTTAGCTTACACTGAGATCACGTTGGTTTAAAATATTATTTAATAAAATATAAATAAAAACGAATTCTTTGTTAGACTTGTTTACTGATTATATGTATTTGGTAATGGGAACATCATCTGAAGAGACCAACTATTAGACATACATGCATATCAAAATTTGATTTTGTGACAATATAAAATATTGTTTCGAAAGGTGGAACGAAACATGTTCTCAGTTTTCTCCCAGTGTACGCAATAAGCCTTTTAAAAACAATGTTGGAGAAATAGAAATTGCTCAAATTAAATTATTATTCGAATTATCAAGATAAAACATTTTTCACTCAGATATTTTCAAAAGCCGGCGGTTATTAACACTATCTCACTTGCGGACGCATACGAAACAGACGCATTTTAAAGACATTGAACCAAAACTAGAAATTGCTCAGGGTGAGCTTTTGCTACAATGTTTCAAATCCATTCAACAATTGTAATTTTATTAATTTATAGAGATTATGCTGAGATATTTTTAATAATTGTCTGCTGTAAAGATGTTGTTTGTTAGAAATGGGAAGAGAATCGTACCGGGTAAAATCATTTTTAAACACTGTTTTCAGCGAGGATGAACCATGATGAGGCAATTGCAAAGTGCAAACGGCGACGCAGTAGAACCGTTTTTACCGCCCTGTCTATAGGACGGATGGAGGAGAAGTTCGACCAGAATCGGTACCCGGGAATACAGGAGAGGGAAAGTCTGTCAGCAGAGCTGTCCATACCAGAGCCTCGTATACAGGTACATTCTCTCTATATATCTATAGTTCTCTCTCCCTGTCCCCCATTCCCTCACTCTACCCTATTCTTATGTACTATTTCAACTTAATGTTGTTATATATGTGTACAATGTAAACAAAAGCTTTTGCTATTTACTTAACTCTAAATGTAAGCAATTATACGATTAAAGTAAAGTTAAAATATGTAGGACCAGTGAGGGAAACAGTTTTCAACATTTTAACCCTTTCCCTCATACAGACTCTTTCCGACACCTCTGCAGAAGAAGACTTTTGAAAACATTGTGGTAGATTGAGAAATTACTAATTATTATCAATTCCTCCATTTGCCAAAATGTTTTCAACTTGATTACATAACAATACTTTCGTTTATGGAGATTGTCCATATTTATGTCTGGATATTTTCCAAGTCGTATGCTGCAGATGTATTGTATGTGGGAAAGGGTTAAAGTATATGGTATGACCTGAGCATTGTCGCTCGTTTGTCGCTAACGTAACGGACTCGAAATATTTCATAGTTAACCCTGTCTCTGAAACCATACTATAGCATGGATGCGCAGACAGTTCTTTGTTTACAGTCGTAGGTTGGTCTTCCTTGTGAACCGCTAACAAATCATAAAACCCTTCTCACATAATTATCAAACGCTTTCTGACACATCTGCAGCAGACGACCTTTGAGACAATTGTGACGAAAGAATAAATTGTATATGATGAGCATTTTGTCCCATTTTTAACGAATTATTTTTTCTCAAAAAATAATTCAGTTTACGAGATCGAAATCGCTCCCGGAAGTCACGGTTAAACTACACTTCCGCTTATACGGCTACGCCTTAGCTTCACCTAAATAGTCCTAGTATTTTTTCAATATTAAAATTACTTCTTCGTGTTATTTCAATACAGTGAAGTCATAAATATACTATCGAATCATCATAGAAAATCAATTTTCTAGAAAATATCAAATTAACAGTACGCGCATATATATTTCATTTGTCGGCAGTGAAGTGTCACTCACCCGTAGCTAACACTATAACCTGCATTATATTATCATTCGCTTGGTCTTAAAGAGTCTTGTCTGTCTCAGTCATCAGTCTAAGTAATACACGTCTGCACTGCGTAGCTGCCTTGGTCCAAGTGGGCCATGTAAAAGTCACATGGTTGGCTGGTTCCTCTAAACTGGGAACCAGAGTTTTCTGGACATAAACAACTGACCAAAAGGAATCGTCTAAAACACAAAGGACAAAGTAGACTTTCACTACACTCCCCCCGGTTTTATCATTAGACCCAACCCGGGAGAATGCCTCTCAGCCCTACATTGCAGCATCACCAAACCAGGTTGTTGTACCATTTCGATGACTTGTGTTGTACCATGCCCTCTTAGCAGTTGCACCATTTTTGCTGCATAGCATCCCTGTCTTCGTGAAAATGCTATGAAGCACACCAATGACTTCCTAAAAAAAAAACAAGCCCATGTTTTAAGCCAGATAATTTGTATCTTACTCGCATCATGGTTCTTGGTCTATTTAATTTACCATACGGGTTGATTATCTGGCATATCAAGCGAAATGGTCAGTTTGTAACCGGCTAGTCATTTTTGTACTTAATATGCCCTCTTTTCTGTAGGCTATACTGTCATCTCTGTACTTCTGTGTCAGAAGGTCTATATTGGTCGCCCCGGATGTTCAGTTTCCTTCTTATTGGATCTTGTGATGTAAAGTACATTCTCAGTCAATACTTCGCCAGATCTCGACTTCGACATTAGTTTCTTTCAAACACCATTCCGGGCCCTGGAACAATGTTGCGCCTCATGTCTAACAATCTGACGGTTACAGCATTCTTGAAATACTAAAATAAACATCCAAAGCCGACTCAATCTGTTTATCTGGCACACACTCAACGATCTTGTAGATGACAGTACTGCCTCTTCGATGCAATCAACCCCATTCATGATTCTAAACTCCTTTTTGTGTGACGGTTGATCTGTTTTGAAACAATTACCAGTCTCCCATCCATAAGGCGAGATTCCCGCATGAGCCAGTGTCATATTCTACCCCACTGACCCCAGGTGGAATCCCTTAGATGGCCCCCGGATATTGTTTCAACTTAAACCACTCCTCTCCTTGGGCTAACATGATATTCCCTGAATTCAAACAGGTACTCATGTTTTTCCCCGAACTCTCACGGGTACTACAATTCTACTGAAAGATTCTCTTGCCAATGTTATCTTATCCTGGCTCTGGACTATACCTCCTTTGTAACGTGCCCATGGTTACCCACATCTCAGTGGGAAATGATCGACATTGGTCTTAATTCCAAATCCCAGGACACTCAGTGCGCCCCAACCTCTGGGGCGTAGAGACATCCTGTAATCCGTCTAGCGGTTTTGAGTGCTCCCCACGCCGGCTCGTCGTTTTGTCCCCCAGCGTGGACACCCCAGGGCATCTTGGGTCTTTCTCAGCTACCCGTCGGCTCGTCGTTTTGTCCCCCAACGGGCATTGCCGATCCAAAACCAAGCCTCCCTTGGACGACCTTGCCTTAGGAGCTGCCAATGGAATCGCATCATCCACTTCTCGCGAAAAAGTGGCCCACTGAATCTCTACTCGCTTACAATAGGTATAGCCACCACACGGTAATCATCAATCTTTACATGTCTGGAATAATGCGAGCATATCTCTGCCATAGGCTTCCTTGATAATGCGTCGGCGTTCCCATGCACTTTTTCAGGTCAGTATCTAAGAATCATTTTGTACTGTGATAATTCTTCCAGCCATCTTGCTAACTGCACCGTGGTTCTTCATAGTCAGGATAAACATTACCTCAATCCATTCCCAGGTCAGTATCTCCTAGAACTGTGTATTCTGCCACCGGCTCGTCTTGTTGTCCCCCAGTGAACAGAGACCAGTTATCGGAGTTACTTCCCTTCTACTTCCTCTTATGGTTCTGCTTTCCCAGGTCCGTATCCCCTATAACTGTGTCTTCTGCCACCGGCTCGTCTTGTTGTCCCCCAGTGAACAGAGACCAGTTACCAGAGTTACTTCCCTTCTACCTCCTCTTAGGGTTCTGCTTTCCCAGGTCCGTATCCCCTAGAACTGTGTCTTCTGCCACCGGCTCGTCTTGTTGTCCCCCAGTGAACAGAGACCAGTTACCAGAGTTACTTCCCTTCTACCTCCTCTTAGGGTTCTGCTTTCCCAGGTCCGTATCCCCTAGAACTGTGTATTCTGCCACCGGCTCGTCTTGTTGTCCCCCAGTGAACAGAGACCAGTTACCAGAGTTACTTCCCTTCTACATTGTCTTCACTACCGGCTCGTCTTTTTTCCCAGCGGCAATGAACAGTCCCCTGCTATTGAGGCATGCTTGAATCGTTTTCAGTGTCATAATTTATTGTTGTACCAGTACGGTAAAATCCCTCAGATTTCTTTCCTGTCAGTTTACAAGTGGTTAATAGTCATAGTCATCCCGTCTTTTTATAACGGGTCCCCATGACCACCAATCCACGAGTTAATGGTAGATGCGTTGTATCATCACTGTAAAATCTCTCGGAATTCTTTCCCGTCAGTTAACAAGTGGTTAATAGTCATAGTCATCCCGTCATATTAACACGGGTCCCCATGACCACCAATCCACAAGTTAATGGTAGATACTTTGAGCCCTTGTCACACTGCACTTGGAAAATGAAGACTGGAACAGTTGGCATTGATCATTTCAACTTCTTTTGATTACCATCATTATTTCATTTGCTTTGGCAATATCCAGTGCATCCGTAGCTGTAATATCCATGCAAGCGTCATGATACTATTCGGCACAGTAATCGCATTGTATCATGAAACGTCCTTGTCATGGGCTTCTTACAGTGGCACTGAATTACCTTAACTATTAAGGATATCTCTTAAACCTAAAATAATGACAGCAACTATGTTTGTCAGGACAGTTCAATAGAATGGAAATAGTTGTCTCATTTACTTAACTCCTACCCCCCTCTTTCTCTTCTTGAGCTTGCATTAGGCCTCTTAATTCGTGAACAAAGAAATACCCTCAGTCTCGTGTGTTTAAACGGCCTGGGCATTCTTAAACACTGCCTATTGATGCTCATTGCAATAACATAGGCGTTGTTTGTAATACGCTCACTATGTAAACATGCAAACCAAGCACTGCTACGGATGAATAAACATTTTTGGTGGCTAAAATACAATTCCAAACAAGTTTTCAAAATCATAATAAATGCTAAAAGCTGCATGACTATTGGTTTACAGGGACCAATAAACTTTGAAAAGCTCCAATGCAATTATTATCCATTAAGTTAGCCACCAGAGTTTAATGCAGAACATCTTTTTCCATGCTGTTTTCCAAAATGGCTACCTCTCTCTCCTTCCCCAATTTTTTTCTGGAAAACAACAAAATAGAACAAACTCACATGGGTTCTGCTTCACTTCTGACACCATTGAAGTGTCACTCACCCGTAGCTAACACTATAACCTGCATTATATTATCATTCGCTTGGTCTTAAAGAGTCTTGTCTGTCTCAGTCATCAGTCTAAGTAATACACGTCTGCACTGCGTAGCTGCCTTGGTCCAAGTGGGCCATGTAAAAGTCACATGGTTGGCTGGTTCCTCTAAACTGGGAACCAGAGTTTTCTGGACATAAACAACTGACCAAAAGGAATGGTCTAAAACACAAAGGACAAAGTAGACTTTCACTACAGCAGGTACGTATAAGGCACGAGTATGAATTTTAGTCGTATGCCCATTCACTAGATTCACTTGTTGTGAGGAAGTCTACCCCACGCTGTATAGAACAATGTTAATCCAAATATGCCACTACGCAGAGCTCAGTGAAATAGTCAGTGTACATTTTAAACGCTCGCATCGCCGTTGTTTCTCCTTTTTCCAACATGATAGCGATGACCAAAGGGGCTTTCTAATTATAGATCATGGTTTACATATGCGCGCATTCAGTTAGCTTAATATACATACGAAAGTAACGCCCTAACGTTGTATCAAAGTACTGGTGTAATGGATAGCTTGTAGGACTTCTAATCACGGACTACTGGTGGATGCGAGTTCGAGTCCAAGTAGCAACTCTTCTTTTTTTTTTTTTTTTTAATTCTTATTTTATGCGATTTGTTAAACATTATAGATTTATAATAATTAATTCACTCACATGAAACATAGTTATAATATAAGCCGAAATCCTGGATTCGCCCCTGGTAACGAAAACAAGTCGAACTAACGCTGTATAGAACAATGTAAATCTCACACATATGCCATGGGTGTTTTGACAGACTTTACGCAGAGCTCAGTGAAAGAGTTAGTGTGCATGTTAAACGCTCGCATCGCCGTTGAAATGCTACATTTACTAAAACTGTCAACTGATAAATAAAATCTCTTGACAAAAATATTAATAATAATAAAATAGACTAAATTGTGCAATAGCATGATCAATTGCATTCATAAATTAGATTTTACAATACATGTTCAAAATAATTCGTTACCAGTACTTTCAGTACTTTGATTTTAAACTCTATTCAAATTGTTAAAGGTATTTATGTCTTGTTAGGCAAATATGCCACTTCTAAGGATAGACCGAGGACAGGAGGACTAGTATGTCATGTATAAAATACCAATAATGAAATAGATTGAAAAGGGGCATTTATTAATGCTATAACTATTTTACATTTGTAAAAGATTAGTATACAACATATATATAAACTTATATATATGACATATTTAAAGAGATATACCATATTCTGAATCAAATGTTTATAAAGGCGTCTGCTGCAGAATTGTTGTATGTGGAAAAGGATTACAAAATCTTAGAAATGGCAGCATCAAAACAACGCTCCTTTCATTTTCAGGAGTTGTCTGTTGCAGAGGCGGCAACTGTCGTCTGTATCAGGGTTTCGATTTAAAAACCTCATTTTCCTGTTCTATTTTAAAACAGGTTTGGTTTCAAAACCGGAGATCAAGGAACAAGAAGGAAATTTGTAATCAAGAAGGTCCCGGATCGACCAATATGATGGCAGCAACGCGGGATTCCGCGAAAGACCAACTCAGCCAATTATTAATGAAAAAGAGGGATATTTGCACTGAGGTAAGCGTAGATCTTTATGTTAATTTCCAATATTGTTTTTACTATTTCCCAATTACAACAAATAGACAGCAGACGACTTTGAAACATCTATCCGAGAATTAGGATTATATATCCAAATGAAATCCCCGTTTGAGTTTGAACGATCAGATTACAGATTAAGTTCGGATGATTCATCGTCCGGATATCCGGATTCCGGATACGATACCGTGACATCTAACTCTCCGGTCAGTGATTAGATGGAACCATCTATCGTTACATGTTCTAGGTTAACGCGATATCACGACAACGTTACCGCCGTGTTTGACACTTATTTCGATGCGTTATAGCATCGGCCAACGCGAGATCACGACAATGTTACCGCCGTGTTTGACACTTATTTCGATACGTTCTAGCATCGGCCAACGCGAGATCACGACAATGTTACCGCCATGTTTGACACTTATTTAGATGCGATCTAGCATCGGCCAACGCGAGATCACGACAATGTTACCGCCGTGTTTGACACTTATTTAGATGCGTTCTAGCATCGGCCAACGTGAGATCACGACAATGTTACTGCCGTGTTTGACACTTATTTGGATTCGTTCTAGCATCGGCCAAAGCGAAATCACGACAATGTTACCGACGAGAAACCCAAAATGCTTTATCTTTCACTTACATAATTTGGCAACGTTTGACACTGGTTTGTACCAAAACTGCCTTTAAAAACATCATGGCAAAATGACGTACAGAGGTATACTACTTCAAGTAGTTGACTTCATCGCACACCTTTAATTTGTATTTGCTGGTTAGTTTCGGTGATCTTGCATCGCAAACTAGGTTCAAATTTAGTTTGGAATTGTAACAAAAAGCTGACACATACAACAGCGGTGTTTGCTGCGAAAATTCAAAATGGAAAGAAGCTTAAACAACCTTTATAACATACATATACATCGAACAAATATATGACTTACTTGTTGTCTTTGTGTATTGTATGTGCATATTGTTATTTGTTCAATGTATTTTGTGAATTCACGAATTTGTTAAATGAGCAATTACCCCAAGCCAACCTTCGGGTACTGTTGCTAGAAAACACATAAGTAGGTGAACTGGCACCCGTGATATACTGAACGATAGTTGAAAACCTCGTTAAGCCCCAATGAATGAATCAATATTGAATTAAGTTGAAAACATGGTGGTAACATAAGACATTTGAGCTATTTCACGTTTTGTCACTATGTTTTTATAAGTCATCTGCTGTAGAGGCGTTGACAGCGTCTGTATGAGGTTAAAAGAGACATTTGTTTTCCGGCATACCAAACACCTTCAGAATTATGTTAATGGCTTCCACCCTACGCGCTAATAGATGCGGGAGAATATATTGTATCTTGTCAGAGTAAATAAATCGTTATTATTGGTAATTTAACAATGAAATACCATGATCTAACTGAAATACAGTTGAAAGTCATCTACAGAAAATCTGGGTAAAGAGTTAAGGGTTGACATGTGTTGAAAGAAACAGCCACTTCATCCTAATTCGTGTTTAAGTATGGTATACCATTAATTACACCTATTCTATTTCTCAAAAGCAGGTTGGGTAATCAGCATGACAATATTATCCGTATAATGATAATTCCTGAAAAGCAAGCGCATTTTGTAAACTGTGCATCATGAAACATCGTGTAAAAATGTAACTTAAAATAAATGATTTTTAAAATATCTGCCGTTCTGAATTATATATACATTTATTTCATTTCATAGATCATTGTCCTGTAATATTGTAATATAATGGTCCTAGCTACTTTTAAAACTGTTAACAACTTATTAAAAATAATGAAAACAAACAGAATATGACTTCGGAAGCTAAGGGATGATTTTGGACTATCCTTAACATGATAGTTTTTCCGGGAGTTGTTCGGTCCGGGAAATATAAGATAAAGGAATAGTAGGTTTGGTGGCGGGGTGAAGAATAAGGAGGACTAGACTCGGTAAGGAAAGACATCATCAGAACATATGCCTTTCACCCCGCTGCAGGTCAAACATCTGTGTGTAAAGACACCATCGTGAACCGCATAAAGGAGGGACTAAGACGAAAATATGACAAAGAGGTCTTCTAAGGAAAGACCGGAGGAAGACAAAACAAGTGTAATTTGACTCTTTAGAAACAACAACTATTGAATAAAGTAGACAACATTTTGGCGGTTGGCAACACTGTTTTCATAACTCGTCTTCTGCTAAGGGGTCAGAAAGCGCATTGTGGCAAATGGTGACAATGCTGAAAATACTGATTGACAAAGTGTTTTTGAAGTCGTCTGCTTGTTGTATGTTGGAAAGGGATTAACTTGATAAGATCCCTACACGACCAGCTAACAAGTGCACATCTTTGTATTTGTTCTTTAACCCCCCTTTTCAACATATGATAACACTGCAGTAGACGACATTCAAAACGTTTACATAAAATACAGAAACAAATCAAAAGACGTAAAGATCTATTATGGAAAAGAGATAAAAATGACAAATGGAGAACTTGCTCATGACGGGGCTTGTTATTACATGTTTAACGTGACGCCAAAACCACCCTTTGGATATATTGACATAAATATAATTTACAATAAAAGGACCTACTTTTATAGTTAGAGTTTGGTCATAGCCATTCTCGTGAGACTTGTAAGCCTATATGGTAAAACGATTAGATCATGATCTTTTTGCGTGGATGCGAATGTTGATTTTTGTTATCTGAATTACATCACATCGCACATCATTTACAACTAAGTTGTATAATGCCACTGATAAAAATGCTATTCTTATTAACCATTTGCCACATACAGCACATCAGCAGTAGTCAATTTGTAAACTATAGGCAAACATATGGAAACTCTATAAACGAAAGTACAGTTATTGAATAAGATTGAAACCATTTAGACAAATTCGCCTTTTGTCACAATGTTTCCAAAGTCGTCTGCTATAGCTGGGTCAGAAAGCGTTTGCAAGTGGGAAAGGGTTAAGATAAGAACATTACAGGCGACAAAATTAATTTGAACTTCTTCAATTTTCCAGTCAGTGGTGGGTACGTGTTTCCATATTTAAAACCGCACCAGATGCGATTATTGTGTAAAGGAAGAATCCTGGTCATATCTTTTAAAGGAAGAAGCAGGTTAGCCATATAACAGTGCATCGGACAAAATATTCGAGGAGAGGCTGTTGCTAAGCGTAATTCATTTAAAAAAACGTCTAAAATATTACCGTAAATGTAGAAATAGCCTATAAATACCAATTTCCGCTCTTACTAAAATAGTTCCAACTATATTCATTGAATATGCCAGATACATAACTTAATTGTTGATACATGTTATGTCTCTTACATAACTTAAATTCAAATTCGTGCCTAAACAAGTCCTGAGTCGCCTGTTGCAGATCAAATGTATGTGAATACAATTCATTCTTACATAAATTTAAGTCAGCTAGATGTCATAATTTAAACATTGCGATTCTCATTAACAATAGTCCTGTTGTCATTTTATTACTTGTCGGCCAGAAAACAGATCCGTCAATCAAAGATTCGCCGATATTAATTGGAGAGGACAAATTATGGCACCGGGTGGTTGAATTGATTTATGACTTTATGATACATAAATGTTTCATGAAAGCCGACAGCGTGTGTGATTAACCGTTTAATAATAATGCACACAAACAGATTGTCGACATGTGTTTTAACACCTACTAATTGAAAGTCATAATTAACGTTCAAGAATTTTGATCTAATTATTTGTCACGTACGCTTTACTGAATGGGAAATCCCTTTTGATTTGAGACAGTTTTTTGCATGGAATTGAAAAACGAGACGAGCTCAAACGCACTTCTGCGGCATCATAATTTGAACAAAACCCATTAAAATATATCATACATGCATACTTAAACATATAAATAAATGCAGGATTAAATATTAAGAAAATAGGTTGTTAAAATGACTAATATAAAAATCGGGAATACGCATCAAAACAAGTATATATCGAGTCAGAATAACTTACTTAAAAATATAATCAAATAAATTCCGAGCTGTCAAGCATCGTGACGTCATAAATCCTACTCGGATTTCCCTCCGCGGACTGTAATAGGTAAATGATCAAACTCGGCAGGAACGCCGCGTTATTGCAGGGGAAACATGCCTTATCAGCCCGCGGGGACGAGCGTGTGTTAGAAGAAAAAAAATGAGATGTACTCTATATTGCGTTATTTGTGTTTTTACTGTGTGTTCAAATACAATACTAAAAATTCATCTTTTTTATTTTACTTTTTTCCCACGTACATTGGTATGTGGAGGCCTTGGCCATTCTCCTCCTTACCTTTCATCACTATCTTAGTTAGTAAGTCTTAACATTGTAAGTGTATAATAAATAAAGATATATCTTAATAAGGTTTAAATACGTAGGAATCTAGAAAATAGGTAACACTTGTCAATATACATAGTTGAAAAGGTGGATATTATTTGTTTTTCAAACTCTATTCTTGTTTATAAAGCTACGTGGAGAATCAACTACTAGATGAACATGTGCATTTTCGTTACCATTTCATTTAAAATTCCTAAAAATAAACATGAGCGTATAAATTGCAAACATGGAATATCAAATACTATCATATTGCACTGATTTGCCGGGTGAACAAGGTTTCGAAAATATATTTTTATCTAACGTCGTTAATATGACTATGGTTTCCTAATCGGGAACATGGAATACATTCTTAAACAAGAGGGCAATGATGACCCTAGTTCACTTGAATTATGCATTGTGATTTATAATGTAAAACACATCAAGCCAATTATTCTGACAAAAAAACAAAATGCAACCTCCAGAGTGTTTAGAAGATTTTTCTTCATTTAGCCTAGAGACATATTTGTTTACCTGATATAACCTATATTTAAACATGTACTATATATCATCAAGACAAACATTCTGACAGAGTTTCAACGTGCTCAAAGTAAAACTGCAGTCTCTGGAGTTTTAAATGTGTTTTTCCTTCAATTTGGCTAGTGACCTAGTTTTTAACCCATTATGACCAATATTCAAACTTGGAATAGCTATTATTAAGAAAAATATTCTGACCAAATTTGAAGCTGCTACCACAGTGCTAACAAGATGTTCCTTCAATTTGGTCTAGTGATCTACATTTATATCAAACATGACCAAAATTCGAAATTGGCTTACAAATGAGCAAGACTAACATTCTGATAAAGTTTCAACATACTCACGTTAAAAATACATCATCCAGAGTGTTAACAAGATTTCCATTCAATTCGGCAAAGTGACCTAGTTTTTGACCCAATAAAACCATATGCAAACTTGACCTAGATACAATTCAGATAAGCATTCTGACAACCGTTCTAGCCGCTGAAGCATAAACTAGCGATCTAGTTTTTGAACCGGCATGACAATTCAGAAAATCATTCTGACAAAATGTCAAGCTGCTGAAGCCACGAATGCGGCCGAAAGAAGGTTTACAAGATTTTCCATTTATTTGGCTTAGTGACTTGGTTTTTATATCAGCATGACCCATAATCAAGATTGGCCTGGATACTGTTTATATTAACATTCTGACTAAAGCTGCACATTTTTTGACCCAATAATGACGCGTGTTCGAAGACAAAGCTTCTGATATTAAAATATGACCCCGAGAGTTTAAACAAGAATTTCCTTCAGTTTGACCTAGTGACCTAGTTTTTTTTACCTCAAATGGCCCAGTTTCGAACTTGTCCAAGAGTTGATAGAGATTAATGTTCTTGTAAACTGTCATGAAGGTCGGATGCACAATGTAGCCTGTATAGTGTAAACAAGGCAATTATTGACGACGCACAACGCATGACGCACAACGCACGACGCACACCGCACGACTGACGTCGGATGACAGCCGGAAGCCGGACAAAATGTGATCACAATCGCTACTCTTGAGCACTTCGTGCACAGGTGAGCTACTAACCAATGTTATAAAGAAATCGTTTTCCCTTCATTCATTTTGTTACAAATTGGAAGGGTCCTAGTGTTGCCAGTGATGTAAAAGGTACACGTAGTTATAAATATGTGCAGATTATAGAATATTGGCTGCTTTATTAGATAATAAGTTATTAACACACACTATATATATATAATTCACAAAAAGTACACAGCCTGGTAAGCAAAGGTTGTTTAACTTCCTTTTCAGGACAGACAGAGGTTTGGTATAGATTAAAGCCAATTTTATATTCTTCGCAAATAACCTTTAACCTGTTCCCTGAAGGAGACATTTTTGGATTGATATATATATTTGTCGACTCTTTTCAATTTGGAAAAAAGGAGGAAATTTTCAAATGGTACAGTCAATTTGCAAATTGTGAATCGCATGTAGCGTCGAAGCTATACTGGTCCTCTCGAGCCTTGGGTATAAGCTCACCTAACCGCAGAATGAGCGTTTGTGGTTCAAATTGCATAACGCATATCAGCGATCCAGGGTCACCATTCCCCTCTAGTTTGTTCAAAATGAGAACCAGAAAAAGTAAGTCTACTGTATAATTTGGGGTTTACTGTGTATCTTATTACTACAGTGAGTTAACAATCCATAGTATTTACTACAAACTGCAGACTTACAAAATGAACTATTTTGGGGAGTTTTGTGTTATGTCGTATGTTTGGAACACATAAACTCGTTATCCCCCTTTACTGCAAGTTATATGAGATGGGTGTTTTGCAAACTGTGTTAACAAGGAAGGCATTGCAGTAAAACAAGCAAGCTTGTTTTGGTAGATTATAAGATTGAGTAGATACTTCGCTTACTTAAATTCTCTCAAACGAGCTTGTCATCGTCCTCTACAACACGTTTTAAGGTATTTCTAAAAAGCCATTTATGCAAATAAAGTCATTATTGTAAAACAAACAAGCTTATTATGTCAAATTATAAAAATGAATTAATAATTTATCAACCTTATTTCAAACAAACAAGCTTTTTATCTGTCTAAACTACGAGGTATTTTTAAAATAATTTTGGAAAGAGGAAATAATTTAACAACTTTATTTCGAACAAACAAGAGCTCTTCATTGCTTATGCCACGAGCTATTTGACAAATGTTTTTTAAAACATTGTTAAAAAAGGAAGGCTTTAAAGAAAACCAAGCTAACCTGGTATATACTATCAAAGGAATTGTCAATAATCTACCAACCTAATTTCAAACAAACATGCTTCCGTCAGGAAAATACAACACCTATGTAAACAAATCAGACTGTTCTCTGTTTAAGCAGGTATTTGCTGGAATAATCAAGTTAACCAGTGACAAACTGTCTCAATATTTACGAAACTATGTTGGTACTTAATTGACTAAATATATAAATACTTAACATATCTTTATTAATTTGATTTGATTACTCTCATCTTTAAACATTCATTTCAATAAAAAAAAAATATAACAAAGCTAGAAAACAATGGGAAAGTTTATATCCAGACAATGTATATTGATACCCATTTACGGATAGGACACTTAACTCACGTTATTTTGTATTAATATGCTTTGGTTACCCGATGTCAATGTTTTATTGTTTATTTACGAAATCAATGTTTGTTATACTTGATTATACAGCTATTTTTGACTTCTGAAACATTATGGACACTGATTCATGATATTAAGTTGTCGTGCTGACCTATATCGGATTGGTATCATAAGAACAACTGTCTAACTAAACTTGCTATGAACGGTATATCGTAAATAAGATCTCGCTTTCTTTTAAAAAATAGAAAAGATAAAATTATTTTCAATAAAAAAAAAATAGAAAGGGATATATCATTTACGAAATACCATTTTAACTTGCTCACATGTGGCAAAGTTTACTCTAAAACTTAATACACAAACACCTTGATTTGCTTTATTACTAGCGGCTTGCTAATGTAAATACGTTGGAAAAATCTCAAGAAAGGAACGGTCATAATCTCCGACGAATTAAGTATGTTGTGCCACCTGTTAGTTCTGGCAATGATTCCGATTTGTCCGACTCAGACGATAATAAGCCACTAGTATCACGTCATTATCGTAAAGTACGCTCAGACAGTGAATCGGAAGATAACATTCCGTTGTTTGAACTCCGCCGTCGACTTCATGATCGTAAATCCCAGCAACAATCAGAGGTATTGACAGGTGATCCTGTTTTATCTTTTACTGCCTATTCTGTTGCTGAAAATTTAGATGGGGAGGAAGTCAGTCAGTAAAATCAATAAAATAAAAGTAATTAACAGTTCTGTTTGTAGTCTTCGTGTAAATATAATCTTTATATTATTTTTTTATTTGTTGCAGATCATGTATCTCTTGTAAGTAAACAGTTTGGAAGTTATAATATTTGTGGGGTCTTATGCTAATGTGTTTGGCGAAGGGGACGTTGTCGTGCGAGACAATGTTGTATTTTACAAGACCAATGAAGTATCCACAACAAGAGCAAAATGGTTGGTTACTATTGTCAATGACTTTGATGAGATCGATAATTTCTTGTCGCTGATAGCGAAATACATACACAAAAAGCGCGTACAATGCTGCAAGAAGCAATTACGACTTATTAGTCCCCTACCGGCGTGCCGAAGGGGACTATTAGGTTTGCACTCCGTCCGTCAGTCCATCTGTCAGTCAGTCAGTCAGTCAGTCCGGCAAATTTTTGTCCGGAGCATATCTCCAAAACTGTACTAGCTATGGCTATGAAATTCCATATGTGGATACATCTCATCAATGCGGAGTGCAGTGCATATGAACCATAACTCTTGCTTCCCTAATTTTTGAGTTATTTCCCTTTCTTTATTTTCATACTTGATTTTTGTCCGGAGCATATCTCCAAAACTGTACTAGCTATGGTTATGAAATCTCACACATGGATGCATCTCATCAAGGGAGAGTGCAGTGGACATGAACCATAACTCTTGCTTGCCTAATTTTTGAGTTATTTCCCTTTCTTTATTTTCATACTTGATTTTTGTCCGGAGCATATCTCCATAACTATACTAGCTATGGCTATGAAATTTCACACATGAATACATCGTATCAAGGGGGAGTGCAGTGGACATAAACCATAACTCTTGCTTGCCTAATTTTTGAGTTATTTCCCTTTCTTTATTTTCATACTTGATTTTTGTCCGGAGCATATCTCCATAACTATACTAGCTATGGCTATGACATTTCACACATGAATACATCGTATCAAGGGGGAGTGCAGTGCACATGAACCATAACTCTTGCTTCCCTAATTTTTGAGTTATTTCCCTTTCTTTATTTTCATACTTTATTGTCTTGATATACCTAAACATTGGGTTGCTATGACAACAGAAACAGACTCAAAAGTGCAAACCGGTAGGGGACTATGGTATTGCTTGCAATCCTCCAGTTACTTGTTTAAATAAAACCATGTGTGAACGTGTCCGGAAGGCTCTGCAAGGTTTGTTGTTTGAAATAATGTATTTAGATAAAATACGATGTGACATGAAAAAAGAAGTTAAACAATTACGGAAAGTAGGAAATCGCGGAAAACGTGCTGTATTAGGATTTGTTTGCGATGCCCTTTCTTGGCTTTTTGGCACCGTGTCAGAAAGTGATTTGCAAGGAATCAAGTCACATATGCGAATAATCGAAGAAAATCAGCCATCTATTGTACATATGGTAGAAAAAAGTATATCGTTTATAAATGAATCCCGGGAATTGATACGTGAAAACCTACATTCAATGAATGACATTATTTTGAGTCTTCGAACGCTGGATTTAGAAACAAAAACGTTAACCACAGATCTTGCAAAATTAATATTAGAGAATAGATATTTTCTAATGATCACTTCCAAAATGAATCTACTTATAGGTGAAATACGAATCTTGCTAAGGGATGTGAGGTTGTATTTAAATACTTAGCAATCACAGTTGAACTACCTTGCTCTGGGGAAAATGTTTACTCGCATTGTAAGTTCAAACAAGTTACAAACATTGTTGAGGGAAATCGAAAAGAACGGTTCGAAATTAATGACGCTGATAGGCAACCCCAGGAAAGATATTTGGACATTTTATAGATATGTAACGAGCACAACGGTGTTTATAGAGGGCAAAAAAAAAAGATTGTGCTGTCAATACCAATAATAAGACTTGACGAATAATTCGATATGTTTTGAGCGTTATCTGTACAAATGATATCTCCGAAACCACTTTATAATGTACAGCAAGAAAATGCTATTGACCTGTCAGCCATCTGCACATTAGAATAAAATGGGTATTCTTATCGATAAAGCAAGACAAAAACATGTTCTTCTTACCGACCGTGAACTCGATACGTGTGGTCAAAATTAAGTTAACTTCCGTGCGATTCAAAGCCCAATAAAGGCAGTAGTCAAAGGTGAATCTTGTATCATAAATTTATTTACAAAAACTGTGTCTAATAAACATTGTCTTCTTTTGGTAACCATGGAAAACTTACATATAGCTTACCATATAGCTTGCCATTTAGTCCAAAACTATTTTTGGTAATTATTCCTAGGATGGATCTACATTTCGATTTAGTATGTAATGGCCAGCATAAGAAGATTGAAGTTAAATCACCTATTGACTTAAACATGAATGCACTGCATATACAGAGTATTTCAGGGCGGTGAACTTTTTTCCAACACGTGCTATGGGATAAGCCTAATGATACATTTGCAAACTTCTCAGAAATTCAAATTCATACGAATTTGTCAGAAATTAAAAACTGGCCTATTGATAAGTTTATTAAAAAGTAAGCATTAACAAGGAACAGAAAAATTGAAGTAAGATCGTCGCGTAACACTTGGTATTAAATTAGCTTAAGAAATCCCTAGCGGTGGTCATATTAGTATTATTGTGTTGTTACAAAAGAAAAGGTAGCGTTTTAATTAACAGCCTTCCAAATTGTTTACGTAAAGGGATGACTAAAAGGGCGGGGCTAGGCGGTTCACAATGAAGTAGAGCTCCAAACCATGGATGACGGCGTAAACCCACCTCCAACCGTTTCAGCGCCGTCCGGAGAAGGGTTAACAGGGGCTGTTGAGACGCCCAGGGAGTACCTTTATCCGAGTTTGTTCTTGAGCAAAGGGGCTCATGTTCTTTCGGAAAAAAATAACTATGCTGAAATTGTTTTGTGTTTGTGGCGGTTACGCTGCAAAATATAGGATAGTCATGTTGATCTAGTGTAACCCTATACTACATTCAGGTGGTTATTATGCGTGGATATTATGATCACATCGGGAATCATAAAATATCATCGTATAGTCCGGTTTTGTTGATTGTGCGAACAAGGCACCAAAATAAGGAGCTGTGCAGTGATCTGCTAGGTGATGGACAACCGAGTATGGACAATTAAATTTTATAACTAGCGGGAAAATGCTATTTATACCCCGATTAACGTACCAGAGAGTCATTCATTATTCTGCTATCACAACGTGCTAACGATACAAACATTCAACCATGGCAGACGAGTAGTGTTACCTCTTTGAACAAACGTACAGTGTAGCAACAGCTACCTCCAGATTCGAAATGCCATCTCTGACGGAGGAAAGCATTGCTGACCTGGCCATGACAATGGCCAGGGAAGTGGCACAACGGATGGTAGATCCGACACTGCCAGCAGCCGAATCTGATGCCGCCACGCAAATGGCACCCATACCGGTGATTCCACCGCCAAGCAATCGTCAGGCCGATTTGACGCTGCTGTGTGACGCAGTCACTGGCCGGGCGAGGAAGAGGGCGAGCCCTGGCATACGCTCTGGCACTCGAAAGCGCACTGGGAGTTTCACGAGTTTTCCCACAGCGCGACCAGACCAAACTGGGTTCGACAATTTACATAAAACAAAAATGACTTAAGAATAATTTATTCTTTCACAACTTGATATATAAGTGCAGACTTTGATTTTTAAGATTTCGTTTTAATATTTGTAATTGTGCATATAAAATGTTCTGTTTTATTTATGCATGCACTGTTTATTATAGCTATATTCAAATGCGTAGGGCTGCGTCAACCCATTGTGTTACTTATATATTTGTAATATTTTTAGAATGAACATTTATTAAGAGGGGGACGAATGTAACACAATGAGGTTAGAGATATACACGTGAGCTATTAACTTTATGGAGCGGTATAACCATATACGGGATATGGGATAATCACGTGTATACGGCGCCAGCCTTGTAGTATATTATGTATGTTTTGCATTCGCACATATTGGTCTGGTGAGAATCTAAACTGTTAGCGAATTAGTACCAGAAGCTTCAAAGATAAAAAAGACAAGCAGTGTACGTTTGAAGCAGATTAAAAAACATATACAATATAAAGTACATGTATACGTGTGTATACAATTATCACATATATACTGTGGTTGTGTTCTGTAGTCGCATTTATTTTCACCGAGCTCTTCGCTAACATACCTTAGATGTTTATGATAAGTGTAGAAAATGAGTATTTTCAAGTCTGATTAAAGTGGACGAACTACCGTTATTAACAGCATAGCACATTTTAAACAATACACACGGATTTCAAATTGAAAATACAATGATAGAACAGCGTGAGATCACTTCACATAGCTTGATGCAGTTCATATCCAATACAACCTACACTTAAGAGATTTGTTAACAAGTGTAGAAAACGAACAAATTACAGATCCAAGTGTACACTTTACGTTGACTTATAAACGAACAGTGAAGGACCAGATCAGACAACACGGAGACTCAGAGTGATCTTAATATACTACCCTTGTAAACGTAAAGGGGTGGTTTTCCCTGTTACGCCACTCATATACTATTTATGATCGTTATAATTGTTTGTATCGGTGTGCGATCGATACCACATTTCACTGAAGAAACGGTTAACAAACATAGAGTAAACAATGAAATAATAACTTGATTACTATACTCTTTAAACAGTTAAGTCAGTTGTAACGACTGAAAATATTTCATTGATTTGAAAAATCATTTTATGATAATCTGAAACTCGTTCGTTTCGGAAGTATCATACTATTTAAAATTGGTGGGAGTTGTAAACATAGTCAGAACAGAAAAACGGTTCAGTATCTAACCATGTCACTAGATGTGCTTATTTTTTATACACGGACTCATCATTTTAATGATTTTAAAACCTAAAATTATCTGGAATGTTTATGTGCAATTTCTTGCTTTGTCGCACTTTTTTACAAAAGCTGTCTCCAAAAATATGGAAATTATATATAAATACATCAGTTATTATCAAATAGGGGTTGAATATGTTGTGACAAAGGGGGATATTGGATATTACGCGCATTTTCTCTTTCCGACACAACTGTTTTAAAACTTCATCTGCTGCCACCCAAATGTATCTGTAAGAGGGAAATGTTTGATGTAAACAAAGTTGAATCGTCTGTTTATAAATTAAGGATCATTACTGTTCAAAGACAAACATTCTGCACTTAATAGACATGATTCGGTTTCAGTATTCACTTTGAATGTCTATGTAGGAACGGGTTAAGTACATAAGTGAATAATATATACGATAATTTATATATATATTTAGTTATACAACTATGTGAAAGCAAAAGGTACAAGCGGATTTGTGTGAACAGTCTAGATATAGATCAGGGTGTGAGTCCGCACAGTGTTTCCAATTACTACACTGTTCATGTTTTAGTTTACACAGGTTTGTTAGGAGCATCTGTCAACATGTGTGGATTCTGACAAGACTGCGCAGATGGCAAAAGTGATCGGACCCTTCGCTGGTTATAATTTGTTTATTTTATTGAATACATAACAAGGTTTGGTTAATAAATAGTTCTACGAGGTCTGTATTGTGTTAAATAATCATCATCAGGCAGTTCAATTTACGCCTGCGGGGTTATTGTCTACCAGGTAAATGTGTGCAAAAAAGCCCATGATTCACAATGTATGGGTATATGTACATGGCGACACATGTTAAAGACATAACTTCACAATATATGCGCATATTAACATGGTGACACATGATGAAGACATAACTTATCAATATATGGGTATATGTACATGGTGACACATAATGAAGACATAACCTCGCAATATATCGGTTTATTTACATAGTGACACTGATTTAGACATAACTTCACAATGTATGAGTATATTTAAATAGTGACACATGATTAAGACACAATATATAGGTTTATTTAAAAAGTGACGCATGATGTGGACATAACTTCGCAATATATGGGTTAATTTACATACTGACATCTGATTAAGACATACATTCACAATGAATGGGTATATTTACATAATGACACATGTTTAAGACATAACTTAACAATATATGGGCATATTTACATGGTGACACATGATGAAGACATAACTTCACAATATATGGGCATATTTACATTGTGACACATGATGAACACATCAATTCACAATATATGGGCATATTTATATGGTGACACCTGATGAAGCAATAACATTGCAATATATTGGTATATTTACATAGTGACACATGTTGAAGACATAACTTCACAATATATGGGTTAATTTACATGGTGACACATGATGAAAACATAACTTCACAATATATGGGTATACTTATATAGTCACATCTGATTAAGACATACATTCAGAATGAATGGGTATATTTACATAATGACACATGCTTAAGACATAACTTAACAATATATGGGTATATTTACATGGTGACATATGTTGAAGACATAACTTCACAATATATGTGCATATTTACATGGTTACACATGATGAAGACATAACTTCACAATATATGAGTATATTTACATGGTGACACATGATGAAGACATAACATCGCAGTATATGGTTATATTTACATAGTCGCACCTGATTTAGACATAACTTTACAATGCAATGTATGATTATATTTAAACAGTGACACATGATTAAGACAAAACTTCACAATTTATGGGTTTATTTAAATAGTGACACATGATTAAGACTTAACTTCACAATATATTGGTATATTTAAATAGTGACACATGATTAATACATAACTTCACAATACATGGGAATATTGACATGGTGAAACATGATGAAGACATAACTTTACAATATATGGGTATATTTACATAGTGACGCATGATATTTTGTAAATAGAATAGCGTTTATAACTATTCAGTATCAAATTTGAAATCATAAAATTGGAGATATATACCTTGAACCTTTCTTCACATATAGATGCGTTTGCAACAAAATACTTTTGAAAACACTGTGGCAAAAGAAGGCCCTTTTTTTAGCAGTTTCTCCATTTGCCACAATATTTTGAATATTCAATATTTGCACTTTCATTTATAAAGAGTTTCCATATTTGGGAAAGATGGTTTCCAAGTCATCTGCTCCCTTCTGTTTGTATGTTTAAGAGGAATAACATATGATGATATGGTTTGTTATACTTCTTTCACATACTGCCAGGACACGTAGAACAACTGTACGGCTTATGGAAGCAGCGTTTGTACTAAATACGAAGGATGGGCCAAATCACACTGTAAACATTTCTGTGGTTTATGTGGATCCAGGCGCAAAAGTATTGATTTGGTCAATAGTGTTGAGTTATGCTATGATAAATAATAGCATGCCGTGTCATGTGCCATGTATAGTCCAGATCGTCAAAGCAAGGGACAAACTAAGGAGATTAATGAGAAAACAATATATGTTTCATTTATATTATCATGCATATTTTCATTAAAAATGATTTACAAATTGTTTGAAAATGCAGGTACGTGTTAATGAAATGTATAAGTAGGTGTGTACGAAGTTATGGTTCAGGTCAACATGGTTGAGTTATATTATGATAAATAATACTGAGCCGTGTCCTGTTCGATTAAGAGACCATTGTGTCAAAGAAAAGGACAAGTACGCATACCTTAGATTCGGAAACATCACCAAGTACTTTGTGAAGAAGAGTCATATAGGGCCACCTATTACATAAACTTCTGTTTACAACACTCCTTTATGGCCGTGAGTCATTTTGTATTTGCAACACTCACTTAGGACCTCACAGTAATTATATTTGCAACAGAGTTTTAGGACCACAAAGTTCTTTATATTAACAACATTCTGTTTGTATCACTAAGTGATTTGTATCTAAATCGATCCTTCCATATTGACAGGCACTTTGTATTAACAGAACTCATTTAAGATTAGCATTGTATTTGCAGCACTGCGTTTGGAACACCAAACATTGCATTTGCAACACTCCTATAGGACCAACAATCACTGTATACTTGCACACACGCATAATACCATAGTAATTGGTATTTGCAACACTGTTTTAGGACAACACAGTTATTACTATTTGGAATATTCCTTTAGGACTACCAATCACTGTGTATTTGCAACACTCCTTTAGGATCACAGAGTACTTCATATTTGCAACACTATTTTAGGACCATAAAATGCTACACGTGTGTGTACGACACTATCGAGTTACCACAAAATGCGTACGACTGTATGTGTATTATTTATGTAGGCAGCACTCACCTTTAATTACTATAAGTGTAATAATGAAATAATTGAAATACATGTGTTAATTTAAATACACATATACCCGCTCTCAGTAATCATCGTGGAGTTACTGATGTCAGCGCCTACGCCATACCATAGTACACATGTTGGTCATCCAGCAATCTTGGCTAAGTGTATTTTCACGGAGATATATATGTGACTGAAACACTGATAAATATCCAACAAATCTGATCGAATCATCCACATCGAACTGTTAATACAATATTTAATATGTAAGATTAACCAGATGTCGGTTAAAGATTTGTTGTATTTGAGAAATGTTTAAGGATGCATGGACAAAATGATAGTTGCTCTACACTGTTATACCTTTATCAACTTATGCTACATTACATATAAAAGGTCAATGAAGATACATGTAAGACTCTACCTATGTAGTAGCCCCACCTTCATCTTCACTGTACGCAGATACAATAGATACAATTTCTAATAGTCCTACATGTACTTTCATATTCTATGGATATTTATTATTTCTGTCAATATGCTTTCCAAGTCATCTGCTGAAGATGTGTAATATATGGGAAATGGTTACATATGACGTGCGGTCCTATACAATTTCGACAATATTCACATATATGATCAGTTGTTATCGTGTATCAGCTCTAAAAGTTGGATGTGTTAATATAATTCCATTCTTCCAGTGTACTACTGATTTTATTATACGATTATCATATGATATTCGTACATCGAAGATAGTCCACTTAAAAAAAAGGGCGACCGTTAAGTACACATATATTTTAATAGTTTAAACTGTTATATAGTATAGTGATTGAGAAACTGTTTAAAATGATGACGCTTGTATTAAATGTTAATCAGATTATGGATATACGTATCCTGTGTTTACATTTCGAAAGGGGTTACTTCTTCGAGGCGCGATAGCTGTATCGGTATCGACGAGGAATATTATTCAAGGAGTCACGAGTCCGAATCCTTACTCGGTTCGTTCTTGCGGATGATTGACAGCTTCCACCATTGTTCTAAATAGACCACGCGTGAAGTTACCGCTACCTGTCGCACAGAAAATACAATTTCAGGTGTGTTAATGTAATAAGAAGCAGATTCATTCCAAATTTCAATCAAGGGGCATAACCGTTTTTGTATCTGATTTTATGATTGTTCAAATCTTATGTTTTTAACTACCTTTAACTATTGGTCCGCTGTTTGACATTTTAAAGAAATTGTGTTTTAAGTAATTTGATTTATGGGGGCAATATTTGCTCCTTTTATCTGAATAAAACAATGATCACAAAAATGAATTCAATTTTTGTAACAAGTCAAATGTTATAAGCAAAGTAACCGAGTTGATGTTGTTTCGGTTTAATGTCTGTATGACCTGGACGAATACCTTGCAAACACTGACTCGATATTATATGAACAGAGCTAAGAACATTTAGACAAAAGTAGAAATTTCTCATTTACAGCAATTTTTTAAAAAGCTTTAAAAAGACGTCTACTACAGATGCATCAAACTGCGTCAGCAAGTTGGAAAGTGTTAACAAAAATCGTATCTGAATGAGAAAATTCGAATTTTAAAATAGGAGAAATAATTCGACAATATTGAACTGAGTCTGATCTTTGTGGTAATTTACTTATATCTTGATAACATGAATGTATGTTGATCGAATGTGTGTACTGTTTTATAAATTCACATGTTAACATGAATATAAGAAAAAACACGTGTTGAGATAAATATGAGGAAAAGACGAGGTCAGATAAATATGAGGAAAAAATACGTTTTTGCTGTAATAGTAATATATTGATTTGTGTTTAAAAAATGAGAGCCGTGTCTAGCAATTTAGTCATTCTGTCAAAAGTAACACTCAGCTATAATCTTTATAACACACATTGAATTATTTCAGTGTAACACTCATATATACATAATAAACGCACTGTTAAGATGCACATACTCGCTTTAGGCTTCAATTTACGCATTTGATGTATTTTAAACCCAAATATCGCTAGACGTGTATCATATACTTTTAGTCTATTAGGATATTCTCAATGAACGTTGTGATTTGAATGGTATTTTCAACGTGTTTTCCTAACATGTATCTAATCACGTATTTCCTCATGTCTATATCATCATGTGGTTTCCGCATGTTCATATCAACATGTGATTTTATAAAACGGTACACACATTTGATCAACATACATTCATGTCATAAAGAAATAAGTAAATTACCACAAAGGTCAGACTTAGGTCAATGTTGTCGAAATATTTCTCCTATTTTGATATACGAATTGTCTCATTCTGATTCGATTATCTCTTTCCCGCTTGCTGACGCGGTTTGACGCATCTGCAGCATACGTCTTTTAAAAAGGGTTTATTGCAAAAAGAAATTGCTGTCAATAAGTAATTTCTACTTTTGCCTCAATGTTTTAGACTCTGTCAAAAAAATATACTTTCATTTATCTAGTTGTTTCAATTGTTTTGCCCAGATGGTTTAAAAGTCGTCTGCTGCAGATTTGTTGTTTATCAGGGTGTACTTGGGAAAGTGTTTACATTTCCATGCAGTAAGTAATATATTATTACATCTTCGTGATTTATATGTGACTTTTTTCAACAATAATTAATTAATGCATATTCGCTACGGAATCCTGCCTGCCTTCCTACAAATTGTGAAATCAACGGGTATATCTATTTTTAGCATGTAGTCGACTAGTGATGTCAGACGCAGGGAAGATTTCCAGTAAAATGTATCCCGTCAGCCCTTCAACATAACCCGATGATAATTGTGAACTCTTCATTGTTGGAACGCCCGGGAAAAATATTCAAATTATTTTTGACACGTTTTTGACGTCAGGAGATTTGAACAGCTGCACTTAGAACGTCAGTGTCGTGGTAAGTTAGCGGTGTCTTGAGCCTCTTCCCTGAAATTGACGATAGCTAATGCCTCTTGAAATCGTTGTTGGAAAATGAAATACAAATGCTCGTTTTGTTTTCCCATAATTGTTTAAGATCAGCAATTAAACCCAAATATCTGACGCCTTTTGACAACAAACGACTCGTGAAAACGATGTGGAGTAAATGAAGACAGTACTCGTTTAGTTCTCCCATATGGTTTCAATCAAGCACAAGGACCTAATATACACATATTTACTAAATGAATACCACCGTCATGGTTAGATGTTATATTTCGAGTTATATATATGATCCACGTCTAGTGAATTGAAGTCCCATTCAATCTGCATCCACACAGTCTTACCATAGCCTTTACTGTCCGTCTACATGAAGTTTAGAAGGGATTTTCGGTGTTTCTTGTGTTTTACTAAACTTATACCGCAGTCATGGTTCGATGTCGAGTAATATATATGATCAGCGTCTAGTGAATTGACACATAATTACATCTGCATCGACACAGTCTACTCAGAGCTTTCCTTCACCCTTCGTTTACATGTAGATAAGAATTAAGGGCATCATTTTACTAAAGGAATATAAATGGAGCTCGAACATTTGTTCGCAAATTTACCTTTGTACGATCCTACAAAGGAGAGTCTGTAAGACCTCAAATCCTTCTTTGGTGTTTAAAGTTGTTTCGGTTATCGGAAACTGATTCATACACCTGTGACAGGATAACAACACCAGAAGTATTGCTTTTTTTCTATCAAAGAAAGGCCGTGACATAACTGCAAAGGAGTCTTAAGCGTTGTAAAAACAATATATTAACCCTTTTCATTTCTAGATCTGACCTCGTGTGTTCAGTAAAGCCGTGCGCTAACTAACAGTAGCATACAACCGATTAAATTACAGCTATTTATCTGTAAAATGATCTTTCAGAAGCATGAAGATTACAGTAACCTGAAATTGTTTTGTGAATTGTGCATACATGTCATGTTCGTTTATCGTATGTATACATGTGAACGAAATATTGGTTTTGTCTGTTAAAAAGACATTACTTATAATAATTGACGATTTAACTACTGTTAGACAACGCCACATTTTAAATGAACGCATTAATGTGTTTCAATATTTCCACAGGTTGTTGACATGGAAGGTGGTGAAGAAGATATGTTTTGTGGGGAGTTGGGTCCCTTTATTTGGGAGTCACGTGGTTCAAGAGTGAGACTGGTATACGGTGCTGGCTATATTTTTACGGGATTGTACTCTTTTGTGGACATTTAAAACTGACATTCTCAGCAAATATACGGAATGAAATATCGTGTCCGTCTATTTAAAAGTGTGACACTCATGGACATTGTTATTATGATGGAAATTTATTAAACTATCATTCCTAACACAGATGTCATTGTTAACCTGTAATGTACGTGGGTATAAATGAAAATGGCATACTACTTTATACAGGCTATATATATTAACTGGTATACAATCTCTCAGAGGACACGCTCTGGCTACGCATGGTTATATACTAAATACTATGATAATATGATAAGACCATACATTTATACAGACACTACACAACCAAAGATGCGATGTCAAGAATATGATTTGTGTGACAAAACAGAAATAAAATGTTTAAACATATATCACTTAATTGTTTTCGTCCTGAACAGTTAAACACCGATGATTCTGCAGCTATCGAATTGTATTCCTTTTTCCAGATTATACGAGCCGTTCCAAGAGAAAACCAACACTATGGCCTCTGCGTAATGTATCCCACAGACCCAGATGCATTCCGTTTCAGGGAGATAGAGGTAAAGCGGAATGATTGAAATTATTTCGTCCTGAAAATCAAATTAGGATTACTCTGAGCTATCGCATTTTGTTCCTTTTCTCAAACAAGTTGTATATTCTGTTTCAGAACAAAATACATTATTTCTTATTTACAGACGTATGGACTGTCATTTGACATTAAAGACTGTACTGCAAAAGTTATAAGATAACTTCTTGTCAATAACGGTAACATACGAAGTGAAATTAAACAAAATCCGTTGAAATGGATAATTCTTCTAGCTTTTTTTTCCGTTTTTCACAATGTCTTAGATCTTTACTACATATTTTGTCTTACAATATATATCGGTAATATACTTACAACATCCCATTAATTAACTTGTCAAAAAGCGTATATGTTATACAAAACAATACAATACAATATGGTTAATTAGTAATTTTGGCTTCTGGCTCATTATACGTTTCTACATGTACGTAATACGTTTAAAATGATTGATAACACAGTAAAGAGGTTCTAACATTGAAAACGTTCTGTATGCGTTTATAAGCAGCTCATGTATTTCAAAACAGACTAAAGAGGAAATTATTCATATTGTTCATCATTCCTTCCATCTATTGTGAATAAATTAAATTTCAGTAATTGAACGCCAGTTGTTTTCAAAGTGATTTGCAAGTGTGTTTGACTTAGGAACGGACAATCATGTGTTAAGCTAAATACCTGTAGTCACCAATTAGTAATCAATATTATCAAGGCTTATGTCTATGTATAAACAATTAAAAAACATATACGCATACGAGTACACATACTTTAAATTTAATCAAATATCACATTAATCGAAAACATATATGGCTTAGCAAAAATTAACTTTTATCCGTATAATATAACTTTTTGCTTTTTAAATGACCCTACAAAATACGAGAGAGAATAACTATATTATTGGATATGATAGTTTTCATTTCCCGTGGAAGTATCAAGTCCTGAGCTCATCGTTAACAGAACATACCACCAAGAAATGCAACTCATCTGCAACCACATGTATATTTTGTTTGAGGCACAAATCACAAAAACGTAAATTATGGTCAATATATAGATTACAATTTAAGCAATGCCTTGAGCGTCTGAACCTTTATTATATATGATGAATCACCTGTATGTGTCCCAAGACTTGCGGGAGGAAACAACCTTGTAAAGGTTTTCTAAAAATCTGCATACATTTGAGTGAATGTCATACTCCATCAGATATCCACACAAACGCAATTCCATTTTCATCGAGTCATTCGAGCAAATAATTGCTCTGTTTTGGATATCATGTATATGTCATTTCTGTAGCTTAAGCCAGAATTGAATAGATTCTGACATGTATGATAAAGCATCTACAACATTCACTTAACGCAAAGAAATCGGCATTATTTTTATTTAGAAAATGTATACGTTTACAGAAGTCAATATGGACATGTTCCGTCATATGGCCATAGTCATAACCCCATAGATCAGACGCGAAACATACAATTTATCACCAGAGACATATCTTGGCAAATATATATATCAGTGTTAATGAAAGTGTAATGATTTAATTAAGTTTTAAACACTACGATAATTGTCTTCTGATGCATATGCGTGTACATGTATCTGTAAGTGGTAAACGGTAATCAAAACGCCTATTTTGATAAAAAGAATAGAGGGTAAACCTTATATTTCTTCAAAATGGCAGTAAGATGTTACTGAGATCTGGAAGCAATGTGGGTAAAAGAGATATTGCTCAATTTGAGAAGTGTTTTTCTTTTTCTTAGAATGTTTTCGAATTCGTCATCTGTAGAAGCGTTAATAGTCGCCTTATCAGGGACCGAATTACATGAGCATGAGCAATTAACACACAGTTCAATAATTAACTGTCATTTGAACATACTGGTTTCCATTTCGTTTTACATCCAAGGAGCAAATAAACGCCTCGACTGTTTTGTAGTATTTTTTAATTTTATCCAATCAACACACTCACAAATATATAATATATATTTTCACAATAATAATATATAAGGGACATAGTTACACGAGCAACTAAAATGCATCCCAAAGGTGAAATGACAGCTTTACTGTTTCATTTTCATTTCCTAACTGGCAGCCATTTTATTCAACACATTTTTCACATTTATAATATATGACATCATTTACAAAATATCTTTACGCCAAGCAAGATTTATCATCGTCCGGCATTCATATAAATAGTTTTAATATTTGCGTTAATCTTAAGCTTTAGTATTTTCACAATAAGTATATATCAACATTTAACGTTCATAGAAATGTTTCGTTTCCTATTGGTAAAAAACAAACCAACACTGTATATCAAGATCAGACTACACGAATGTCGTTCTCGAATAAACCATCCTCGGATACTCCCGGTTATTGGATTTCGTTATTCTACGTATATGATGTAATTATGACCGAATGCAATCGTATGGAGCCGACTACGCAGGTAATCCAACATTTGAGGAATGTTTGACGGTCTGCGAAAACTAACCGTAAAGCGTTTGTAGCTAGTGAAGATCAGCGACGGGCTCCGAAAACCAAACTTTAGCATTTTGCGACCAGAGTAGATTCATATCAGCCGTTGCATCTGTACTGTCTATTCTGGCTATGTACTCTTCGTTAATAAGCCGTAAGGTTTGTGTTCCTTGATCGTTCCTCAAAAACCATCAACAATGCATTATTTATCAGATGCTTCTTCAGTCGTTAAGTCCGACATATGCTTGTATTTCACTGGACTGGATCACATTGCGATTAGAGTCGAGCTTCGATATAAGCTAATGTCTCGGGTTTATAAATCCAAATTTATAATAAAAAGGAAAAGCGTGTTTATATATATGTTAGTATCTCTATTGTGTAAATCGCTCTACCAGATATACATATCCGTTTTTTAGGATGGACAGGTGGATCTTGATATTAAATAAGGTTAATTTTTCTGGCTCTCATCTCATTTTCAGTCAGTTCTGTATTGTATAAATCACTCTATCTTATAAAAGAACACTTAGATGTGTGTACGATTAAGAGACTGATCTGCCGAATATTAATAACGGTTCGTTTTCCTGACGTGCATCTTATTTGAAGACAGTTCTGAGATATAGTATTATCTCTATTGTATAATTCACTCTATCTGATGATAGGACATTAAGATGTTTGCAGGATTAATTGACATATCTGTTTTTAGACTTGCCGAATAGTAATTACGGTTCGTTTTCCTGAAGCGCAGCTTTGTAGTCATCATATTATCTGATAAGCAGACACTAGATTTACAGGTTTCCTTAATCCTTGAAAATGACTGATGTAAAGTTTGTTATCCCTTTTACAATATATAATTGCATATGGACTGTTTATCCCAATTGTTTCTTTGTAAAGTATCCGTATGACTGTAAGGTATGGTGATATGATATGCATATTGTATGGCCCTCGTCCAGCTATATAAATATTACCTTCTCTATCTACCGCAAGACTGCGTGGAGAAATCAGTCCGTCATCCTTATAAACACGCTGTACAGTGCCGTTAAGATCCATACTTGTCACACAGTGCTTGCCTTCATCTGATACATATAGTGTCTTTCGGTCCGGACTAAGTGCAATGTAACATGGCTCTTCAAACAAGTTGAATCCTTTGTTATTTAATGAGATTACTTGTAATATATTTCCATTTAAATCAATGACTTTTACAGAGCCAGGATTCAGAAAAGAGACGATCAGTGTGTTGTTAGTATAAACAATGCCAACACAGTCACCACTTATGCTCATTTCCTTCACTACAGACAATGTCTTACCAGCTTTAATGAATACTAGTTTATTGTCACACATAACAACAATATGCTCTCGTTTTACACGCGTTATAGCCCATGGCCGTGTAGGTAGTTTTATACAGGATATAACTGTGTTACTGTTAACATCAATTATCTTTACACTATAAGTAAGACAATCAACCAAAGATAGCATGTTGTTTTCTAACATTGCTCCACCTATAATCCAGCCGTTATCACTTGTATATGTAGAATATGGGATATTGACTTTCCTTATACATGTCAATGATACCCGAGGAAAGCTAGATCCACTGCTATATTGAACTGAACTAGGTGGACACAGTGGACTAGATGGACGAGGTGACCAATATAAAGGAGGTGGACGACGTGAACCAGATTGACGATGTGAACTGATCACTGATTTTTGTTGTGTTTTTTCCGTATTACTAGACATCTCTACAAGGTCAGCAGACACTAAATCACACGTGATAGACCCTAATTCAGTCGATTGTTTCCCTTATGGTATGCCTCTACCAAATTACTTTGTCCGATGGAATCTAAAATCGGATATGTCATGACACTTCTTAAAAAAACAGCATCTGGATGTGCACCACGTCATCCTTTGATCGCCAATGCAACTTTCTTCGTAAGTAGTTGAGTTTAGATCGACGATTACGCTTATCGGGGATCTTTACTATTCACTTTTTGTCGAATTCTGTCGCAATATCGTTCATAAATATCGTTCATTTGTGTTCGATGTTAGCACAAACAGAGCAGCAGAATTCCTCATGGATTTTACATTAGATAATTCACCGTTTTGTTTAGTAAACAATATTTCTTCTCACGAAGTAAACTTCTGTTTTGGCATGTTGTCTTCCTCTTACTATTGGGAATCCGCTGTGGTCGAGTGGTTAGCGTCGAGGATTTCGAAACCGGGTGTCCCGGGTTCGATCCCCATTCGCGGCACTACGGTCATGGTGGAGTGCCCTTGGGCAAGGCACATTTTCCAGCCTAGTACTGGTTTGTTTACCCAGGGATCATGAATAATTAAATTTAATTGCGCGCTAAATGACCTTAGCTGTCGATGCGCCATAAAACAATATACATTCATTCATTCATTCCTCTTACTATTGGTGATGTCTCGATAATTCAGCCGTTTTGTATGCTTTAGTGCAAGGGTCACATAGGCATTTATTGCAACATATACAATCAAAACGGCGTTTCCTCTTTATCTTCACCTTTACATGGGTTACAGAGAATACCAGTATTGAAGGCATGGATGTCTACCTGACTCTTCCAAATACCGGCATGGCGTACAGGACTTACTGAAAGAAACAAAGAAGGACATTTCCGATGACACAAATATCAAATGTCAACTAAACACTAGTTTATACGTACTTTTTAAGGATAAGGAATCCTTAAAGCAAACATCCCATTTATACGAGAAATCATACATACGTACATTGTGTTTTTTTGCGTTCAAAGGAATTACCAGGAAACCATTAATAACCTATGAAACTTTCCGAAACTTTCCGAAATGGTTCCAAATTCATTCATCTTCCCCGTATGAGATTCAGGAAGTTATTTGCTACTATGACATAGCCAAATGTCAACTAAACACTAGTTTATACGTACTTTTTAAGGATAAGGAATCCTTAAAGCAAACATCCCATTTATACGAGAAATCATACATACGTACATTGTTTTTTTTTGCGTTCAAAGGAATTACCAGGAAACCATTAATAACCTATGAAACTTTCCGAAACTTTCCGAAATGGTTCCAAATTCATTCATCTTCCCCGTATGAGATTCAGGAAGTTATTTGCTACTATGACATAGCCAAGAACTACAAGTTATGAAGGTTTTTATTAAACTTGTTAGCTAAGTGTAAACCGTATACATGTTAGTCATTTTTAGATTTGTTCAAATATAAAAAAAATATTGTAAAATATCATGATGTAGACAATTTTGTTAACCGTTTCTCATATGCAATAAATCTGCAGCAGAAAACATTTTAAACATCAAAACAAAAGTATAGACACTTTCTATGTAAATTATACGAAAGTGTATTATTGAAACGAGTTGTTATAAAAGGCAAATTGCACATTATGATGAATATTTCCCTTTGCTACAATGTTTTAAAAATGTGTGTGCTGCAGAGGCATCAACAAGCGTCAACATTAAGGAAAAAGTTAACATTGTCCCCCTTATAAACGACATCTGATGTTTCGGAAGCTGGCGATATCTAAACACAATGTGAGAAAAAGATAACGTTCTCATGATGACATTTTTTCACTTTCCAACAAAAATTTCAATCTAATCCCTTTCATAAATCAATATTCATCCTACGTTCATCAAGATTTAGATGTAAATTTGTATTTCCCACCTAATAACGAATAATAATGATTTACAAGAATACACAACATTTGAAAAGAAAAAAAAACGATAAAAACAATGAATATAAATACAAATACAATACTGCTGTATGTAGCTATGTGCTATGTCAATTAAATTGTCCTGTCAAGCCATCAAATCGACTTGCCATGTGATCATCATAACTCACAGACCATACATGCTGTGTATCATGTTACAGCTGAAGGTGAATGGTGAAAAATAATATGATACCTCCAATAGCAAACTTCACCGATACTAAATGAGAAGCGTTCAAATGAGGACATAGACATATATTCAGAAATGATGAATTAACAATTATATGATATGATACGCTATTGCTAAAAACCCTCAGTGTGATCAAATTATCATTTTCTTCCAGTGTTATCAAACGTTGTCTTAAATGAATGCGTCCATGGTGGTCTGTTACCGTTAAAAGATTTACTGTTAATGTTGTCATTACTCAACATAGAATCAGTCATCTACATAATCTGGCATATAACACTTATCGTAGACCTCATGTAGAACACGATCTTAATAAGTATTTAAACCAAATATAGCTTCAATATGTTCCTGATCGTTAAATGAATGGTTACACATTACACACATAAGAATCAAAAATGATTTGTTCAAACGATTCCATGAAGGTCTGTTCCATAGCACAGTTCATCTAAATAGTACATATGCCGACTTTACCACATCTCGAGCAGGTCGAGTGTGTAGAAAACAAATATGAAATCAACTGCGCCATGGAGAAACAAGCACGCAACATACCATGATGATGTATTTGGTATTTGCATATACACTACAAATTGGTCCGAGAAAGATCTATTAGTCAATTCAATTACGTAGTAGTAATCAATGGGAATATGTTAAATACTTTTCATAGTTTTGACTTAAATTTTCAATCACAATATATTACAGATATATACAATATCTACGATTTAAGTTTTGCTTTGACCCTTAATGTTACACTTTTACTGTTTAGATCACCTGATCCGAAGACTAGAGGAGATCTACTGTGATCAGTCAACATCCGTCGTCCGTCCGTTGAATGCAGTACGTCGTTCGTGGTACGTTCAAATCTCTGAAACTACTGGTCCGAGTTCAACAAAATTTCACAGCAAAGCTTCCTAGGTGGCTCTCATCAAAGACTATTATTATTATTTGCAGAACTTTGTTTACGGAGGAATCAGAAATAGGGGAAGTATCAAAACTTAAAACACCCTTCCTCTGAAATCCGCCTGGCGAATTCCGAGACAATAAGGTTTAAATTTCCTTGGGTGACAATCTACAAAAACTGTTAACCATATTGATTGGTAGAAATATACTATTGTCAAGTTGATTCAGAAAAGGGGCAAAATGATTAAACTTTACATTTCCATTCTTATAGCTTCACTGCATTCAATATGAATTGGAGGACATGATACCTTAGTGACCATTATATTATTTGTTCAAGCTTTATTTGTTGGCGGAAAGACATAGAAACTTGGCGGTATCACAAAAGGGATAACATAACTTAAAGCTTCAAATCTACTCCTTAATCCACAACACCATTTATAATTTTTGTTCGACGATTTACATTCGATGCATATCTTTTGTTGCTGTGGCATCAGAAGGGGACGGCAATTGCATGACATTCTAAAATTCTTCTCCTCTTAATCAGCTTGTTGCTTGTCATAATAATCAGTTAGAATTTTCATGTTCAATGACTCTTTACATAAGTTGTTCAAGGCATATGGTTTGGTTTTACAAAATGGGAAAAATGAACTTAAATGTTTCAACGAATCTCTTCCTGAGCCACTGGACGAATTTCAAACAGGAATACTCATTTGGTGAACATCATGGAAAACGCCCTTTACTGTTAAGATATTTTATTTACAGTGTCAAATCCTTGCAGTTCTATTCCCTCCTGAATTAAAATTTTCCCGATTAACAGTTACATATTTGCTACTTTACTATCACTCAGGTAATTGATTAAGGACCATGTTGGCCGTCTTGATTTTTAAACTTCATTCATTTCCGTAAATATGTAGCTAGCACCTGAAGGTATATCTAATTCTTCAATGTCGGTAAATTTGCATTTTGATTTATCGGAATGCTTAGAGTGGAGCTATTTCATTTGTATTATGAAAGTGCCTTGGGAAATCGCATAGCTTCGTAATTAGATGAGTCCATGTGTACTTGTAGGAATTTCAATATAACAATATTCAGTTGGGTAACCAATAGTATAGAGCCTGGTCAGATGGCTAGCTGGCTTTACAAAACAGGTTCCTGTAGCAAAAGGATAAGGCTTGACAACTATTTTAAGTGTTCCAGTGTACGGCTAGATGTTAGACAAAGAAGATCCTGATCTGACTGTGTTGGGAAATGCAGACTTACTTGGATTTTTCTTAGGCGCAACACCTGTCGATAGGTGTTCGTGTGAAATGGTCCATATTATATATACTTATAATAACGTGGCCAGCTCTCAGCGAGTGAAGGAGAGATATGTTTCAAAATTGAGTGGACTTCATAATTGATATTAGATCACACATAAATGTTCATACTCGGTTTTCTATTCAAATGTGTTTCAAAGTCGAGTCCACCAGTTTCAGTGTTATTTCTTCACCATGCGACAGTTAAATTTACATTGCCATTATAGTCCGTTTAAGTTTAATTCGCTAAAGATAAATACATACAAATGATATATAACAGGATCACAAAAGTCTACACATGAACCACACATGACGCCCAACTGTGGAGATACAGATGATTGTGCTGCCTGCGTTCATAACGTGTGTCCGGAATATGTAGCTTGGTCTACTCGTTGTAAACGTTTCTGTAACCTTTTAACACATCAACACATATCTTCTGTTCAACAGTTTATTTGAACAATCAATTGACCACGAACACGTACAGGAAACACACGGTCCACTCTTACCTATAAAAGATGACACTTACATGAATGTGCTTTGGTTGTTGTCAACATGTATAAAGCGAGACTTGTCCACTCTAATCGACAAAAGGTGACACTGACATGAGTGTGCTTTGGTTGTTGTATTCATGTTTATATGGCTACATGTTCACTCTAATCGAAAAATGACACTGACATCAGTGTGCGTTGGTTGAAGTAAACACTGATTAATTGATCTTTAACGAAAGAGGTACCTTGTCGACCGTTTTTAACTGTTTGATCCGAATGATGTTTTCCCAAGTACGTGGTCAATTAATATCAACATTTGTTTAAACAACAATTAAGGTAGAGCACAAAAACAGCATTGCTAGAAGAACGGCATATTGTTTGAGTTAAGATTCATAAGAATTCTAAGCAAGAATGTCATGCTTAAGTGCAGTCCGAGGATTCCGGGCCGTTAACATGGGTTTAGTAAAGTAAGCTTCTGGTACGACCTTCGCTCGCTTCGATCATAGTAGAGTACCTTTAGGAAATGTGCATGTTATAGAACATGTCCAAATTAAGCCATCGGGGTGAGTCTACCAGGTAAATGTGTGCAATAAAGCCCACGATTTAGACATACATTCACATTCTACGGGTATATTTACATGGTGACACATGATTAATAAATACATTCACAATAAGTGTGTATATTTACATGGTGACACATGATTAAGAGGTACATTCACAATATATCGGTATCTTTACAAAGTGACACATGTTTAAGACATACATTCACAATATATGGGTATATCTACATAGTAACACATTTTCAAGACATACATACACACACTATATGGGTATATTTACATAGTAACACATGAATAATACATACATTCACTATATATGGTTATATACACATAGTAACACGTGATTAAGACAAAGCTGCCCAATAAATGGGTATATTTACAAATTGATTAAGAAATAAATGCATTAATATAGGTATATTAACATGCTGAAACATGATTAAAACATGACTCCACAAAACAGGGGTATATGTACATGGTGAAACATGATTAAGAGATAACCCCACAATACAAAGGTATATGTACATGTTGAAACATGATTAAGACATATCTTCACAATATATACGGAATATTATGTTGTGGGGTGGATAAATGAGTTCGTATTCCACGACAAGTAGCGTGGGAAAATCGATATCTTACGAGACCGTAGGTCGAGCTAAGATATGGATTTCCCCACGCTACGCGTCGTTAATACGAACTCTATTATCCACCCACAACATAATATTTCTTTTATTACATACCTACAATCTATGAGCAGCGAAAATTTATTGAGTTTACATTTTATTAATAGTAAATAGTACTAATATCGTCATCAAACCGGTTACGTCACTGTCTGACGTCACAATCTTGTATTTACACCGCATATAGATACGGAATTTTAATTTGTCGTGGTGTATTTGCGCATGTCAATCTGTGTGTATTTCCACCGGAAAATAAACAGGCATGTAATAAATTGGTATATTTACTTAGTGACACAATACTTTCGTTGGAAACACCTTTGTAAATTAAAAATACTTACATTAATTACTTAAATAACGGATTATTTTTTGTCATATCTATTACCGAGATGATTCAAATTTGAAATGAAACTATCGATAACGAACAGTAAATATCCCGGTCAGTCATATCACGGTGGCTAGCCGACCTATCAATGTGTTTTATAAATTCATGTTCACCACTACTCGAGTATCCCAAAAAGTTATATCACGCCGACAACGTTCACTACCCATGTGTTTTATGACTTTCTGTTAACCCCTACTCGAGTATGACGAGTATCCCGGTTAGTCATGTCATGCAGGCTAGCTGACCTTCGCATGTGTTTTATGACTTTCTGTCAACCACTTCTCGAGTATGACGAATATTAATTCAGTTATATTACCTACACAAAATACCCATTTGATAGCTTTCTGTCAACCAATACACGAGTATCTCGGTCAGTTATATCACGTCGGCTAGCTGATCTACCGATTTGATAGCTCTCTGTCAACAATACAGCAGTACGACGATTATTCCGGTCAGTTATATCACGCCGGCTAGCGCTGAGGTAACCATGTATTGATATCAACCACTACCCCAGGGTGGAGATTTGGTATATCAAATTGTCTTTAATAAATTTCGTGATAAAGACCATATTGTGTCATCTTATACCCGAAATAATTGTGAGAATATTAGAACATTAAATTTTTAAGAGTATAATCAGATGGTCATGTCGACAAGATCATTCAACAATGTGTTTCCTTGCTCTCTCGCACAACACATTATATGTCCAAAACAGCCTGTTGGTTTCCCACATGGTCCTTATACGTAAATATTCAGTAAACAAATGAGGCTTATATTACAATAGATTCCATCGGAAATAAATATTTGACCGAATCATAATAACATAGTTTGTTCGAAAGTACTCGACCATCAACAACAACGCATACTCGAATGCAATCTCTCTCGAATCTTTATTACTCATTTTTTTTTCTTTCCTTTTTACACTTTATGAGCCACGACCTTATGCATGAAGAGGTCGTCGCCATGCTCCCTCATACCTTACAACAATTGTAGATGATTATTATAACTCACTATTAACGGCGACCCTGTTAGTTAATTGCACAAAGATCATTTACGAGCAAACTACATTATGTTTAGAAAGGTATTTCTCCATAACCGTTATTGAGTCGCTTCAATGAAGCGTGTATGACTTGATATTGAAAAGGTAAGATCTGACCGCGCAGAGATGCAGGCTGATTTGGATATGTCTTGGTTTTATAAATCCGAAGCTCACTTTTCTTTTGACGTGGGCAGTACAATAGCTTGAAACGACACCAGATTCAGTTTAATCTAAGAAACCGGAAAGGTTTAGATAATGTAAGCGTTTTTGGTCAGGACTATTTGTTAAACATATATCGTTCCGACTCTCCAGTTACCAAAACTGATTGATTGGAGTTAAACGTCGCTGAGAACGGTATTCCAGTTATATCACAGCGATTGATTATTCTAAAGTGTGTTTTTCCTGTCACAGTCTGCATTAACAAAACGATACAAAGCGTGCATAGTAAAACAAAATTAAACTAAAATTGAACTTACAAGTATTTATCCTATTGATACAAATCAATATAGTCCAATGTATATTTCACATCTCCAGGCATTCAACTTGCTTTTAGCTTAACTATATCAATGTTGTTAACACAGTATGTAATGAATCAAAAAAATAAAGTTTCAAAGTTTATATGCGAACAAAAGACAATGTCGTCCAATATTTGAAAAAATATAAGTATATCGGTTATCAGATGTCGGATACACCTTGAGGTTTGATATTTAAGTTGAATCTTTGGGGGGTTTAATAGCTTCACAATGGCTTTAAATGATTTATAAAAAATAAGTATTAAGTATATGATAATTAGTATAGAAAACCATTCAAGCCTAAAGTTACCTTTGAATGGATTTTATTGTGAGAGATTCCTCCCTTGTCCCCTGCCACACTCAGACACGCACCAAATTCGTATTTTTATTAATCATTATGACGAAAAGACCAATAAACATGTTAACTGAACAATAAAGTAAGTGTGTAGATTTCATGCTGAAAACATCTTTACAAACAATGTAGTTTCGTGACATGGTTTAATCCTATCCGACTCCTGTAGCTATTGTCTGCGACTCTGCAGCAAGCGACTCTTGAAAACAATGTCACAAAAAGGGAAATTGCGCATAATGAGCAATTACTTCTTTGCAGCAATTATTTAACTTTCATTTATAGAAGTTTCCTATATTTTCAATCAGGTATTTTTGAAGTCGCCACTACATATCTTCTCTATGTGTGCAAGGTTTAATAATGTGTAACAAATAAAGCAATGATTATATAAGCGTTAAGCAATAACTGATTGCAATGTCACTGCCATAATCTTTACCAGTTATTTTTCCTTTTTAAACCATTCACACTCAATGTTTACTTCCTAGAGACCTAACCAGTACATATGCGCAATAATGCTAGAATTTGGGACCTTCAGTTAGAGAGGCAGACGATCTACAATTGCACCACTGTCTTCAAACAAATAATTCAAGCAGGGCTAACTGATCTTTACGAGTGAAGTTAAGAGGGTATAATGCGAACATGTATAAGTAAGAACATGTACTTTTGTTATTATTGCAATGTATGTTACATAAAATAATAATATACATTCATAATTTAACCATTTATAATCGATAATTTTCAACCAACCACCATTCGCAAATGTCATAAGTCACCAAATTATAGATTTTTACATTATCATACACATTTTCATGATATATATGTTTGTTATCAACTATTGCGATTGAATCTCAGTGTTTTAAATTGATCTGACACATGTTTTCAAAACTTATTTAAATCCAGCCTTATTAACCCTTCCCTCATACATATGTGTATGCTTTCATAAGAGTTAATGAACAAATAGGTCTGATCGGTTTTGATATTTCAAATAGGATATATATAAACGTGTATTAACCCTTTCCAACATACAACAAATTTGCATCAAAGGAATGAAAACTAAAAAATACTTTATAGATTAAAACAACTTTAAATGAACATCTTGTGGCGAAAGGAGAATTTTCTTATTGTTCACATTTTATCCATTTGCCACAATGTTTTCGAAAGTCGTCTGCTGTAGAGACGACATAAAGCGTCTGTATGTGGTAAAAAGATACATGAATATTTAGATAAAAGATACGAGGGTTAAATGTTTTTGGTATATAACACTAAATGAATCCAAGTTCGGTAAAACGGTGCCAGTTGTTTCATGAACATTGTATATACACATATGTTTGTGCGAAGCTTCTTTTAAGATTCTTGTAAGACTTAAGAGATGGCAAAGTGATCTGAACCAACAGTTATTAGAAATGCGAAAGTGACCTAAATGCCAACTTGTATATGATCGGGCTAAACTATACAATACGTAATTAAGAAGCATATTCCGATACTATTTATTGTTTTGTATCTGTGTTCAAAGACTACCTGATCCTTCCATTGTCTTACATATATATCTGGTTTAATTAGGGTGTACAGCCGTTTTCAACATGCGTTCATTAATACCACGGCTATATCTACATCCAACACTTATCGAATATCCCATGGTGTCAAAACACTGCCAAGAAATACGCCTTACCTAAGGCATTCAATTAAACGACAATCCATCCAAAAGCACGCCAAATAAGGCCACTCAACCCAATAGGACTTGACAAAAGGGCACTTAACCCAAGGACACTTCATCAAAGGGCATTCTATTAAAGGGTACGCCACTAAAAGGCACTCCACTCAAGGGTACTGTACCAAATGCACATCACACAAGGAGACTCCACCAAATGGAAACTCCAGCATAATTCCTTGGACCAACTGTTACGAGTAAATAAGAAATGTCATAGCCTAGGAATAACGTTCAACGCAGAACTTTAACAATATCATATCAGGTAAACTGTTAACCTGTTAACACATACAAACGCAGTGTGACGCGTTTGTATCAGGTGGCCATTGAAACCAGTGTGGAACTAGTGTTCATACCTCTTCCTTTAAGTGTAGATTTTTTCGGAGTGATATCATAATCAATGTTCTTTGTCGTCTGCTGCGGATTCATTCGGAGATATATCATATTCACTTACACTTTACCGAGATGTTGTCATTGTCGACTGCTGCAGATTTCATGTATGCAGGAGTAGGTCAACATTATTCAAACCAACAGTTGAATAAGCATTGCCACTTAAATCGTTAAAATTTAATATGCGCATAAAGAATACATTTCAAGGTCTTTTTTTACAAATATTTCTATGTGGAATGTATTGTGGTTAATATTCCTCATGGGGCAATTCAACTTACACTAACTATACATAAATTTAACAGTTTATTGTGAACATATAATCGAAAGCGAACACGTACACACATCACTCGGTCCACTCTTATCGAAAAGAAGGGGACACTTACATGAGTAAAATGATCTATCATGAAAGAAGTACATTGTCTAACGGTTTGAACTCCTAGATAAGTTTAACACACAAACAGCTTTGCTGTAAGAATGGCATATGGTTTGAGATAAGATTCGTAAACAGTCTAAGGACGAATCTCAAAAAGAGGTTTCATGCTTTAGAGCAGTCCGAAGTTTGTATTTTTTAATCCGCCATACCCGGGCGGTTAACATGGGTTTGATAAAAATAGTTTCTAGTACGATCCCTGCTCGCTTTAGTCATAGTGGAGTACATTTAAGCAAGGTAGATATAATGGAAACTGTCCAAATTTAGCCTACGGGTTGGTCCAGTTATGTGTGCAAGCAAGCACATGATTAAGACATAAATTCACAATATATGGGTATATTTACCAAGAGACACATTATGTTCGTCGGCAACACAATTGGAAAATAATTTAAAAACCTCATTTTATTTTTGCTGAAAATGAACATTTTTTCTCAAACAGTTTTGACATCGATTCAGGCCCCTCGCAGGAGAGAAGAGCTGATCTGCAATCAAACTATTGCAAAAGTCATTAATGAGCTGCGAAATTGATATCTAGTTTGTAAAAAGTTAAAATAAGGGTTATATATGGTTAATGTATACTTATATGGCAACACTTCAAGTTTTATTGACGATTTAAATGTGTTGCGATTACGTTCATATAATTATACTATTTACTAAAATAACGAATGGTGTTTTTTATATTTACTCCCGAGTTGTTTCAAATTTGAAATGAAACTATCGATGACGAACAGTGAGTATCTGGTAAGTTATACCACGGCGGTTAGCTGACTTAACCATGTGTTTTTGTCAACCACTCCTAGAGTATGAGAAATATCTCGATCAGTCATATCAGGCTAGCTAGCTAATTTTCCATGTGTTTTATGAATTTCTGTCAACCACTACTCGAGTATGACGAATGTATTGGTCAGTTTTATCACGGCGGCTAGCTGATGTTTCAGTGCGTTTTATGACAGTTTATCAATCACTACTAGATAATGACGATATGTTATCTCAGTTTAATCACTCCGGCTAGCTGACCTATTCATGTGAGTTATGCCTTTTTGTTAACCACTACTCGAGTATGACGAATATACCGATCAGTTAGCTCACCGCGGCTACCTTACCTACCCATTTAATAGCTTTCCGTCAATCAATACACCAGTCTGACGAGTATCTCGGTAAGTCATGTAAGTAGCTGACCTACCCATGTGTTTTATGACTTTCTGTTAACCACTGCTCGAGTATACCAGTCAGTTATATCACAGCGGCTAGCTGATCTACACATGTGTTTTATGACTTTCTGTCAACCACTACTTGAGTATGACAGGTGTATTGGTCAGTACTATTACGCTGGCCCGCTGACAAACCCATGTGTTTAAATATCTTTATGTCAACCACTACTTGAGTAGGACGAGTATATCGGTCAGTTATATCACGGCGGTAAGCTGACCTACCCAAGTGTTTTATTACTTTCTGACAACCACTAATCGAGTATGACGACAATCTCAGTCAATTATATCAAGGCGGCTAGCTGACCAACCCATGTGTTTTATGACTTTCTGTCAATCAGAACCCGATTATAACGAGTATTCCAGTCATTATTATCGCGGCGGCTAGCTGACCTTTCAATGTTTGTTTATGTCTTTCTGTCAACTACTACTACAGCATGACGAATATACCGATATTGTCAGTACTATTACGTCGGCGAACTGACCTACCCAAGTGTTTTATGACTTATGTCAAGCCATACTCGAGTATGACGAGTATCTCCGTCAGTTATACCACGGCGGCTAGCTGACCAACCAGTTTCTTAGCTTTCTGTCAACCTTTTACAGCAGTACGACGAGTATTCCGGTCAGTTATATCAAGGTGGCTGGCTGACCTTTCAATGTTTTTGTTATGAATTTTGGTGTATTGGTCAGTAATATTACAGCTGACCTACCCATGTGTTTTATGACTTTTTGTCCAGACTTAGTCGAGTATGACTGGTGTATAGGTCAGTATTACTACGCCGGCTAGCTGACCTACCCATTTGTTTGATGACTTTAAGTCAAGCCTTACTCGAGTATGACAGGTGTATAGGTCAGTATTATTACTCCGATAGTTGACCTACCCACGTGTTTGATGACTTTAAGCCAAGCCTTACTCGAGTATGACAGGTGTATTGGTCAGTAATATTACGCTGGTTAGCTGATGTACCCATGTGCTTTATGACTTAATTTCAACCACTACTCGAGTATGACGAGTATCTCCGTCATTTATACCACGGCGGCTAACTGACCAACCAGTTTAATAGCTTTCTGTCAACCTTTTAAAGCAGTACGACGAGTATTCCGGTCAATTATATCAAGGTGGCTGGCTGACCTTCCAAATTTTGTTTTATGAATTTAGGTGTATTGGTCAGTACTATTACAGCTGACGTACCCATGTGCTTTATGACTTCATTTCAACCACTACTCGAGTATGCCGAGTATCTTGGTCAGTTATATCACGGTGGCTAGCTGACGTACCCTTGTGTTTTATGGCTTTCTGTCAATCACTACTCGAGTATGACGATTATATTGGTCAGTTATATCACCGCGACTAGCTGACCTAACACTATGTTTAATGATTGATTGATTAATTGGAATTTAACGACGTTTTCAATAATGTTTCAGTTATATCATGGAGGCCAGATCACCTACTCATGTGTTTCCAGGCTTTCTCACACCAGTTCCCAAAACAACATTCTTTCCAAACAACTTGCTACTTTTCCACATATACTGTGAGCCCGTTGGTTGAAGACGAATGACGCTAGTCACAATGACTTTTGTCAAACATCGGAAAGAATGTTAGCCCACCTGGGTTTCGAACTCACAACCCCTGGATTGACAGCCCGTGTCGCTAATTACTTTTCTTTTAAACCATTCACGCTCACTATATACTTCCTAGAGACATAACTAATACTTGTGCGAAAGAATGCTAGAACCTTGGACCTTCAGTTAGAGATGCCGACGATCTACCATTACACCACTGTCTTCAAACAAATAATGCGAGTAGGGTTTTCAGATTTAGGCGAATGAAGTTAAAAGAGTCTAATGCGAAAATATATAAGTAACTTAATTAGTATGTAAGTAGGTACATGTACATTATTTATTAATGCAACGTGTGTTACATCAAATAGTTATCTATCATTTTCAAACGGCCACCACTGGCAAAAACGTCTCCACAATATATAATTTCACAATATCGTACATATGTTCATGATAAGTATATAAACAGTTTACTGTCATGATTGGACATTAAACCAGTCTTTTTAAAACGATCTGCAACAACGTTTTCAAAACATATTGTACTCTTATTAACCCTTTCCTCGTTCATATGTGTACGCTTCCATAAGTGTTAATGAACAAATAGATCTGATCGGTTTTGATATTTCCTATAGGATATATATATGTATACGTTGTGTTACCCTTTACAACATACAACAAATCTGCATCAAAAGAATGAAAACTACGAAATACTTTTAGAACACCTCGTGGCGAAAGCAAAATTTGCTTATTGTGAGAATCTTATCCTTTTCTCGTCATGATATATAAAATCGTCTGCTGTGATACGTCACAAAGCGTATGTATAGGGGTAAAGGGATACATAAATAGTTAGATAAAAGATACGGTCAATTGTTATGTGTATATAACACTAAATTAGTCCACCCACGGTGAAAAGGTGCCCGTCTAATTTTGTAAACTGTGTAGGACCAGATCAGTGTTCGCATCTACCCTTTATTATTACTAAAATATGTTCGTTCGAAGCGTCTGTTAACGTGCCTAGAGTATTATAGGACTGAACAGATGGCCATAATAAACTGAACCTATAATGGTTTAAAATTGTATATTTTCCTATGGACGGGCTGAAATATACAATAGTTTGTTAAGATGCACATTCCGATAATATTCATTGTTTTGTATCTGTAATCAAAGATGACCTGATCGTTGCATTGTCTTAAATATAGTTTTGGTTTAGTTTAATTATGGTTTAGCGCAGTTTTCATCATGTGTGCATTAATATCACGGCTAAATAACACGTATCTATTATCTCGTGGTGTCAAAAACCTACCAATAAATACGCCTAAACTACGCACACTCAATCCAAGAGCAATCCACCGAAGAACACTCAACATATGGCCAATCATCCCAATGGGACTCAATAAAAGGGTACTTAACCTAAGGGCACTCAGTGAAAGCGTAGTTCACTAAAGAGTACTCCACACAAGGTACTGGACTCAAGGGTACTTTACCAAATGCACTCTAGACACAGAGTATGGTTCGAGATCAGGGTAGAATACCGATCGAGTAATACCAATTTTAGATTGGTATTATTAATTTTCGTCAATTGTACTAGCATAGCAGCTGTATGTATATTCCGGTTATGTGATTCACATCAAAACAGACCCCTTTGTAACATAGATATATGTAACAGCCTGTATGAATTACGAACATTACCACAATGTTTTCAAACGTCCTCCTCAACTTACCGCTTTTCCATATGCAGAATGCATGTCCAGATTCCATATGCAGATAGCAGATGACTATTGATAACAATTTCACAAAAGCTGACAAGTGTTCAGCTGTAGATTTGCTTTAAGTTTGAAAGGGGTGCGGTGTATTCCATGTCAGGTAACACTCTGTTCAGAGTTCGAATAATTGACCGTCTCGGTGGTGTAATGGTACAGTGTCCACCTCGGGTATACGAGGTCGCAACTTTAAAAATGGTCAAAAAGCCTTTCACTCCTTGGTTCTCTGTTAGCATTACGACTTACTCGCTGCTATCAGCGTAAATAGACCAATAGAACGTATGACTTTACCACGAAACGCCGTGATATAACTGAACAATTATTGAATATGGTTTTAAAATACCAAACACACAAGCACAAATCAAGGTAATATTGTTGCTTGCGATACTTAGCTTCCGTGTACATTTTCAATTAATTAATTCATTATTTAAGCCTTTGGGATGATAGTATAGATTGACTTTAGACTATAATACGTTTATAGAATCTGAATCACCTATGCATCGTTCCAAGCAATTCAATAATTGCCTCACTTATCGGCCATGTTTTATAGGCAAAACTAAAAACCATTAATAGTGTATTTTTAAAACAATATGTGAAGATTATAAAATACAAACTGTTTTGAACGTAACAGTCATATGTTATTGAAAATCACAAACTAAATTAAATACCCACTTATGTGAAGGTTTTAATTTACACAAACTCGTTAAGTCTGAAGTGTTTAGCTAAAGGACAGTTCACTAATTCTGTCACATACGTGTGTTTCTGTCTGTCGCATCCTTTTGTATATTGGCACGGGAGGATATATACCAATGGATTACGTTGCATCAATTATTCAAGCGGAAGGCATAAGTAGGTTGATCGAAAAGGATAAGTTTTGTCATTATATATACTAGGCGTCAAAAGAAACGTTACATGTCGGAAATATTTTAATTTTATTCAAAATAGTTTCTTCGGACTAATTTTACTCAAAGTATATTTCATTTGCAAATCATTCCGAAATCGGATTCCAGAATTTCATTCTCATCAGTTCAATAACGTCTACGCAACGATGCAGTGAACATCGTAGGGGTCGTTATATAGGTTAACCGGATTCTCAAGCAAAGTTCAGTTGAATACATATCTATTTAGATTTGCATATCATATCAACAGATTCACTAAAGCGATAACAGTCTTATCTGCACAACTTCAAAACATGGGGGATGTTACTACTAGAGCGTTTGGTACATCATTGGCGCTAGAGAACAAATCCCTTAATTACACATGCAGAAAAAGACCAGCCTTCGTTTTCATGTTTGCCTGCAACAATACAGCCTTTTTTTCCATTTTGAGAGTCGTTTGCTATTTCTCGTATTAAACAATCTCTCAATGTCCTAGAATAACCCGTTCTCACGTATATTAAATATGCAGCGGATTACATTAAAAGCAAATGGGCACGATTATGGAAGGTTTCCATTAGTTAAAAGGTAATTATCAAAAAGAGATTAAAAACATTGTGACGAAATTTGGAATTGCTCGTTGTGATGTAACACGTATCTAAATTTAACAAATAAAAACATGTTAACGGGTTGTGATTTCAAACCTGCTTCGTAAAATAAAAAAAGTATGATACATTTATATTTATTAAAGAAAACATGAAGTCTGTCTACGCATGTATGATTTATTATGTGTAAATAATACATCGCAATATTATACTCTTTTTTACTTTACTAGGTACATGACAAGTTTATCTACAGTGCAGATTCAAATAAGTTTTAAATGGCAGTATATTTTCCCCACATGATTCGTAGTTTTCTTTTCACTGAAGTGGAGCGCAGCGGCGGGTTTACAGTCTAGTGTAGAGATGCGTTATTTCTCATAGTGATGCATCACTCTATCTAAAAAACAGATATAGAATTGGTTGCAAGGTGCACTGGTTGATCTGGCTCTGCACTTTCCGCACATTTATTATGGTTGTTTTTTTGCCATTGAGGAGAACGTAGCGCATTTAGAGATAGTGTGATTTGTTCAAAAGAGAAAAGAACCTATCAGATAAAGAGAAACTGAACTGTTTGCAGGATACACATGTTAACCTGGATCTACGCTTGTCTCACATTCCTTGTGGTTGATCGTCCTATACTTCCATTCATTTACCATCAGTTCTGTAAAATATTATTCATTCTGTTGTATAAATCAGTCTATTATTTAAACAGACATCTAAATGTTTGCAGGATACATAGGTCGATCTGGATCTACACTTGTTGCACATTCCTCATGGTTGATCATCCTGTACATCAACTCATTTACAGACATACTGTAATATGTTATCATTTTTATTGTACCAATTACTCTATCTGATAAACGGAAACTGTGTTCTTTGCGAGATAATCAGCTGTAGGGAGATGGCTGATATAAAGTTTGTTATCTCTTTCACAATATATTACTGCATGTGTACGATTCATCCGCGATGGTCTATATAGTAATACTCGTTTTGTTGTACCCTGTCTCGAGATCATATATATTTCATTTGACGACAACACATCTATAAAGATGTTATCTTCTCTGTCTACTGTCATTCCGCATGGACCCTTCAGTTTGTCATGTTTATATACATGCTGTACAGTACCGGTAAGATCCATACTCGTTACACTGTGGTTACACTCATCTGATACGTATAGTGTTTTCTGATCTGTACTAAGTGCAATGAAAGAGGGCTTGTTGAACAGATTATGTCCACTTTTATCTGCTGTAAATGTTTTTAATATGTGTCCGTCTAAATCAATTTTTTTTACGCATCCAGGAGACAGAAAAGAGACCATCAATGTGCTATTTGTATAAACAATACCACAACAGTCACCACTAATGTCCACTTCCTTCACTACAGACAATGTCATACCAACGTTTATGAATACGAGTTTATTAGGACATGTAACGACGACCTGATCCCGTTCTACACGCGTTATATCCAATGGAGGTGTAGATAGTTTTATAGAGGACATTACTTTATTACTGTTAACGTCTACAATCTTTACATTGGAGTTGTTAAAATCAGCCAAAGCCAACATGTTGTTTTTTAACATGACTCCTCCTGAAATAGAGCATCCGTACACACTTGTATCTGTAGCAAGTTGGATATCGATGTTACCAACATATCTCAATGATACCGACCTACTTGGTGGAGATATCGTCTCAGTTCTTGTATCACTCTTTGGTGTTCCTTCTTCTTTCTTTCTATCATCACATTTTCCAAGACTGTTTACAGCTTTGATAGACTGCAGAATGGTCTCATTCGGCCGAAAAGAATATTCTCGTGTTGTACACTGTTTATTTAACTCTACATTTAAGCGCTCGTATTGTTTAATTTGACTTTGAGCCTTTTTAGCAGAGATCACCAATTGTCTTTGTTGTTTGTACTGTTTCTGCTTTTCCATACTACTGGACATCTCTTTAATGTCAGCAATCATCGCATCACACGATGTATACACTGATTTAGTCAATTTGGTATCTTTGTCCCTCACGGTCTGGGCCTCTTGCAAGGTTATTTGTTCGAGGGAATCTAAAATATGGTTTACCTCAGACCTAAATTTCTTTACTTGACAAACAAATTTCATGTGGATATGTCCCATTTCATCATTTTTCTTCGATACCAATTTCTTCGTTTGTTGCAGTATTTGAGAAAGTTCGGTTATACCGCTCATCAGGGATTTGTACTCTCCACTCATGTCGAAATCTATCGCAATATCGTCGATATATTCTACTGTACACTGCTTGTGTTTAATGGTAGCACAAACAGAACAACAGCAATCATTATGGATTTTACAATAGTATTCAACTAATTTCCCATTATGTTCAGTACACATACTCTCCTCCGAGGAAAACCTTTGGTAAGGCATACTGTCTAGTTCTAGGAGATGATGATGTTTCAGTAATTTAGCTTTTCTGTGTGCTTTAGTACAGGTGTCACATAGGTATTCGTTGCAAACCGTACAATAAAATACCGCGTTTTCATCGTCATCTTCACCTTTACATGGGTCACATAAAAAAACAGTACTCAAGTCATCGCTGCCTACCTGTCTCCTCCCTGATAGTTCCATGGTGGACAGGATTTACTGAAAGAAACAAATATGTATATTGACAAGCATATTTAATTATTTTACCACGAATGTCTGCTAGTCAAGATTATACACGTAGTAAGTTGTATCCAGATTTGCATTTTTGTTGAAATCAGCATTAATCCTTGTTAGACGGTTCCTACACGCAAAAGGTTATGGCTTTATACGTATGTTAATACAGGCTATTCAATAAAGATGTAAAGGACATGTTTAAAGAAATAAATACGTGTGTATTAATATTGAATTGTAACAACCGTTTCAACAGTATATCAGTTATACCACGACGTTTTCTGGGTAATTTGTCAGAACTTCCTGTTATATAATGACAATGAGGCGTAAGTCGTTATGCTATCCCCAACACCCAGAGTGCCAAGAAGGTAAGCCATTACTACCATTCTAAATGTATTTGGTATGACCCGACCTGGGACCTAACCCTGGTCTACCACTTTAACTATTACATTACGGAGATGGATGATTGTGTAATACAACTTATTTGGTGACATGGCTGATTATGTTTTACAATATATTGACGTTACCTTTTAGATAACAGTATCAGTTACATCATGTCTAAACTATATTTAGCCATGTTTTTATCGGGCTATCTCGCACGTTTACGTACACACTATTCTTCCCTGACAAATTTACATGTGTACCGTATTGACCGTGTGTGGAATATCAATGAGACCTATCCAAAAATGAACTTCTTCGGTAAGAATGAATAACCGAGGTGAGTTTCGAAATCACAATCACAGACTCGACAGGCTCGTCATTACCAACAATTATCAGAGTGGAGCCATAGACTCAACACCAATATCCCCAAGCCACATCACGCGAAACCAGAATTCGGAGGTATTGGCATCAATACTTTTCCGGACAAATGATATACTTGTATATTTAGGTGTTCCATCATAACCAGTTTTGTGAGACTCCTAAGATGCTTGTTAGACTAGATGCTGAACAGGGAAGATCCTAATCTTATCGCAAGGAGATACAAGCTGATTTGGATCTCTCTTGGTCGAATAAGCCCGAATGTTAGTTTTCGTGTGACGAGGCCACATGTGTAACTATGAGTGAAGGATGGCTATGCAATGTAACAAGAACGAACTTTGGTTTTCATTTCAAATGTTTTTCAAAGTCGAGCTCTTCAGATTCAGTGTTATTTCAGATATCAAAAAGATAAAGCTTAAAGTATATGTTAATAGTTTGATATATACATTAAGTATATGGTCTATCATATTTTCAGATAACAAAAATGAAATAAATAGTGAATAGGTTATTAAAGCCAAATTAAACAAAATAAAACTTACAATAATTTAGCCTGTCGATAATTGCTTTATTATCCAATCCGTTCAACGTTTAAACAGCTTTACCATATCAACCTGGAGTGTATAATGTTTACTTGCTTAAAGATAAAAAGTTTACAAATGAACACAAATCAATATCGTCTATTATGTAAACACAAAATGACGTCATGTTAGCTAGCCGATTATAATACTCATTGCAGCAGAAAAGAGTATAGGTTCAGATCAGACTGTGCATCTGCTTAATATAAACGAAACCTTCACATATCTCAAAAAAAAATATAAAACGAAATTATTTGCAAATTTAGACAAACCTCGGTGACTTGAATTCGCAAGTCCAACCAGATACAGTTAATCTTATTGGAAGGTAGTATGGAGGATTCAATGTTAAACGATACGTCAGCGAGGAAGTTTATAATCCTGACAATATAGCTCGTTTGAACGAAATGAAAACGCATAAGTAAGAATGACGAAGTATTTTCTTATGTGGATATATAGTCGCTTATATCAATGCATACACGAAACATCACATAGAGTAGATCTTGATCAGACTATATTGTCGGATTATATACTGTTTGGGGAGACAATGTTGTGCCCTTTTGCAATGACATGACTTATTTTAAGTATTGAACATTACACGGTTATCAAAAAGATAAAAACAAATATTGAATAAATTATAGAATGTAAGACATAATATACTGTAAGGAAAACGAAACAGTGTGACAGATATACAAACAAATCTTTGAAATGTTAGATTAATTGCTGTTTACACCGCTTTCAACAACATTTAATTATATCACGGCATTTCCTGTGTTAGTTACCAGTACTACTTGTCCATTTATCCTAACACCAGCCAGTTAGCCGTAATGCTTACCCCGCAACCCTGAGCGTCAGGATGGCAGCCATTACTACTATTTCTAAAAGCATTTGGTATGACTCGGCAGGGGATCGAACCCTCGACATCCCGCACTCGCAGCAAACGCTCTAGAACTACACCAACGAGTCGGTATTTTTGAAACATATTGCAAACATATACCACATAAGGACATATTAATGAGACTATAATCCCTTTACAACTCAATCGCGTTTGTTGAGAAATTGACAGCAGATGCATTGTTTAAAACATTGTGGAAAAAGAAGCTGCTTATACTGTTTTAACTTCATATGATTATTGTACTTTCATTAATTGAGAGATAAATTATTTTACCCACATGTCTTTAAAGTCGTCTGATGCAGGTATGTTGTATGTGGGGGTTGGTTAAAGATGTATCGCTGTAAACAACGTAGACGGGGTTTGAGTATTTTATAGTGTATGTTGTTTTCAAATCAAATTTGGGGGCTTGTATGCAAAAGTGTTGAGTCAATAAGCAAATAATGATCATAAACCCTACCTTGACCCATTTTCCAGACATAAATAATGTTGGAATACGCATATAAAACCACAATATCAAATTTGAATATGAAGCTTGTTTTTCAAATGTACAGTATTCTTTCTTTTTAAACCACCTGTGCAAATAAACAAAACGAGTGTGTATCTCTAACATGTACAACTGTTCAGCCTTTTCCTCATACACGTACAGCACATCTGCAGCAGACGACTTTAAACACGTCATCAATATTTTCGAATATAATACTTTTAACACTTTTTAAAGCAGAAATGGTTTCTTCTGATCAGATATGGACTAACGTCCTAACATAGGCTACAGTAGGTATTAGTAAGAATCTAGAATTGTAGTCCTAATTCATTCAACCCCACCCCATCCTGTCACAAGATGGTCATGGGTCGACAACTCACTAAAGTAGAATTGAACGCCGATCTTTGAATATATATATATGTTTAATTTACAGTTATGAAATATATACAATTTTAAATAATCACTTTCTTTCCTGACAAATCGAGAGGCAATAAAGATAAAATTACTCACGCACTCTCACCCAAATCACTCAACCTGTCCAATCACTACTATCCATGATAGTTGGAAGTGTTCATCACGTTGTCCTTCGGACTCAAACGTCTCCCTTTCCTGACTTCACCGAGTCGATGTACTCATATATACTGCGTCGCGTATATCCTTGGATTCCGGGACCGACAAGCCACACAAACTGTGGATATATGGTTCTACACGTCCTATGACGGCACACCTCCTAATGTCCCCCGTTACGACGTCTTCTTAAGTTGTGGTCTGCGTCACACACCATGGTTCTTCAAACTTCTGCGTTTTGAACTTCGATTGTCTGGCTATCGTTATGGACTAGCCATAGACATAAAACGGCTAAAATTGTAATAAATAACCATGTCTTACAATAATATCAATAATGTTCCGTAAACCTAACAGCCTACCATTTTATACTCCTATGGTAGCTCATCTCTATACTACTATCCTTTTACATTTCCCACTTCCATTCTTATCCTTTTCATACAAACATATCTTTCCCAATAGTATATTAACACATTGTCTCGCTCCTAACGGACTCAATTTCTGTAAAAAACATTCACTTCGTGAACCAGAAATTCTCTAAACAATTCAATCATGTAATAATTATCTCAATCCCTAACATTGTAAATTTGCACAGATTCCATTCCTTAGTTATGCCGAAAAAACCTTTGCACAATCAATAAGAATTTACATACCCATATGCCGTGTGAATTGGTCACATCAACTAACTCTCACCATAACGAGTGAAAACGTCTGGCGACTCCTATGATACTGACGATCAAAACAAATGTTTGAGTAACTTATATAGCACCAATCAACCTCTGGGTCTCCTGATGACAGGCAAAATTCCCGTGCAAATCGTAATTCACAATCAACACCCAGTTTCAATACATTTATAGGCCAAATGAAAATAGCAACATAGTTTAACGTAAGTAACGTTTTTAAACCCGTCAATTCCTTAATTCTCAACGGATTTACATGAAATGAACTATTAATATGCTTAATCTCACTTATCACATATGTATATGATAATAACTTCATAACCAATTATCTCCCTGACGATCCTGCGATAAGTTAAAACCATACGTAACCAACCTGCACTGACTGACCGTCTTTTATTTAGGCCACGTCAAATCTATTTTGTTACACATCCCCTTTATGTGATGATTAACCCTTTTCCTACATACCGTGAATCTGCAACTGTTTCTGCAATTGCAAATATGAAGCAGACGATCTTGAAAACAGCTGGTTAAAAATAAGGGAATTGTCTATAAATACAAGTTTAATTTTCGAATAGAGTTGGAAACATTGTGCCAAAAGTTGACTGTTACAGATGCGTTTGCATAAGAGAAACAGGGTAGGCAATGTGGGGATCCTTTCACATATTATGCGGTGCATATACTCTGGTTCAAAGAGTCCCAGGTATTTTGATACTGCGATACACTATACAGACCATCCTTGTGTTTAAGCCCTTATCACGTCGCCTGTATTGACATGGATACACATAGGAATCTTTTCTACGTCGTTTATCCGTCTGTTTGTCCCTTAGTATGTCTGTCTGTGTGACCTTTACTCCTTACACTATGCACATGTTCTGGTACAGAGAGTAACAGGTATTTCAACATTGTGATACATTAATACAAGTTTTAAAGTATTTCATCATATAAGCATTGGAAATCTCTGACAACGTTTATTGCAGTGACGTTGTGTGTGTTTAGGCCGTTATCCAAATTGTTTCTCAACATGATATATCGCGGCGACAGTTCAATTATTTATGATCCCTTTACAGGTATAACCTGTATAAACCAATCATATAAAGAAAATAATTTAACATTTAAAAATTGTTTTAAGAACAATACACAGTATCCTCTCTTATCTACATACGGTCCACGTCATGTGAGCTATCCGATTACAATACACATTGAAATTCAGTCTGACAACCACTACTCCATTATGACGAGTATCCTGTTCAGTTATATCACAGCAGTTAGCTGACCTACTTATGAGTTTCATTAATTTCTGTCAACCACTTCTCCAGTATGACATGAATCTTGCACAGTTTTATTACGCTGACCTACCCAAGTGTTTTATTGCTTTCTGTCAAACCTTACTCGAGTATGACGAGTATCATGGTCAGTTATATCAAGGCGGCTAGCTGACCAACCCTTTTGATTAATGACTTTAAGTCAACCACTAATCGAGTATGACGAGTATCCCTGTCAGTAATATCAGGGCGGCTAGCAGACATAGCCATGTGTTTTATGGCTTTCTGTCAACTTCTACTCGAGTATAACAAGGATCTCGGTCAGTTACAGCATGGCGGCTAGTAGATCTACTCAAGTGTTTTATGACTTTAATTTAGCTTCTACTCGAGGATAACAAGTATTTCGGTCAGTTATACTATGGCAGCGAGTTGACCTGCCCACGTGATTTATGACTTTCTGTCAACTTCTACTCGAGTATAACAAGTATCTCGGTCAGTTAAATCAAGGTGGCTAGTTGACCTACCTATGTGTTTTATGGATTTCTGTCGATTTTTACTAGAGTATAACAAGTATCTCGGTGAGTTATATCGGGGCGGCTAGTTTACTTGCCCATGGGTTTTATGACTTTCTGTAAACTTCTACTCGAGTATAACAAGTATCTCGGTCAGTTATATCAAGGCGGCTAGTTGGACTACCCATGTTATTTATGACTTTCTTTCAGCCACTACTCAAGTATGACGAGTACCCTAATTATAACGAATATTCCGCTCAGATATATCACGCCGGCAAGCTGATTAATCCATGTGTTTTATGACTTTCTCTCAATTTCTACTCGCGTATGACGAGAATCATGGTCATTTATATCACGCCGGATAGCTGACCAATCTATGTGTTACATTACTTTCTGTTAACTACTACTGGAGAATGACGAGTATTTTGGTTAGTTATATCACGGCGGCAAGTTGACCCTCCAATGTGTTTTACTAATTTCTGTCAAGCACTACTGGAGTTTGACGAGATCCGAGTCATTTATATCATGGCGACTAGCTTACCTACCCATGTGCTATATGGCTTTCTGTCAGCCACTAATCGAGTATGCCGAGTATCCTAGTCATTTATATCATACCGGTGAGCTGACCTACCTTTGTGTTTGATGATTTTCTGTTAACCACTTTTCACGCATGAAGATTTGTTACGCAGGCTTATTTAACCGTATTCTTGATACCGACGCCATTTTGACATGTTGACTCCTTCTACCCGAGAAAATTGTGAGAAAGAGAAATTGATGAAAACAGATGATTGCCTAATACGCTTAATAGGAGTTTTGACAACAAGGTAAATCTGATTATTAATTTAATCATGTCGGAAAATTCATTTAACACTGCGTTATATACCGTATTAGACCATTTGCACAACTGAGGCTAATCCACAATTATCTTAATCGGACACAATGTATGGCGGAGACGGAATTAGAAATCACAATCTCTGGATCGACATAACTCGACGTTACAAACAACACGAACTCAAATGCAATTTATCCCGAATATTTATCACGCACGCTAAACCGACCCTCTGAGCTGATGGCATAACTATCATTTACGATTAAACTACATGTGTATAGCAAACTATTTCGCCATAGCCTTTTTTGGGTCGCTTCTTACACATACGAACTGGAGTGCTCACATTATGGAAGGTTATGCATACATGTACATGTTCGTTGTTTTGAAATGTCTTCTAAAGTCGAATCACAAGATTCAGCTTCATTTTAGATACGTAAACACATTATAGACACACATTATTCCGACTTTCCAGTTACTGAAAGTTATTGATTCCAGTTAAATTCAGTTTTCAACGGTATTTCAGTTATATCACGTCTAGTTCATCTACAGTGGGTTTCATGAATTTCGCGCACATATTTATCTCAAACAATATTTTCTTTTCAGACAAATGACTATCTTCTTACATTCAGCCTATTCAACCCTTAACATGCTACATCAAGTGCATAATTACACAAAACTAAACGACAATCGAACTTACAATTACTTGTACTGTCGATATAGTCTTCAAAATATAATCCTACTTCACAACTACAATCATGCAACTGTTTAAGCAGAACATTCATATCAATGCTGTTGTTCAAAATTATAAATTATTGTGTACAACAAATTCAAACTCGGCAGTTTATATTCGAGCAAAAGACACAATCGTCCAATTTTTCAAAAAGCTGACGGGTATTTACATCATACTCCAATACACCTTGCAGTTTGATATGTAAGGTTGTTTGTGTGTCTTTTTTGTAGCTACATAAGGGCTTTAAATAATGCTTATGTTATGAAGAATACCTATGTGATAATAATGTGTGTCTACCATTCAATCTTACGATTAGTTTTCTTTTGTAAAATTAAAATAAATGCTTACACAAAATTCATTTCATCGATATAGCCAATAGTACGTCTACGAAATTAAGCTACACTTAAAAAAGCGCGTTAAACAAACTAATTGGCACTATGGAAAAGTTTCCATTTTTCTAGTTTTTTCCTAAAGTCGTCTGCTATAGAGGCGTCTTAATCGTCTGTATGTGTGGGCGGGTTAACTACATAGTTGAATAAAATATAAGGTTATTAATCTATATATAGTTATATGTTAATACAGTTATGGTAACCAATCGATGGTTAAAGGAACAAGTTGAATTATGTGAACAGTCTTGACCCAGGTCAGGCTGTGAATACGCACAGTGTGTACAATATCTACACTATTCATGTTTAACTTACACAGGTTTCTAAAAATATGTCTGTCAACGTGTGTAGATTCTGATAAGACTGAGCAGATGGCCAAAGTAATCTGAACCATTGCTGATTAGAAATATCAACTCGTATATTTTTTCAAAAAGGTTCACAATGATTAAATAAGTAGCACATTCCGATACTATTCAAAGCGTTTTAACTTTGTTCAACTGCTTTCATACATTGGTCGGGCCATAGTATGGTTTAAGAGATAGTTTATGTTTAGTTTTGTAAGGGCTTAATACCGTTTTCAACATTTTGATCAGTTATATCACTACGACAGAATTATTATCCATGTTCGCTGGGTGACAAACTGCTACAAGAAAATTCGCCTTACCCAAGGGAAATCCACACAATGGCACTTCACCCAAGGGTACTCCGACCAATGACACTCCTACCAAATTGCACTGCTACATGACATTATAGTCCTCAAACACTTGCACCTTTATTATACAAGCTTAATTGGGCAACATTTGTCGAATTAATAATCAATGTCACAGCATAAGAATACCATTAACCCTTTTCATCACGCACACGAAGTTTGACGCGCTTGTATTAGACGAATTTGAAAACAGTGTGGAAATGTTTTCTCCGTTGTTCTTTAAGTTATTTTCAATCATAGAGATTACCAAATAACTGTACTACCCCCGAGAGTTGTTTTAATTTTCGTCAGCTGCAGATTATATTTGTGTGGGAAAGGTTGAAACGTATTGATTTACATGGAAAATAACTTAATTGATGTCATGTGACCTAAAGAGCGTCCAGATTGTGTGTCACATTCGGGAGGCAAAGTCAAATTGGCCTAAATTGTTACAGCTTTGTTAAAATGCCGTACGAATACTTAAAATGCACTTCGAACCCACCTCGAATCTGGCACATTCCGGGTGTCTTAGCTCTTGAATGCATCTTGAATGCAGCTCGAATGTAGTTGGAACATAGTAGGAATATTTAGAATGCTGTTAGAATACAGTCAAACTATTTAGAATGTACGTCAACTGTCGTATGAATACGGTTGGATTGTTGCCCGAATACCGCCAAAAGTCATGCGACTCCTAAATACAATCTAATACAGTTCTAGCAGCTGTTCGCGTTTTTATACGAATATATACAGAGGATTACCGTCTGGGTTCTCCCTCGCATGCAATCAACATGTTTCCAATGCTGTCAGAATGCCGTAAGACTATTTAGAATGTTGTCAGAATGCAGTTAGAATAAACTTTAAATGCTGCTCGATATTTCTCCACTACGAATGCACCTCAAAAGTTTTGAGCATTAGCAAATCATTCGGTTTTGCGACAAGAATGGACCAGATTATTTGGAATGCACTCAGAATACTGGCAGAATTGTTAGAATACACTTCGAATATCCAGGAATATACCACGAATTTTCATTCCGACAACATTCCGGCACATTCTGTCTCTAGTGTTACTAGGCCTTTATTATTATACTAATTAAACAAATAATGACGCGAGTGTGCCTTTTTTATGGAATTTTTGTGCTTTACTGGAATAAGAAGATTAGAAGGATTGACCATTTGCGTGATGGTAGAGCGTCCGCCTCGGTGGTGCAGGAGGTCGCAATTGGAGACATCGGTCAGTTATCTCCCTTTAATACTCTCTACATCTAGCTAGGTCCTATTATTTGGTTTCCTCTGTTTTTATCATTGGTTTCTTTGCACTGGATGGTGCACTTATAATTGCATTTTCTTGGCCAACTGTTATTAGATTGATTAGTAATTCCACATTTGTTTTCTTTAAACACTGCTATGTAAATTTTCTCTTTTGAATCATCACTTTAATTAACACATTTATGATTAATGTGTACAGAGTAATTGCAATATCTCGTTGCGAAATAGCGATAAAGACAAAGGATTCCAACTAAAAGGACCTACCAACTATTTGGTCTTCCTTGGTCTTTATCTGACAAGGGAGATAATATAATTATCATTAATGTCCCTCATTGGTAACAAAGACTTTCCATCCTTGGTTCTCTGGATTGTGGGGTTTGTTTACGCAGTATAGTGGTCTGTCCCATAGATATTCAATATTTATGTGTTTGTATAGGGATATATTTATACTGCCTTTCTATAGAGCTAGCTCTATAGCAAGGCAGTATAAGTATCCCCTTATACAAACACATAGCTACATATGTGCTACATGTATCTATGGGACAGACCACTATACTGCGTAAGCATTACGACTGACTCACCGGTGTCAGCATACATTAACCAGTAGTACAGATTACCTATTAAGGAACACCGTGATATAACTGAAAAAATGATAGAATGCGATGTAAAACCAGACAAACAAGCACAAGTTAAGGTTTTGTCTGTTGCTATCCCTAACATCTTGCTATCTTGTCACTTATTCAGTCATTATTTGAGTATTTGGGTGATAGTATAAAGCGACTATAGACCATAAGAAGGTTGTCTAATCTAAATCACCAAAACTTAGTTTTAAAAAACTACACTCATTACCTCCCTGGTCGGCCAATGATGATTAGCATTGACAGGGACGTAGATAAGAGGGATAAGTAACTAAATTATATACTAAGATATCACCCGTGCCGAAATGTGTAGCAAGTAAAACTAAACAACCGTGCAAGATATGAAAATAAAAAAATATTTTCTGGAAGTTTAAACATTCTTCTATTGCAGAAGATAAAAATATTTTAACATATTACAGGTTTTGATAATATGTTATCCGTATGAAAAATGTCAGTCTATTAATTTTTGGAAAAAAATAATACAATTCAGAAATCCCAATATCGGTGTCTTTTAAAACAGTCATTGTTCAAATTACAAAGACATTCCAGTTATTCATTGTATCTCTGACTTTCGTTGAAATGTTAAGCTTTCAGAATATGTATTTTTTGTTTATGTGCCAAATGTGACTTTAAAGTTTTATTTGCTACAAAATGTGAAAATTTGGACAATTTTATTTCTATGTGTGATATTTTAACCAGATAACAGGTGTACAGGTGGAGTTGCCTATCCCTCTTATCTACTCCCTGGCATTAATAAAGTATAGGAAATAAAATACTTGACAATTATGAAATACGAAGGAATTAGAGTGTGACTATCACATGTTATTGAAAATCACAAACTAAATTCAATTGGACGGTTTTATTTAAACTCAACCCCATTAAATCGGAAGTGTTAAGCTAAAAGGACAGTACGCTATGCTACCATCTATGCGTGTTTGTATCGCCTCCTTTCTGGTTTGGCGCGGGAGGTATTAAAAACATTGATAAACGATGCATTAATCAACAACGCGCAAGGAATTAGAAGACTTACCAAAAAGGAAGACTTTTGTCGTAATAATTGTTATCATGAAATTTGATTCCCAGCGAAAGTTTATTTTACATATTAAGATGTACATATGTTATGCACCGATTCACCAAAGCGATTGAAGGTGTAAACAAATGTGCTTATACATCTATAGCGTTTGGTAAATCGTCACATGAGTAAAAATGACATTAACTCAAATATTGCATGGTAAATAGATCGGAATGCACAAATGCGTTGGTTGAACTTTTTCTACACTGGCATTTCGGTAAGCTTTAGTATAGCTCATAATTATGAACAACTGCAATGTCAGTTTTTATTCCAAAAATACAGCCAAATGTTTTCATTTTGGAATTCGTTTGCTTTGCTCGTATTAAACGAATGCTCAATTTCCCACAAACACCCGCTCCCACTTACACTTATGTTGTAGTAGATGACTTTAAAAGCACATTGGCACAGTCATGGAAGGTGTTCATAAATGAAATTGTAATTATCAAAAATGGGTTGAAAACAGTACGGCAAAGTGAGGAAATGCTCATTGTGATGTAACATTTATCTTTATTCATAAAAGTAAACATGAAGATCTGTCCACGCATCATTACTTTATGATGCATATAATAAATTGTTATATTATATACTGCTTTAATTTATTATCATTGTAGTTTCAGAACAGTTTTACATGGATGTTCATAATTATATAAAGCATTGCACAGAGTACAGAGTGCAGCGCAGCGGGTATATAATCGAGTGCAATGATATGCTATTGATGCATCGCTCTGTCCTATAAACATATACTGAAGTTTTTGCAGCGTGAAATGGTTGATCTTTCTCTTCACTGCCAGCAAAATAATAATGATTGTTTTTTTGCCACCGATGGGAGGATAGCTTGTTAGATGTATGTTATTGTCAATGTTTATCAAATCATAATTTCTGATAAAGGGTCAGTGACCAGTTTGCAGGATACACATGCCGATCTGGATCTACACTTGTCGCATATTCCTTGTAGTTGAGTTTCCTGGAGTGCAGTTCACTAAGAGTCAGTTTTGTGATATAGTACTATATCTTTTGTATAAATCACTCAGTCCTATACAGGGACAGTGAACGCTTTGCAGGATGCACAGTTTGATCTGGCTATACACTTGTCGCACATTCCATATGATTAATCGTCTTGGAGTGTAACCCAATAAGAGTCCGTTGTGTGATATAGTATTATATCTTTTGTATGAATCAGCCAATCTTATAAAGGGACACTGAACTGTCTACATGATGCACAGCTTAGTCTGGATCTGCACGTGTCGCTTATTCCTTAGGGTTGATCATCCTGTATATCCACTCATATACAGTAAGTTCTGTAATAAGTGATTATGTTTTTTGTATCAGTTACTCTATCTGATAAACATAAACTTTGTTCTTTGCTGGATTAGCAATTATAGGGAGTTGACTGATAAACAGTTTGGTATCTCTTTCGGAATATATAACTGCCTGTGGACGTATCATCCCCAGTGTTCCATATTGTACTACTCGTATCGTCGCACCCTGTGGTGAGATAATATGTACAGTATGTTATCTGAACAATACCAAGCTAAATAAATATCACCTTCCCTATCTACTGCCAGACCTTGCGGAAACATTAGTTCGTCATGTTTATATACATGTTGTACAGTACCAGTAAGGTCCATACTCGTGTTATATCGTAAACTTGAGAGTCAATGTCTTTTATTTGTTAAACGTAAGTGCCTCGAAAGGAGAAAGTATCATAAATATTCACATATACTACTTATATTTATACAAATTAACACAATCATGACAGCGCCATAAATACAGCTACGTAGTTAGATGTTACACGAATTTGTAGAGCGAACATCAATTCATTACTTAGCAATTACTTGTTCAATATATTAAATGATTGTTATCTCGTAAACTTGAGAGTCAATGTCTTTTATTTGTTAAACGTAAGTGCCTCGTAAGGAGAAAGTATCATAAATATTCACATATACTACTTATATTTATACAAATTAACACAATCATGACAGCGCCATGAATACAGCTACGTATATCAAAATAAAAGGGCTAACTACATGTTTGAGAAATTACCTTATGTGTTATCGATCTTATTTGTCCATTGTACTATATCATATATTATTGCACGTGTGATTAATACGAGCATTCAGGAAGCCTCGTGTTTTTTTTTCATCCAATAGCAAACTCGTGCAGAAGCACCCTGCAGTTTTTAACTGATGGGAAAATATCACTAGGGATAGAATGTCGGTATCAAAAGTTCTATATAATTAAGATATCTATATAATCAATTCAAACCTTGAAAAGTTCAAAGAATACGTAGCATTTTAAGAAAGTGTTATTATTGTAACCCTTTCAATTCTGTAATTTAAACATGCACGTGCCAAACTGAAAGAGGCAAAAGCCAATTCTAGGAGTATCAAGATAAAATGCTCAGCATCTAATAGTATTGAGTTTGGTCAGACGGCGCGCATCCCACAATTACTTTCATCGGTAAGTTAGGCTTCAACCTCATAAATTTAGTACATGGTCTATCAACTTAGCTTTATAAGTTACTAAGATGTATGGGTTTTTAGTCTGATATATACATGTAGTACATGGTCTATCGTCTTTCTAGGTTACGAAAAAAGAGCATTGGTTTATAGTCTGACATATACATGTAGTACATGATTTATCGACTTTCTAGGTTACAAAAAGGTATTGTTTTTGTGTCTGACATATTCATGTTGTACATGGTCTATCGACTTTCCAGGTTGCCAAAAGGTATTGCTGTATAGTCTGCAATATTCATTTAGTAAATATTCCATCGAAAGAGCGAATAAAATAATGTAGTCAAAATAAAACAAAGGTGAACTTACAATTATTTATCCTCTCGCTATATTCTCCAAAAATCCAATCCGTATAACTTAGCAGTTTAACAGCTTTGCCCTATTCACTTTGTAGACCGAACAAAACACTGCATCTTCTTTTACATTCTCATTTTAACAATCGACATCATGTGAGCTATCAGATTTCTATACACCTATAAATGTTATCTTTAACTTGATTTCTTATGGCTCTATCTTGTTCTTCAACCATCGCTGGACTGTTTGTTAGCATGCGACATTGTGCACATTCGGTTATGACTTATGGCTACTGACTTAGACTGTGCTTATAAAGTGGGCACAACCTAAGAGATGTTTGTCAGCAAATGAAGCCGAAACAGAGCTTAATCCGATGTACGACCCCTTGACTTGGAAATAATTAGATTGTAGAGTGTAAAATGTTTGTATCGCACATGTCTCTACTAGTAGTTAAGTTAAGGAGATGAAACTTAACAGGAATACAATGTTTTTTGAAGATATGCACATAGATTTTGTTTATTATATTTATAAATTTGTCTGCTTTGAAAGCGTCTTTATGTTTGAAAACACTTCAACAACTTGAACAGTGGTAGGACATTGTTAGAAAAGATAGTTTCTTATCAAATTATTTCCCATTTTCTCGCACTGTTTTCAGATTTCTTCTGTATAAGGAAAGCCGTTGGCTCAAAGCAGGTGTTACATATCCGTTGTAATACGTATATTCTCTCATGTTCTGTAAAAAGCTTTTCAGTTAGTAAAAAAGGCTTTAAGGTATACTACCTTGCAATAAAAATTAAAATGCCCGCTTACAATTCACTTCAGTGTTTCCGTAATCTTTTTCGTATACAGAGTGAAATGTGGTTATAAGAGCATGTGATGCCGCAATGATACGTATTGGGTAAGTAATCAGTTAAATCTGCCATTATTTACATGATATGATGTTTTAGTTTTGCCTGTATTGAAACTATTTAAGGCAGGACAATTTAGAGCTCACTTACTGCATTGAAATGAACATACTGTGTCAAGTCAAAGAGAAATTGAATATAATGTATATATCGGCTTATAAAACCATCTTTCAAATAAATCACTAAGCTGTAAACTGTTGTATGGATATTATACCCCTGGTCCTTTTTCCCAAAAACAGATGTCTTGTGATACCTTTGCAGCTGATAACATTTGAAAACATTGTGAGAGAAGACGAATTATTATAATAATCCATTTCTGTTTTCTCACACTGTTGCTTCTTCATCTTACGTCTATGTTTATATTTGTTAATGCTTACAATAATTTCTGTCAGATGTGTTTATAAAAGACAACGTAAGATATCATATCTAGTACACTGTTAAAACGTTTATATAGAGAGATTTTTCCCTTTCTCAATGTCAATGTCCTACTTGTATTACCAAACACAATACCTTATGATGAAAGAACATTTATGTCTTAATATAGAAGATAAAATGCAAAATGAAGAACATATAGTTTCAGTTTACATTAGCTGCGCATAGTTACACAGAAACCATGGATACGGATTCAAAAAAAGCAATACTGTTTTAATGCAACTGACATGATACACAGTGAAACACCTCATTTGTAATGTTTTTGTATACCCCATTGTGTGGTTGTAAGAAAACCTACATGTGTTAATTTACATGATAATACAATTCACCCATTTTATTTGTCTGACATAATTTGTTAAAATCTTCCAATCTAACGACATCTTTTAAAACAAGAACATCAGAATTAAACAAACTAATGTTTGATTCGACATACTCAAGGGAAAAGTTGTGAAAAGAAGATATTAATAAACATGAGACATTTCTGTTTTTTTACCACACTGTTTTCGAAAAGATTGATATTGAAGAAGTTTCAAAGATTGCCTATATAAATAAGAGTTTCACTTTAGGGTTATGGACACAGAATATGCAAACTTTTACCAAACTATCAGTATACAGTAGTCGCTAACAGATAAAGTGTCTATTTACCGCTAAGCATTAGTCCCTACTAACATTTAAACACGAATTGTACGTTCATGGTTAACGAAAGGACCGATCAGTCCAACAGTGAGGCCAACCTGGAGATTCACAGAGATGGTTTAAACAAGTCTATGAAACTGTAGTTTTATTTAAAGGTCACTTTGCTAAGAAATGTATAGGGTCGACTGAACCTATAAGACACGTGACTGTGATAGAATCATTTAAACGGAAAAAATAAATTGATTTGCTGCAGTATCAGAATGGAGTGGAAATTGAAAAACTTTAAAAATTGTTCTCCTGTGATTTCGCTTCTTCGAATTCCAAGATGTTCTATGGGTGACCCTCTACAACATGGTTCAAGACATGTTGACTGGGTGAAAAGGATTGTCACCAAATGGCATCAGAAAAGGGCTGGAATAATTGTCTGTTTTAGGGATACAATTAAACAGAAATGTGACCCCCTACAATATTTGTTCAGCCTTTCAGACCGTTTGTAAAAGGTAGTCGCCAGGTGACATCAGAAAAGGGATGACGAGAAGAAATTACCCAACGAACCCCGTCTAGTCAAATACTTTTAAAAATTAACTGTAATTGCCAAAGTATGCTGTTTAATGTTAAGTGTTTTTCGTAAATAGGTAGCACCTATAGATATATTAATATATAAGGGACATAGCAACTAAAACCCTCCCAATGGTGAAATGACAGCGTTACTGTTTGATTTTAATTTCCTGACTGGCAGCGATTTAATTCAACACATATTATTGATAATTCTTCACATTTTTAATATATGACATCATTTACTAAATATCTTCATGCCAAGCAAGATTTACTATCGTTAATCTTAAGCATTATTACTTTTACCATTCGTTTATATTAAGTTTTACAGTTTATAGATTATTCGTTGAATCTTATTGATAATGACAAACGAACAAGGGACATCAAGATGAGACTAAAGGAATTTCATTCTCAAGATAAATAATCGTTGGATACCACCGGTTCTTTGATAACTTTATATATAAATATACTGCAGTTATGACGGAATGCAATCTTATGGATGCGAAAATGAAGGAAGACAACCTTGTTTGACAAGTGTAAATCAGCGACGGTCTGCGTAAACCATCCTTAAGGCTTTTGCGACTAGTGTAAATTAATACCAGCCTTTGCATCCGCACACTCGAATCTGGCTTCGTACTGTTCGACAATGCGTCGTCAATAAGCCAAAAAATGCCTCAAGAAAATTCTGAAAGAAAGTGTAAGTTGGGACCTCATAGCAATATTGGGAGACATGTACTTGTATTCAGGTCTGACAATTATATTTGGGTTTGTTTTCCTGGATCGTTGCTCAAAGCTACATCTGTCTACGCAAAAACGCTATCAAGTCAAACCCGGCATAATTTACCAGAGGCTCCCCAGTCGGTAGGTCAGGCGTGTGATTACATTTCCCTAGACTGGATAACACTGCGTTAAGAGTCGAGCTTATATAGTTGGTATAGTCTCGGTTTTATAAATCCTACTTTCTTATAAAGAGCAACTTAATTGTAAACAGGAATCACAGATGGATCTCATCGCATATTCATTGAGGGGTTATTTCCATTAAGTGGACCGCAGCGTATTTATGAATGTATTAGTATCCCTGTTGTGTAAATCGTTATATCAAATATAGGGACACTTATCAGTTTACAGGATAACCTGAATACTAATAACGATTCGTATTCCTGACGTGCATCTCATATGTAGTCAGTAATATGGTATGGTAGTACATGTATCTATGCTGTGTAAATCGCTCTATCAGATAAAGGAACATTTATATGTTTACGGGATGAACAGGCTGACCTGAATACGAATTATGATTCGTATTCCTGACGTGCATCTGATTTTTAGTCATTAATATAATACAGTCAATCTATCAGATAATGGGTCACTTATTTATTTACAGGATGAATAGGCTGACCTTAATACTAATTATGATTCGTATTCCTGACGCGCATATCATTTGTAGTCAGTAATATCATACAGTAGTATCTATGCTGTGTAAATCGTTCTATCAGATAAAGGGACACTTATCTGTTTACCGCATGAACAGGCTGACCTGAATACTAATTATGATTCGTATTCCTAACACGCATCTCATTATTTGTAGTCAGTAATATGGTATTGTAGTATCTATGCTGTGTAAATCGTTCTATCAGATAAAGGCACACTCGTCTTTTTACAGGATGAACTGATTGACCTGAATACTAATTACAATTCGTATTCCTGAAGCACATCTCATTTGTAGTCAGTAATATAATATTGTATTATCTATGCTGTGTAAATCGCTGTATCAAATAAAGAGACACTTATTTGAGACTAATCTTGACCTACATTTGCCGTACACTCCTTGTGATTGTTTATTTCGAGTGAGTGAAGCACAACGTGTTTATATATATATTATTCTCTCTTTTGTGTAAATAGCTTAATCGCATCGCATTTGTATTATGATAAAGTATGTTATCGTGCAGTGAGCAAAATATGGAATTTATAACACTGGAATAATAGACCTTTTGTTTACACGTCTACTTAGTTATATAAATGACGTAATCGACGGAACATCTTTTCTGAATATCAATGAATTCATATTTTAGACGTTTAATGCAATGATTCCATGAACAAACACGAATTAAAAGCACAAATTAAGTTATAATTGTTTTAATTACATTTCAAGATCTTTAAAAATGAAAATACCAATAGAAAAGAATATAGTTATATAAATAACACGGAATCTGCATGTTCAGTCTTACTTCATAAACTGTCTTTCTTCGATTAAAATGTAGCATACATAGACCTGTGTATTCCCTCATTACACTAAAATGTATCCACGGTAAAAAAAACATTTTGCAGATCTATCGTCAGCCGGTTTTCTACCACGAAAAAGGGTTCACAAACAGCCTGGTATACACATGGATTCCTCTTTCATACAGCAGTTCCCACAGAATATCATTATGCGTTGCATCAAGATATATAGAAAATGTATCTTCTTGTTATATAACTTTAAAATGTTAATAGGCAAAGCCTAGGTCTTGTGAAAGCAAGAACAAACAATTTAGTAGTGCCAGTCCTCAAAAATGAAACAAGCTTATAGGTAAATATTAGAAAGTTACAACAAGGAATTTGAAAAATATATTGAAAACAACTTATCATGTATTTAGGTTCAATTAGTACATATCTTGTTTTCTTTTTTATAATGTCAGGAATTAAACAGACTGTATGATACCCAGGGATGTTGATGCAAACAACCCCTAGACGGCTTTGAACAATGTTCTGATTTCTGTTTGCATGTGCCAGTTATTTGTAAACTAGTAATGAGTATGATTGGAAACTGACTCTTACAATGACTTGAGCTTAACATTATTTTTCATAGTATTTCAGTACACCTAACATGTTTCTCCTAGCTTTCTAGAAAAAAATCTTCCAAGGAAATTGGCTGCCTTTGCACATAGACTATTTATTATCGATTTTAAACAAGTAATCTCAAGTCATTAGATTAATTAGATTAAAGGTTAAACTTGCTTATGCTATTGTTTATCATGTTTCTTTGAAAAGCGTTTTTGTTCAGTTTCATCTTTTCTAAAATTGATTGTAAAATGTGTCAGCTTCAGAGGCATCACACTTTGTCTATATCAGAGAAATGTTTTAATGTAAATGTGTGCACATGTCTACAAACTGACCATTGCATGTTTAAATGTTTGCACATGTCTATAAACTGACCATTGTATGATTAAATGTGTGCACATGTCTACACACTGACCATAACGTTCGAAGAAACAGATAACATTGAAGTGACGAAAAAAGTAATAGCAGCAACTTAAAGTTGTCTCTGAAAAACCTGTTGCTTCTTCTTATTCAACATTGAAATATCATATAGCAATGTAAAGCAGAAGCATTTACATAGACTATCAACCTTTTCCCACTTGCATTTTGAGTTAAAATTGTTGACGCATATGCAGCAGACAACTTCCGAAAGCACTGTAGCAAAAGGACCACTTGCTCATGATGAGCACTTTCTCCTTTTGCCACAATTTTCCAATTATATGCATTAACTTATCTTTGGCTTATTCAGATTTTCCCTTTTTTACCTCAACATTTTCAAAGTCATCTTTCGCAGTTTTGATTTATGTTGGAAAGGGTTAAGTCTAGTCGCCCTTGCCTGATGCAAATAATCATATGTCTTTGACTAATCTGAATACATTGTTGGAATTATGTAACCACTTTCTTATTTGCTGGTTTTTAATTTGTAAAACTTGAAACAGCATCAGGTTATTGTTTAATGAGTACAAGTGTCAACAACTGATTATGTGTAATTTTGAAATATGTAGTTTGCTAATATGGATAGTGAAGGATCTGATCAGACTGTGGAATTGTGCAGCTTTACAGAGTCATCATTGTTGATCAAGTGCCTTTTTCTGATTGTTATAGCTTAATAATAAAAGCTTTTGAAAATGTTAGAGGGAGTACATAACTTGTTTTCATCAACATTTTTAGCTAGAAGCATAGATAACAAAGTAGATAAATGTTTTGATAAGATAACTCTGATGATTCCCCACAACAAAATGGTTTTATGCTAGAAATTCAGCATGTTGAAAGTAAACGTCATATTCTTTTACTGGTTGCCCATATGTAACATCATTTCTTTCAAACAATGGACTCATCAGAATGCATGAAAGGGTTTTCCTATCTGTCAGGTTGGAGGTAATATGGCTTTAGACAGACTATGTCCTGTACATAATTACCTAAAAACCAGGGTGGACTGATTCTGGTTATATTTCCATTTTTGTTAAAAGAATAGGTCATAGACATAGCGGGTCTACCTGTTAATGGGTACACTTTAAAACAAATAATCATAAATGTAGGCATTTAATTTGAATTAAAGGTAAATTGGCTGTAATTTAGTGTGTTTGCTACATTAACTGCAATATATAGTTCAAAGAATTAAGGCCAATACAACTGGACAGTCGAAAATATGATGTTTAAGCTTTGTTCTTGTGTGCAATTTTGACAGGACGGCTACATATGACAGAAACAGATGAGAACAAATATATATTATTTCTCAAGCTTTAAGCATATCTTCAAGTTTGAAATATGGCCAAAATATATAAATCCATGAAAGAATAATGACGTGTACAACATTAGTCGACCTGACCTTCATAAATATATACAATGAACGAATTTCATACATGTGTGCGAGTAAAACTATCCTTTACACCATTTCTGTCATTTTCCTGTTTGGGTATGTATTTGTCATTTGCAACACAATACTACAATGTCGTCACCATTTGCTTTTCGTTCAATCAAAACGTAGGAATATCCTTACTAAGCCAGTAAAATGGTCCTGTCCTGTCTGGTGGTATACGGCTGCTTGACAAAAAAAGGGCCACACAAAAGTCTTATCGGGTTTAAGATTGGAAATCTTGTTACGTGAAACATATAGGCGTGCTTAGCTCGAACCATCGGCTCGAGCTTTCACACGTGTCATTTACGTACAGCAATGTTTATGAATATTCTTAAAACTAAAAGTAGTTTTGTACTGTGTCTTCGACATATTTACCCACAGCAGTGACGTTACTAACGGACGATTAAGCATCACAATTGTCTTGAATATTGTCTTCTGCATTTACACTTTGAGTGTTATTTATATTTCTGTAGCCTGAACTAACTTGAAACGAACGTCTTTCAAATTCATTAAAATATGCACTTTCAAAACCATACATGTTGACCTTTCGTGTTTTCTGAAGCGATAGCAAATCCGCAATACTTACACTTCTACTAAGTATATGTCCGAGTTACCATTGCTGCGTAAAGGTAATTTGTCACATCAGCATACACAAATTAAGAAGTAAACTCGAGAAATATTTAAGTTCGAACTCTTAAGCTTCCATATGGCATATGTAAACAATGTAGTTCGGAGCGTATTCAAGCGCGCGCATGACGTCATTCTGTTTCGGGCGGAGTCATTTCTGAACATGCTATTGTAATTTTGTATGTCATTTCTTAAAACCAGTTAAAATGAATGGACCTGAATAAATGTTTTAGCATGCAAGATAAATATGATATTACGTTCTCGACTTTCGACATGAACTTAATCTGACTCACAAAAGGCTCGACAAATATCAAATTTCACAACCTCGTCAGCTAAAGTTCCTATCTTAAGTCGAAGACGTAATATTCTCTATATCAAATGTTGTAAAAATCTCTCTATCTGGTAAAAGCACTCTTCGATGTTTGCACGGTTCATTTACCTGACGCTTTGTTCATTCGTAGTCTGTTCTGAGATTTAGAACATCTAGGTTGTATAAATATAACTCTATCTGATGAAAGGACACTTAAGTGTTTGCAAGATTAACATGTTGATTTGAATCTGCACTTGTCAAATATAGTTCGTTTTCCTGAAGCGTATCTCATTTGTAGTCACTTATATGAAAAGGAATTATCTATGTAAGTCACCTTTCCTTATTTACAGAAATTATATTAACACGATTAATTAATCCTTGAAAATGACTGATGTAAAGTATGTCATTCCTTTCACAATATATAACTGCATATGGACTGTTTATCCCCCATAATACCTCGCGAAATATCCGTTTGGTTCTACAGTATGGAGAGATGATATGCATATTGTATGACCCTCGTCCAGCTATATAAATATCACCTTTTCTGTCTACTGCCAGACTTCGCGGGGATATCAGATCATCATGTTTATATACATGCTGTACAGTACCGTTAAGATCCATACTTGTCACACTGTTGTTGCCTTCATCTGATATATATAGTGTGTTCTGGTCCGGACTTAGTGCAATGTAACATGGCTCTTCAAACAATTGTTGTCCATCTTCATCTAATGATATAATTTTTAATATTTGTCCATCTAAATCAATGACTTTTACAGAGCCAGGATTCAGAAAAGAGACAATCAATGTGTTTTTAGTATAAACAATACCACAACAGTCACCACTAATGTTCACTTTCTTCACTATAGACAATGTCTTACCAACCTTTATGAATACAAGTTTATTGTCACATAAAACGACAATCTGCTCTTGTTCTACACGAGTTATATCCCATGGCCGTGTAGCTAGTTTTATACAGGATATAATTTTGTTATTGTTAACATCAATTATCTTAACACTATAAGTAAGACAATCAACCAAAGATAGCATGTTGTTTTCTAACATTACTCCACCTATGATCCAGCCGTCATCACTTGTATTTGTAGAATGGCGGGTATTGACTTCACCAATATGGTTCACTGATACCCAAGGTAGAAGTCTTCTAAAAGAACATTTATTTATTTGTGGTTGTTTGTCCTTATTACCAGACATCTCTTCAAGGTCAGTAGACATAGGAAATGCACAATGTAGACGACGTGATCTGATCACTTGTTTAAATCGTTGTTTGATCATATTACAAGACATCTCGTCATGGTAAGCAGACATATGAGTTACACTAGGTAAACGAGGTGGACTGATCACTAATGTTGTATTACTAGACATCTCTTCAAGGTCAGCAGACACAGGATATGGACAATGTGGACAACGTGAACTGATCAATGATTTACGTTGTTGTTTGTCCATATTACTAGACATCTCTTCAAGATCAGCAGGCAAAGGAGATGGACAATGTGGACAACGTGAACTGATCAATGATTTACGTTGTTGTTTGTCCATATTACTAGACATCTCTTCAAGATCAGCAGGCAAAGGAGATGGACAATGTGGACGACGTGAACTGATCAATGATTTACGTTGTTGTTTGTCCATATTACTAGACATCTCTTCAAGATCAGCAGGCAAAGGAGATGGACAATGTGGACAACGTGAACTGATCAATGATTTGCGTTGTTGTTTGGCCATATTACTAGACATCTCTTCAAGATCAGCAGGCAAAGGAGATGGACAATGTGGACGACATGAACTGATCACTAATGTTGTATTACTAGACATCTCTTCAAGGTCAGCAGACACAGGAGATGGACAATGTGGACAACGTGAACTGATCAATGATTTACGTTGTTGTTTGTCCATATTACTAGACATCTCTTCAAGATCAGCAGGCACAGGAGATGGACAATGTGGACGACGTGAACTGATCACTGATTTACGTTGTTGTTTGTCCATATTACTAGACATCTCTTCAAGATCAGCAGGCACAGGAGATGGACAATGTGGACAACGTGAACTGATCAATGATTTACGTTGTTGTTTGTCCATATTACTAGACATCTCTTCAAGATCAGCAGGCACAGGAGATGAACAATGTGGACGACGTGAACTGAGCACTGATTTATATTGTTGATTGTCTATATTACTAGACATCTCTTCAAGGTCAGCAGACACAGGATATGGACAATGTGGACAACGTGAACTGATCAATGATTTACGTTGTTGTTTGTCCATATTACTAGACATCTCTTCAAGATCAGCAGGCACAGGAGATGAACAATGTGGACGACGTGAACTGAGCACTGATTTATATTGTTGATTGTCTATATTACTAGACATCTCTTCACGGTCAGCAGGCACAGGAGATGGACAATGTGGACGACGTGAACTGATCACTGATTTACGTTGTTGTTTGTCCTTTATTACTAGTTATCTCTTCAAGGTCAAAGGCACATGAGTTAAACTAGGTAAACGAGGTGGACAACCCGCTCGATGTGAACTGATCACTTATTTACGTTGATGTTTGTCCATATTACTAGACATCTCTTCAAGGTCAGCAGACGACACACCAAACATGATAGACACTGCTTCGGTCGATTTGGTATCATTGCCCCTTACAGCCTGGACCTCTACAAATGTAATTTGTCCATGGGAATCTAAAATCCGATTAGTCTCGGACCTACACTTCTTAAACAAACAGCATCACGTCATCCTTCTTTTTCAATGCAATTTTCTTCGTAAGAAGCTGAGTTGAGATCGGTGATATCGTTAATAAACTCTACTCTACTTGACAATGTTGTGTTTGATGTTAGCACAAACAGAAAAGCAGCATTCCTCATGGATTTCAAATTAGTATTCAATTAATTTCAAATAATTTCCCTGTTTTTTTAGTACACAAACTTTCTTCACACGAAGTAAACTTCTGTTTTGGTATGTTTTCTTCTTCTTATTACTGATGGTGTCGAGATAATGCAGCCGTTTTGCGTATCTTAGTTCAAGGGTCACATAGGTGTCAATAAAAGAAACCTGCGTGTTCCTCTTTATCTTCACCTTTACTTGGGTCACAGAGAATACCAGTATTGAAGGCAAAGATGTGTACCTGACTCCTCCCAGATACCTGCATGGCGGACAGGACTTACTGAAATAAACAAAGAATGACATTTTAAATTACACAAATGTCAAGTGTCATCTTATCATTAGTGTATTCGTACTTTTAAAAAGAAACGAATCCTTTTTAAAACAAACATCCCATTTATACGAGAACAAAATACGTATATAGTTTTTTGTGTTCGTAGGTAACACACATGAAACAATTAATAACCTATGACATGGACGTGTATAAGACTAATCTACGTCCCTACATATGATACTTTCCGAAATGGTCCCAAATTTATGAGAGATTTCTTCTTCTCCGTATGAGATTTGGGAGGTTATCTGTTACTCTGCAATAGCCAAGGATAATAATTAACGAATGTTTTGATTTAATCAGTTTCCTAAATGTAAATCGTATATATAAACTATCTATAGTTGGTAGCTTTTTCCGACAACAAAATTAACAACATATTTAAGACCATAAATTGATATAAAGGTAATTGACTAGACGATGATAATGTTCATGTCATGTTTATTGTATGATCACAAAACGTTTTGAATTTGTTTTGCTGTCGTCTTTTATAACGAACAAACATCAATAAAGTAAAGACTTTATGAAAATTTAGAAACAAATTTATTATGAACGAGGTTTAAACGTGAGTGCCATGATGACCCTTAATCGAGCACGTGCAATGTCGGATAGAAGCAAATTTGTAACTTATAATATCGAGTGAAATTTGTACATTTACGCCGATTACTGATGCAACCGGACGACTGCCTTTTTCAACCAGTCAATGGCTGGAATAAGTTATGTAGGGGGTCACAATTATGCTTAATCTTTTTCCTTATACAGACGAGATCGGACGCATCTGCAGCAGACGACTTAGAAAAATATTTAAGCCAAAGGGACAATTGCTCCTTATGAACATTTTATCCTTTTTCAGCAATATCTGATCAATAATTCTACTTTCATTTACAGATATGTTATCTTCTTGCCAAGTTGTTTTCAACGTCGTCTTCTGCATATGTTTTGTATGTGAGTTAATCATCTTGATATCATACAAATGAACAATACGGTCCTGAATCGATCACCTAGTGTTATGCCTTAGTAGCAAATATGTAACTTCTGAATTTGGGGGAAATTTGATTAAGGTGGGAATGAAACTTCAAGGAATGGTCATAGGTAATAAAATGCCTTAAAAGAAAATGACATTTGTTATAAGGCATTGAATCTTCGAAAACATTGAAAGGGAACTACCAACGGAACATTCTTGTGGAGCTCCGTTGATATCGATCAAGTGATTCAGAAGGAGATGCTTATTTAAGCTATAATTTCATTTAACATTCTTATGTCTCCGGACAACTATGTCTTCTAACAAATCAACGCAGCTTCAACGATTTATGTAGCGGACTATTGAGGGAAAAGTTCTTCTAATTATCATCAAAATGTGATAATAGAAGAATAGAATTATAAGTTGTGTACACTTGCCCCTTATCTAAATCCGCCTGGCAGTGTTTTTCAACGAATCACTATTTTGTTTTACAGCACCTAAGACACATTTCTACAAAAATATCTTCGAATTTCGACACAGTGATTAAGAGGAAAAGCGTTTTAAAAGTTTCGGCATTTTATTTCATTTTCTGATGCCGCAGCATTTAATGTTAGAGATATTATTGAAATCTTTCAACAATTTTAAAAGAGGACGTACATCGGACGGACAGTGACTGATCACAATAGATCACGTATCCCCTTCGACTTGAAATGTATCTAAAGATAAGTGAAAGCATATCATTAATGGTCAAATTTTAACTTTAATTAGTTAAGATATTGTATGTATCTAAAACTAATTGTGAAAGAAAATGCTCACACAAAACTTTGAAAGATAAACTAAAAGTTCTGTCACTCTGGCATTACAGATTCATTTACTATCCCATTCTTTCAAACAAGGAATTTTAAGCAGATAACTTCAACATGAGAAAAGCAGGATACATCTTAATGAAAGAAAGTGCAATTCTGAGATCAAATGCAAATCTTAGTGGGAAAAGCAGAAATTTATCACCATGAGAAATTACTGTTTTGTCCTTAATCTGTAATAATTTGTCGCCTGTTTCCGATACATAAGAAACAGTATGTCAGTCGTATAGGGTTAACACCATTTATATGTAAATTCTTTCTGACACCTCTGCAGCAGACACATTTTGAAAACATTATGACAAAAGGAAATATTGCTCATAATGAGCAATTTCCGCTTGCGTTAGTTATGAGAAAGTCTGTCTGGGAATATACTAGGGCTCGGAAAAAAATAACCTTTTCCCACAATGTTATTTAAAACGTATTTTATATATGAGTTTAATGTGTCACATGTTTCTTTATCAGGGACAGATCAGATATATTATATGTTTAACTCACTGTATGAGTGTAAAATAAATATATGTTTATGTCTTTAGAAACTCAAATTTAAAATAAAACATACTTATATACATAAATGTGTTTTGATAATTTTGATATAAACACTTTTAAAGATAAGGACATACGATTTAGAATGTTTTGTTTAGTTGGCCATGTATAGTAATAAACGAGTTGATGAATAAGCCATAAGTATCTAGGTCGAACTGTTCATCGATGAGTTTCAACTTTGTTGAAATATATCTTATATCCTTTGTGTAATGCTTGTGTAACTAAACGACATATTAAACTAATTTTCCCATAAATTTGTCAATCCTAGTTGGTTTAATGACATTTAACTGTTGTATGCCAAATTTTCCCGTTTCTCGATAATCAGTTACGGCATCGATTTCTGGCATATACAATATGTTGATAACAATTATAGGATGTGTGCGATATTGCTTATACACCTCACTGTGATCAAATTTTCATTGTTTCCCAGTGTTATCAAAAGTTGTCTTAAAGGAATGCATCCATGACGGTCTGTTACCGTTAAAAGGTTTACTGCTATTGTTGTCATTACTCAACATAGAGTCAGTCATCTATATAATCTGGCATTGATATCTTTATTGCATAAACACTTCGACGATTTTCTAATTGGCCACCATATAAAATATGATAACATGCGACATATTAAATCAATAAATCTAAAGTTTGGTAATTTTATATTGTACACACCGATCTATCGATTTACAGAAAGAAAACACGTTTGCATGTACAAAATCATTCATGCGGAACGGTAGGTGCGAAATAAGCCTACGTTCTCGCGTTCCTCGTTCACGGCATGGTAGGTGTCCTATTTGGTAGGAATGTATTCTTCGTGGATTATCGTTTATGAAAAACATTAAATATGACAAGAATGAGCATTGCAGAACGCCCTCAAGCCGTTGGAATGATTCATGCCGACACCTCTATCAGACAGATATGTTACGCGTCGTTATAAAACGCACCATGCCACGCAGCTAAAAGCACACAGGTAATGCTTGCAGCAAACATCGTGCGAACACTCCAATGGCCTGCAAAAAGTCCGGATTTAAATCCGATCGAGCAGGTGTGGGACTTATTGAAGCGCAAGGTGCGTGCCCAGACGCTGCAACCAAATTTCAGGGAGCTCACGCGTGTTTTTCATCAAATTTGGGCGGCCAATCCACAAGAGTGTCTTCACAGATAAATTTAATCAATGAGGACAAGGTGCCTTGCTGTAATTGCCGCAGCAGGTGGACATACAAAGTATTGAAACGAAATCAAATACGACGTGATTTGATCTTGCAGTTTTTGTTTTAAGGGTGTCCATGTTAACACTCTCTGTTAAGTTTGTTCCCGTGATCAAATTTCAATTAAGTTTTGTTTTACATATTAGGAATAAATGGTATTAAACTTATATTTGGTTATTTGTATTTTTCACCGAAAGCTTTTCCATAAATATGATAAAAACTAGGTTGCCAAATAGAAATTCGTCGAAGTGTATTTAACAATTCCAGGCAGAGTGAAACGATCCTATAACTTTGGTATATAATGTATCGTAGTCCTCCTGTAGAACATGATCGTTATAAGTATTTCAACCAAAAAGAGCTCCAATATGTTCCTGATCGTTCAATGGTTGGTTACAAGTTAAATACATTATAATCAAAATGTCCTACGACAATTTGTTCAAACGATTACAAGCAGGTCTGTTCCATGGCACAGTTTATCAAAATACTTCTGTTATGCCAGTTTGTCAAAAACATTAGTTTAATTTTCATAGTTTTGACTTAAATCTTTAATCACAGTAAATTATAGATACATACAATATCGACAACGATTTAAGTTTTGCTTTGACCCTTAATGTTACACATTTACTGATTATATCACCTGATCCGAAGACTAGAGGAGATCTACTGTGACCGTTAAATGTAGTACGTCGTTCGTGGTACATTCAAATCTCTGAAACGACTAGTCCGAGTTCAACACAATTGTACAGGAAAATTTCTAAGGTGGCCCTCATCAAAGACTATTATTATTATTTGCAGAACTTTGGTTACGGAGGAATCAAAAATAAGGGAAGTATCAAAACTTAAAACATCCTTCCTCTGAATCCGCTTGGTGAATTCCGAGACAATCAGGAATAAATTTCCTTGGGTGACCATCTACAAAAACTGTCAACCATATTGATTGGTAGAAATATACGATAGTCAAGTGGATTCAGAAAAGGGGCAAAATGATTAAACTTTACATTTTAATTATTATGAAATATCTTCACTGCATTCAAGATGAATTGGTAGACATGATACCTTAGTGACCATTATACTATTTGTTCAAGCTTTATTTGTTGGCTGAAAGACATAGCAACCTGGCGGTATCACAAAAGGGATAACATAACTTATAGTTTCAAATCTCCTCCTTAATCCAAAACACCAATTATAATTTTAGTTCGACGATTTACATTCGATGTATATCTTTGGTTGCTGTGGCATCAGAAAGGAGGCAAGGCAATTGCCTGAAATTCTAAAATTCTTCTTCTCTTAATGAGCTTGTCGCTTTTCATAATCAGTTAAAAGAAAATTCTTTACATAAATTGTTCAAGGCATATGGTTTGGTTTTACAAAAGGGGCAAAATGAACTTAATTGTTCAAACAACATCTCTCCCTGAGCCACTGGACGGATATCAAACACATAGGAATACTCATTTGGTGATCATCATGGAAGATGCATTATTACAAAATGTCTTTTACTGTTAAGATATTTTATTTACATTGTCCACTCTTTGCAGTTTTATTCCCTCCTTAATCAAAATTTCCCAGATTAACAGTTACATATTTGCTACCTTACTATCACTCAGGATATCGATTTAGGACCATATTGGCCGTCTTGATTTTTAAACTCCATTAATTTCCGTAAATAGGTAGAACCTGAATGTATATATAATTGTTCAATGTCGGAAAATTTCCATTTTGATTTATCGGAATGCTTAGAGTCGAGCTATTTCATTTATATTATGAAAGTGCCTTGGGAACTCGCATAGCTTCTTAATTCCATGAGTCCTTGTGCACTTGTAGGATTGTTTATATAAAAAATATTGAGTTGGGTAACCACTAGTATAGAGCCTGGTCAGATGGCTAGCTGGCTCTAAACTGGTTACACTGGCTTTACAAAATAGGTTCCTGTAGCAAAAGGTTAAGGCTTTACAACTATTTTAATACAATTTTATTGACTACAAAGGATACACACAATATATTTGCAGAAAAACGTTTTGCATATATACTGGTATGTTTCCGTGAATAGCTTGGTTCTCTTGCTTTCTGCACTGATACAATATCCTTCTAGGCAGCTAATTATCTTTCCACATAGAAGTAATGAGCTCATTAGTTTTGAAGTTTACCCAACAATGAATTACGTCGAAAAAAAATAATGACCGGCCGGGATTCGAGCTCGAAAAATTCCTAGCTCGACATGCCTCGTCGTTACAAACAGCAGACAGGATGGACTCATTTAATCCAATACATTATCCTCATATAACGCGATACAGACATTAAGAAATATACACATACTCTTATTAACGATCAATGTGCACTCCTTTATAGCCAGGTGTTAAGTCATAACCGTTCTCGTGAGGCTTCTATGACGGCTAGATGTACATGTATAACGCCTAGATGTTAGACATAGACGAGTATGCTGCCTGCGTTCATAACGTGTGTCTGGAATATGTAGCCTGGTCCTGTATTCGTTATAAACGTTTCTAAAACCGTTGCGACACATATCAACACATATATTGTTTTCACCAGTTTATTTGAACAATTAATTGACTACGAACTATTACAGACATCTATCTGTCCACTATTATCTAAAAAAGATGACACTTACATGAGTGCGCTTTGGTTGTTGTATACATGTATATAGCGAGGTTTTACCACTCTAACCGACAAAAAGTGACCCTTGTATGAGTGTGCTTTAGTTGTTTTGTTCATGTTTATATGAATACTTGTCGACTCTAATCGAAAATATGAGACACTGACGTCAGTGTGCGTTGGTAGTTGTAAACACTGGTTAATTGATTTTTCACAAAGCAGGTATCTTGTCGACCGTTTTTAACTGTTTGATCCGAATGATATTTTCCCAAGTACGTGGTCAATTAATATCAACATTTCTTTTAACAATAGTTCAGGTAGAGCACAAAAACAGCATCGCTAGAAGAATGGCATATTGTTTGAATTAAGATTCTCAAGAAGTCTAAGCAAGAATGTCAGAAGGAGGTTTCATGCTTAAGTGCAGTCCGAAGTTTGTATCTTTTAATCCACCGAACCCGGGCGGTTAACATTTGTTTGGTAAATGGAGATTCTGGTACGATCCCCGCTCGCTTCGATCATAGTGAAGTACCTTTAGGCAATGCGTATATACTGGAACGTGTCGGAATTAAGCCTACGGGGTTAGTCTACCAGGTAAATGTGTGCAATAAAGCACATGATTAAGACATACCTTCACAATACATGGGTATATTTACATGGTGACACATGATTAAGACATACCTTCACAATACATGAGTATATTGACATAGTGACGCATGATTAAGACATACCTTCATAATATATGGGTATATTTACAGGGTGACACATGATAAAGACATACATTCACAATATGTGGGTATATTTACATAGTGACGCATGATTAAGACATACATTCCCAATATGTGGGTATATTTACATGGTGACACATGATTAAGACGTATATTCACAATATATGGGTATATTTACATAGTGACACATGTTTAAGACATACTTTCACAATATATGGGTATATTTACATAGTGACACATGTTCAAGACATACATTCACACTATATGGGTATATTGAACATAGTGACACATGAATAATACATACATGCACAATACATGGGTATATAGACATAGTGACACATGATTAAGGCATACATACGAGGGTCGTTCGGAAAGTGTTGAGACTATCTTTGGTTTTTAATGATAAGTCGGAAACAGTGAATAAAAATTCGCACATTGTATCTTTAAGTTATAATAACCTACTGAATGGTACAATTTTCATACAAATAACGCAATATATACATTAACAACAATACATAGAAAACGATATCTACAAGGTCCCCGACGCAGTAACGTCGTGTTCACGTAACGTCTAAACAATAATGCTGTTTTAATGCAATTCCTAATTTAACAATCGCCCGAACTACTGTACACATTTCGCATGTCTTTTCATCCACTTTTCAAATACAATTGTCTGTCAAAATTATGTGAGCAGTCGCTCCACAAATATAGCACAGATTTGCAATATCCTTCACAGTCATCCGCCGATCTGTATTAAGGTTACATAACCTCAACCTTTTCATCAACGGAAATATATGTGTTTGTACTTTGTACATGTTCTACCGTCACATAAACTTTCATTCTATCTGTCTACAAGTGCCCTGCTCACATATTCTCCGTTATAAGCCCTTACAACAGCTCCTTTGTTTCCGGTGGCGTTTTCCCGAGGTTGACCCAATTTTTTAATGAAAATCCGCTGTTCCTCTTTTGTTTGAGTCTACATTATGCGCTTAGTAAGTATGATTCTCTAGGTGCGTGTATTTAAAATATTACTTCCGTAATACTTTCAGCAAATGATGTTATGAATCAAGAATGACGTCATGTATATTTTACAAAGTTTCGCGCGTTTTTATTATGATTGTGTGTTCAATATAGTGCAGTGTAATCGAGTAATTTAGAGTTGCGCCGGGTCTTTACAACGCATGTTGCTATGGATACGAATATAAACATATGGCTGACATAACAATACTATAATCTGAACATGAGATTTTTAAATATAATATTCTTATACATGCTTAAGTTTCATAACGATTTGACAAAGGAACAGTGTTAATTGGACGTTGTCTCAAAACTTTCCGAACGTCCCTCGTACACACTATATGAGTATATCAACACAGTGATACATGGTGAAACATGATTAAGAGATAACTCCACAATACATAGGTATATGTACATGGTGAAACATGATTAAGACATATCTTCACAATATATTGGTATATTTACATAGTGACACATCATTTTCGTTGACAACACCTTTAGAAATTTAGAAACAATTTTACTTTCGCTGAAATATATTTGTCCTCTCAAACAGTTTTGACATCGAAGTAGGTCATACATGGGACAAAAGAGCTGCTTCGAAACCAAACTGTTTGCAAAGGTCATCAGCAATTTGCAAAATCGGCCTCTAGTTATAAAATAAGGGTTGTATATAGTTAATGTATAAAATGGCAACGCTTCAAGTTGATTTGATTGTTCACGAAGTTTTAAATGTGTGGCGATTACGTTCAAATACTTACATTATTTACTTAAATAACAGATTATGTTTTGTTATATCTATTCCCGAGATGATTCAAATTTGAAATGAGACTATCGATGACGAACAGTAATTATCCCGGTCGGTCGGATCACGGCGGCTAGCCGACCTATCAATGTGTTTTATAAATGTATATTCACCACTACTCGAGTATCACAGTAAGTTATATCACGGCAACAACCTGAAATACCCATGAGTTTTATGACTTTCTGTTAACCACTACTCGAGTATGACGAGTATCCTGGTTAGTCATGTCACGCAGGCTAGCTGACCTTCGCATGTGTTTTATAACTTTCTGTCAACCACTTCTCGAGTATGACGAATATTTAATTCAGTTCACGGCTATATGACCTACACAAAACACCCATTTGATAGCTTTCTGTCAACCAATACACGAGTATCCCGGTCAGTTATATTACGTCGGCTAGCTGACCTACCCATTTAATAGCTTTCCGTCAACCAATACAGCAGTATGACGAGTATCCCGGTCTGTTATATAATGGTGGCTAGCTGAAGTACCCATGTATTGATACCAACCACTACTCCAGTATGGCGATTTGGTAACTCAAATTGTCTTTAATAAATTTCGTGATACAGACGATATTGTGACACCTTATACCGGACAAGATTGTGAGAATATTAGAACATTACATTTTCAAGAGTATATTCAGATGGTCATGTCGGCAAGATCATTTTACAATGTGTCACTTTGCTCTCCCGCACAACACATTATATGTCCAAAACAGCCTGATGCTTTCCCACATGGACCTTATAAGTACATTTTCAATAAACAAATGAGGCTAATATTACAATGATTTTCATCGGAAACAAATATTTGACCGAATCATAAAAACATATCTTGCTCGAATGGACTCGACCTAACCAACAACGCATACATTTTTGCACTTTATTAGCCACGTCTATATTAATGAAGAGGTCGCCAACCTACCTTACAACAATTGTAGATGATTATTATAGCTCACTCTTAACGGCGACCCTGTTAGTTAATTGCACAAGGATCATTTACGAGCGAACTACATTATGTTTAGAAAGGTATTTCTCCATTGCCGTTATTGAGTCGCTTCAAGGATACATGTACGACTTGATATTGAAAAGGTAAGATCATGATCTAATCGCGCAGAGATGCAAGCTGATTGGGATATGTCTTGGTTTTAAAACACCGAAGCTCACTTTTCTTTTGACGTGGTCAATACTATAGCTTGAAACGACACCAGCGAGCGAAGAGACAGTCTTAAAAAAACGCATGTAATGAATCAACAATTAAAGTGTCATAGTTTATATGCGAACACATAAACAATGTCGTCTAATATTTAAAAATAAAAAGTATACCGGTAATCAGATCTCAGATATACATTGAGTCGCTGGTCTTTTTTATAGCTGCACAATGACTATAAATGATAGATGCTGTTGCGATGGTCACGCGGACTTGGCTGTCTGGGGAGGTAGTCAGTGATGGCTTGCTGCATGCGAGTCCCCGTCTGCGCGGGTGCGGCGCCCTTCATTGCGTGACGGGGGGATGGCGATATCTGAGTCATATACGAAAGATTTCCTCCCCGTCAGCTTGTGTTGGGGGTGTGGTTGGGGAGTCGCGTGAGAAAGCGTGCAGGGAGGCATAGCTGCGAAATCTCTCAGGCTTGTGGGACTTATTATGATAAGGGAGCCCATACACAAATATGCTCCAGTGTTGCAACTACGCAACAAAGTTCTATACCATGTAAATGTTTTATCCTGCAGGGCTGGCTCAGTGTGGGATATATGTATATATCGCTAGTTTTTATGGTTCCTGAAGGGCCGTTTTTGCTGGGTGGTGTGCATAGTGCTGGAGGTATTTTTTAAGCATAACTGCTTTAACCACACTGTGCTAATACACTGTAGAAGTTGTTTTATATTTTTTCATATTATTTTGTCCTTTAGGAATCAAATTCTTATTCTTTCATTTTCTAAGTCAGTGACTATTTATATAAACAGTTCGCCCTTAACCCGTTTACATGTGGTTAAGGGTTAACCAAATACCTTCACAACGGAGCCTGTGATTGGCTGGAAGCTGGATCTGGTTGACTCGTCTTTTGACATAGAATTAAGTGTGAAAGTCGAGCTTGACCAGAAAAGCGGATTGAAATTCGGCCAATCAGGGGCGCCGTTGTGGAGGAATGTTATGGAGTACTTTTTTGTCACTTCTATTTACTTTAAAAAAAATTCTCATCTTAAAGTTTTGCTATTAGATAATAATTTATCTTTAAAAAGATATGGTTTTTTTCAATAATACATAGTGTTTTATCACTTTTAGAGATAATAATATATATATACATGTTAGCCTTTTGCTAATCTACATCGGCTAAAGGGTATAAACTGGCTGGACGCTAAATATGGCCAAGCCGTCTTTCACCATAGATTTATGTGTGACGGTCGAGCTTGGCCGGAAAAGCGGATTGAAATTCGGCCAATCAGGGGCGCCGTTGTAGAGGTCTGTTAGGCAGTGCTTTTTTTGCACTTTTTTCATTTTACCTTTAGTTTTATCTATTGTTTGACAAACTATTTTAACTACACACACACTTATATACTTACATATAATAATATAAATATGAACAGAAAGCGGGATATACAACAATGCAAAATAAACAAAGAATATCAAAAGTCACATATATATCATGATAACAAATTTAAAAAATCCAAATATAGACTACCCCTATAAATAAAAAATAATTGGAGAGAGAACAATAGCTGCTCGCCAAATTGCTTAATGCCGATAGGCGAGGGTAAACAACCACATATGAAGAAGAAGCATATGTTGATAGACAACCCTCCCCCCCCCCCCCCCCCCCCCCGTGCTATAATAATCATTATGACGAATAGACCAATAACCGTGTTAAATGAACAATAAAGTTAGTGTGTAGTTTGCATGTTGAAATCATCTTTACAAACAATGTATTTTTTTTTTTTTTTTTTTTTAATATATAACTTTATTTGCCACGTGCATAGATATGTGAAGGGCGTGGCCATCCTCCCTCATACCTTACAGTAAATTTGTTTTAGTAGATCTATGTTAGAATATTAGGTTAATAGTATGAATCAATAAACCATGACCGCTGCACCAGGGGGTCAAACTTATAAAAGGTTTTTAAGTTTTACACGTGTTAATAAAGATATACATTTTTATGACGGGAAAAGGAAGCTTTAAAAGATAACAGAAAAACAAACAAACAAAAAATACAAAAACATGCATTTTTCTGTTTTTAATACGAATATAAGTCTATATCAGAAGTTAAGAGTGGTTTTGTAACATATATCTTACAATTGTCCAGCTTTCTTTATCTGATTCGGCTTGTCTTGTGGAATTGTAAATGTTCGAGGCTAAACGTAGTCGATTTGTTAGGGCATTATTTGAAGGTGAAATTAGTTTTGTTTTACACGAGTATATATAACGTTTTATTTCTAAAAACAAAATGTCCAGTTTAAAGTTGTTTTTACAAAACCCTAAGAGTATGTCTGAGCTTGTTATTTATATAGCTTGATCTAATCCCCTAATCTTATGTAAAATCATTTTCGCATTCATAGAAAAGATGTATTAGAGTCGAAACAATCTTAACAAACAATGTAGTTGCATGACATGCAACTGTTGTAGATCTGCGCCTCTGCAACAGAAGACCTTTGAAAACATTGTGATTTAACTTTCATTTATAGACGTTTACCTTATTTTTAATCAGATTTTGTCAAAGTTGCCACCAACATATTTGCTCTATGTGGGCAAGGTTTAAGAATTCGTAACAAACTAAGCAATGCTTATATAAGCTTTAAGCAATAACTGATTGCAATGTCACTGCCAGAATCTCTATCAGTTATTTTTCCTTTTTAAACCATTCACGTTCAATGTATACTTCCTAGAGACCTAACCAGTACGTGTGTGAAATAATGCTAGAACCTGGGACCTTTAGTTAGAGAGGCCGACGATCTACAATTGCACTACTGTCTTCTAACAGATAATGCAAAGAGGGCTTTCAGATTTATGCGAATGAAGTTAAAAGGCTCTAATGCGAACATGTATAAGTAAGTTATCAAGTAAGAACATGTACTTTCTTTATTATTGCAACGTTTGTTACATCAAATATTAATATACATTTGTAATTTAACAAGTATTAATCGATTATTTTCAACCGGCCACCATTGGCAAATAAGTCACCAAAATATAGATTTTTGCATTATCAAACATATTCTCATGATATATATATCATTTATTGCGATTGGATCTCAGTGTTTTAAATTGATCTGAAACAACGTTTTCAAAACCTATTCTAATCTAGCCTTATTAACCCTTCCCTCATAAATATGTGTATGCTTCCATCAGTGTTAATGAACAAATATATCTGATCGGTCTTGATATTTCCAATATGATAGACATAAACGTTTATTAACCCTTTCCAACATACAACAAATTTGCTTCAAAAGAATGAAAACTGCGAAATACTTCATAGATTAAAGAACAACTTAAAAGGAACAACTTGTGGCGAAAGGAGAATGTTCTCATTGTTCACATGTTATCCTTTTGTCGCAATGTTTTCGAAAGTCGTCTGCTGTAGAGACGTCATAAAGCGTTTGTATGTGGTAAAGGGATACATGAATAGATAGATAAAATATAGGAGGATTAATTGTTATGGGTATATAACACTACATGAGTCCATCCACGGTAAAAAGGTGCCAGCTGTATTTTGTAAACAGTGTATATCCACATATGTTTGTGCGAAGATTCTTTTAATGTGCCTAAGATCTTGTAAGACTTAACAGATGGCCAAAGTGACCTGAACCTACAATTGTTAGAAATGCCAAAGTGACCTGAACCTATAATTGTTAGAAACGCCAACTTGTATATTTTCCCATGAACGGGCTCAAATACATAAAAGGTAATAGAGAAGCACATTCCGATACTATTCATTGTTTTGTATCTGTGTTCAAAGATAACCTGATCCTTTCATTGTCTTACATATAGTTTTGGTTTAATTAGGGTTTACAGCCGTTTTCAGCATGTGTTCATTAATATCACGGCTATATCTACATGTAATACTTATCAATTATCCCTTGGTGGCAAAAATCTGCCAAGAAATATGCCTTACAAAAGGGCATTCAATTAAAGAGCAATCCATCCAAGAGCACACAACATAAGGCCACTCAACCAAATGGGACTTGACCAAAGGGTACTTAATCCAAGGGAACTTATTTGAAGGGCACTCCATTAAAGGGTACGCCACCAAAAGGCACTCCACTCAAGGGTACCGTACCAAATGTACATCACACAAGGAGACTTCACCAAATGGCACTCCAGCATAATTCCTTGAACCAACTTTTTACGAGTAAATAAGCAATGTCATAGCCTAGGAATACCGTTCAAAGCAGAACTCTAACAATATCATATCAGGTCAACTGTTAACCTGTTTACACATACAGATGCAGTGTGACGCGTTTGTAGCAGGTGGCGCTTGAAACCAGTGTAGAACTAGTGTTTACAACTCTTCCTTTAAGTGTAGATTTATTCGGAGAAATATCCTAATCACTGTACTGTGCCGTCTGCTGCAGATTCTTTCGGAAATATATTATAATCACTTACACTTTACCGAGATGTTTTCATTGTTGACTGCTGCAGATTCCATTTATGTAGGAGTAGGTCAACATTATCCAAACCAACAGTTGAATTATCATTGCCAATATTATCCGTTAACATTTAATATGTCCATAATGAATACATTACAAGTACATTTTTACAAATATTTCTATGTAGAATGTATTGTGGTACATATTCATCATGGGACAGTTCAACTTAAACTAACTATACATACATTTAACAGTTTATTGTGAACATATAATCGAAAGCGAACACGTACACACATCACTCGGTCCACTCTTATCGAAAAAAGGGGGCACTGACATGAGTCTGCATGTATATAGCTAGACCGGTTAAATGATCTATCATGAATGAAGTACATTGTCTAACGGTTTGAACTCCTAGATAAGTTTAACACACAAACAGCTTTGCTGTAAGAATGGCATATGGTTTGAGATAAGATTCGTAAACAGTCTAAGGACGAATGTCAAACGGAGGTTTCATACTTAAGAGCAGTCCGAAGTTTGTATTTTTTAATCTGCCATACCCGGGCGGTTAACATGGGTTTGATAAAAAATAGTCTCTAGTACGATTCCTGCTCGCTTTAGTCACAGTGGAGTACATTTAAGCAAGGTAGATATAATGGAAACTGTCCAAATTTAGCCTACGGGTTGGTCCAGTTATGTGTGCAAGCAAGCACATGATTAAGACATAAATTCACAATATATGGGTATATTTACCAAGAGACACATTATGTTCGTCGGCAACACAATTATAAATTAATTTAAAAACAACCTCATTTTATTTTTGCTGAAAATAAATATTTCTCTTACACAGTTTTGACATCAAATCAGGCCCCTCGTAAGAGAGAAGAGCTGATCTGCAATCAAACTATTGCAACAGTCATTAAGGAACTGCGAAATTGAACCCTAGTTTGCAAATAGTTAAAATGAAGGTTAAGCTGACTTAACCATGCGTTTTATGACTTTCTGTGAACCACTACTCGAGTGTGACGAATATCTCGGTCAGTTATATCACGCTGGCTAGCTGATCTATCAATGCGTGTATGATATTCTGTCAAACCACAACTCGAGTATGATGAACATCTCGGTCAGTCGCATCTGGCTAGCTAGCTGATTTTCCCATGTGTGTTTTGACTTTCTGTCAACCACTACTTGAGTGCGACGAATATCTACCAATGTATTTTATGACATTTTGTCAACCACTACTCGAGAATCATGAGTATACTGGTCAGTTATATCTAGGCGGATAGCTGACATACACATGTTATTAATGACTTTCTGTCAACCACTTCTCGAATATGACGAGTATCCCAGTCAGTGATATAACGGTGGCTACCCTTCCCATTTGCTTTATGAATTTCTGTCAACCACTACTCGAGTATCACAAATATATCAGTCAATTATATCACGGAGTCTAACTAACTTATTTATGTGTTTTATGAATTTCTGTCAACCACTTCTCCAGTATGTAAAAAAGGCCGGTCAGTTATATCACGATGGCTAGCTGACCTTCCCATGTGTTTTATGAATTTCTGTCAACCACTTCTCGAGTATGAAGAATATATTGGTCAGTTTTATCACGGCGGCGAGCTAATGTTCCAATGCGTTTCATGACATAATATCAATCACTACTAGAGAAAGACGATCTTTTGACCGAATCAGAATGCAATCTCTTATACGAAAGAACTTGACCTTACTAACAACGTAGATGATTATAATCACGCACGTTTAACGGCGACCCTGTTAGCTAATTGCATACATATCATTTTTGATCGAACTACATTAGGTTAAGAAAGTGATATCGCCAAAGCCATATGATTATCGGGTCGCTTCCATGATTCCTGTACGACAGGTAAGATCCTGATATGACCGCGCAGAGATAAAGGCTGTTTCGGATCTGTCTTGATTTTAAAACCCCGAAGCTCGCTTTTATTTTGACGATGTCAATACTATGGCTTAAAACGAGACTATAGATCAAAGGGACTATATGCAGTCTTACAAATACGAACTTGAGGGCACACATTATGGAAAGTCATGCATAAATGTATGTTCTTTCTTTTCAAATACCTTTGCAAGTCTTTTGCACCAGATTAAATTTAATTTAAGAAAGGTTTAGATAATGTAAGCGATTTTGGTCAGGACTATTTCTTAAACATAGATCGTTCCGACTCTCGTAATCAATTGGAGTTAAACGGTAATTCAGTTATATGACTGCGATTGATCCATCTAAAATGTATTTCCCGTCTTAAACAAGTTCCACTCACACAATATTCTGTTTAGGCATTTGACTATCTACCAACATGGCATATTAAGCACATACTAACAGGATACAAAGCGTGCATAATTAAACAAAATTAATTAAAATCTAACTTACAATTACTTATCCTGTATATAATCCAATTTTAATTCACATCTTCAGACATTCAATTTGTTTACAGCTTTACTATATCAATGGTGTAGACTTAGTATGTAATGCATCAACAATTACAGTTTATATGCGAACAAAAGATAATGTCGTCCAATATTCATTCAACAATATAAGTATATCGGTTATCAAATCTCAGATACACCTTGAGGTTTGATCTTTATGTTGAGTCTTTGGTCTTTATTAAAGCTGAACAATGGCTATAAATGATTTATGAAAATTAAGTATATGTTAATTAATATAGAAAATGATTCAAGCCTACTGTTTACTTTGATTTACCTTTTTTGTGAGACAACCCTCTTCTACACACACACTAGCACCAAATTCGTACTTGTTATATTCATTATGACTAATAAACCAAAAAACATGATAAATGAACTTTAAAATAAGTGTGTAGTTTGCAAGTTGAAACAATCTTAACAAACAAGGTTGTTGCATGACATAGCTTTAACACTATCACACCCTTGTAAATACTGTCTGACGCCTCTGCAGCAGTCGACTTTTGAAAACATTGAGACGAAATGAGAAAATATTCATTATGAGCAATTACTTCTTTGGCCGCAATTATTTCACTTTCATTTATAGAAGTTTACCATATGTTTAATAAGATATTTTCGAAGTCGATACCTTCATATTTGCTATATGTCGGCAATTTTTAAGTACGGGTAACAAATCAAGCAATGCTTATATAAGCGTTAAGCAATAACTGATTGCAATGTCACTGCCATAATAAGTATATAAACAGTTTACTATCGTGATTGGACGTACAATCAGTCTTTCAAAACGATCTGGAACAACGTTTTCAAGACTTATTGAAATCCAGCATTATTAACCCTTCCCTCGTTAATTTGTGTATGCTTTCATAAGTGTTAATGAATACATCTGATCGATTTTGATATTTCCAATAGGATATATATATATATATACCGTGTGTTTCCTTTTACAACATACAACAAATCTGCATAAAAAGAATGAAAACTACGAAACCTGAAAGAAGAATTTACTTCTTGTTAACATTGTATCCTTTTCCCGGAATGTTTTCGGATGTCGTCTGCTTTAAAGGCGTAACAAAGGGTATGCATGTGGTAAAGAAATACATAAATAGTTATACATATACAGGAAAGTCACAAAATGAGATTGTACAAGATTGTTTAAGAGAGGTAGCATATTTAGCTTAACTTAGTTCATTTGAGTGGAAGTCTAAAAAGGAAAGCTGATCATTTATCTAGGTGGTACTTGAGTTAAAATCATGCTAATGAGTTTTATTCATTAACACAATATTATCAGTTACAAGAATACATGGTAGACTTTGATTTGTTTCGCTTTCAACAAACATGGTAAAGGATTATTTTGTAACTTCATATAAACAGACTAGATGTCTGCATTAAGAAAAGACCTGAATGTTTCTATGCTGAGGGCACTTTCAACAATTGAGGGTGCAGTTGGAAACTTATATACTTTTTAGCATCTACTTTAAGTTATTCATTGTTCCTTCAAATTCAGAGACCTTAACATTATATGCACAGTTCTTAAGTAGAAGTATGAATTCTTCTCAGTCTTTTAAGAATTATATCAGTGGTGATTAAACTATGCATTTTCTGATAGGATTTGGCTTTATTTTGCATCTGTGTTTGGGCTTGCGGGTTAGTGTTTTGTTGGAATATTATATGATACTAAATGGTTAATTTGATATTTCGGTATTGAAATTTTAATTTGTATGTACACAACTAGATTTCTTGCAAATGGACAGATTATATTCATACATTGAAATGTCTTCTTAGTTCTTTATTGTATCCGTTCATTAATAAGAAAAGCGATAATTGGAAGGTTTTCAGGAATACTAATATTTAATAATAAGTTAATATGCATACTTTCTCTGATTCGTCATACGATTAATGGTATTCACATATCATTGCTAAACTTTATGCTGCAAATTGATTGGTTGTTTGGATTATATCCCCATTCACCTTTACAGTATTATTCACAGTTGAATTGACATCGACAAAGCAAGACGTATCGAAAAGTGTGAAACAAACCAAACGCCCGCCCAATTTCAGTTCTTTTAATGGTGTGTTTATGTTGTTCGCATTTAAAATGTTGTCAGCTCGTTGTTATAACAACTTATGTTACATTTTGTTCACATTCCATGTTCATGTATTATTGATATACACATATGATACCGTCAAGCTCATTATTGAATTTAAAGTTAATAGGGTATGTGGATATGCATGCATAGATATATATTTCGAAATAAATTTATACTATTAGATGCATGGTATGTGTATGTGTGTGTATGTATATGTATATGTATATATTTATATATATATATATATATATATATATGGGTATATGTATGTGTAATTCATATATATGTTTGTGTATGTGTATATATGTATAGATATGGTTGTAGAAAATGTATATACTTCTCAAAACTTCGGGTGTTTGTTATATGACAGAGAAAAAATCATTTATAATTGCTGAAGTGCATAAGTATATGTTAGAATATGAGTTATGAGATATCTGTGAAATCAGTGAGCTTTCAGATTTTCCTACATGTGTAATGTGTTTTGTTGAATATCATATGAAACTAAATGGTTAATTTGATGATTCGGTATTGAAATTTTAGCTAGATGGACACAAATAGTTTCTTGCAAATGTATTTAATGATTTTTATCCGTGTTCAAAGATTACCTGATCACTGCATTGTCTTAAACATAGTTTTGGTTAAGTTTTATCAGGGTTTACTGCTGTTTTTAACGTGTGTTCATTAAAATCATGGCTACATCTAACACTTATCCACTATCCCTTGGTGGCGAAAAACTGCAAAGAAATACCACGATGTCTTCTGGATAAATTGTCGGAACTTCAGGTAATATGATGACACCGATGCGTAAGTCATTATACTATCCCCACCACCCTGAGAGCCAAGGAGTGAAGCCTTTACTACTATTCTAAATGTAATTGGTATGATGCAACCAGGGATATATTCCTGGTCTACCGCTTTAACTACTACCAAACGGAGATGGTTAATTGTGTAATACAATTAATTGAATGACATGGTTAATTATGTAATACAATTAATTGGATGACATGGTTTATTCTGTAATACAATTAATTGGATGACATGGTTAATTCTGTAATACAATTAATTGGATGACATGGTTAATTCTGTAATACGATTAATTGGATGACATGGTTAATTCTGTAATACAAATTAATTGGATGACATGGTTAATTCTGTAATACAATTAATTGGATGACATGGTTTATTCTGTAATACAATTAATTGGATGACATGGTTTATTCTGTAATACAATTAATTGGATGACATGGTTAATTCTGTAATACAATTAATTGGATGACATGGTTTATTCTGTAATACAATTAATTGGATGACATGGTTAATTCTGTAATACAAATTAATTGGATGACATGGTTAATTCTGTAATACAATTAATTGGATGACATGGTTTATTCTGTAATACAATTAATTGGATGACATGGTTAATTCTGTAATACAATTAATTGGATGACATGGTTAATTCTGTAATACAATTAATTGGATGACATGGTTAATTCTGTAATACAATTAATTGTATGACATAGTTGATTGTCTTTTACAATAGAATGACGTTCTTTAACGCCGCTTTCCATAACATGATCAGTTACATCAGGTTTGAAATATATTAAACAATATTTTGATCTGGCTATTTCGCTATCTTACTCTACCGACACAATAATCTTTCCTGAAAACTTTGCACATGTACCGTTTTGATTAATTTGTGGAATATAAATGAGGCCTATCCAAAAAATGATTTTCGTCGATAAGAATGAATGAGCTGAGCTTCAAACTTACAATCCCCGAATCGACAGGCCTTGTCGTTACCACAGGGACTTGCTCCTCTAAAAATAGATATGACCTACTCTATGCATAGATATTAACATTTGTTCTCCCTACGTATGTTAATTCCTTTGAAATATTGTGAATTCGCCAAAAGTACAACAACCTGGACCAAAAACGAAAGTACCTGCTATCGACATTTCGGAATAGTTCTTTTTTTTTAATTGTCAGTTTTATTGCGATAAAAAGAACGTTAAAATAATCTTCGAAATTGTTCGTATTTCTTCGCTGCTATAATTAGCCGTGATATTGCGATTATGTTCTGCTCAACGGTCGTACCATTTAAAAAGGGGATGACTTGGGAATAAAGAAGAAATACGATATTATGAGCATTTATCGCATGCATCAAAGCTTTACCTGGTTTATGTCCATGTTATCTCTCTTTCCCATGATGAGTTTTCTTGAAAGTTATCATAATAACACTGACCATTTAGCAGCGAAAAAAACAGTATCATTCCGAAATGTTTCTTGGAAAAAAAATCGCAATATCACTGATTATAACTGCAACTAAAACAACTGAACCATTCCGAAATGTCGATAGAAGTACTTTCGTTTTTGGTCCAGGTTGTTGTCCTTTTGGCAAATTCGCAAATATTTCATAGGAATTAACATACGTAGGGAGAAAAAAACACGTTAGTTTGGTATAGTTCGATAGAAAAAAGCATTATTGATTGATTCCCAACTTCAAACTCATATTTATTCGAATACTTTGAATAAAATGAGTTGAAGCGAGGCGACCCCGAAAACTGTGTCCACCCATGTTAATATCTATGCATAGGTCTATTAGTAGAGGAGCAAGTCCCTGTGGTCGTTACCATCAGTTATCAGAGTGCAGTCTTAGACTCAAATACAAAATGCCCAACATCCCGGCACGCGAAACAGATCTTCGGAGGTATTCACATACATATTATTCCGATTAATGATATACTTGTATAGCCATGTGTTTCATCATAACCATTATTTCGATTAATGATATACTTGTATAGCCATGTGTTTCATCATAACCATTATTTCGATTATTGATATACTTGTATAGCCATGTGTTTCATCATAACCATTATTTCGATTAATGATATACTTGTATAGCCAGGTGTTTCATCATAACCATTATTTCGATTAATGATATACTTGTATAGCCATGTGTTTCATCATAACCATTATTCCGATTATTGATATACTTGTATAGCCAGGTGTTTCATCATAACCATTATTCCGATTAATGATATACTTGTATAGCCAGGTGTTTCATCATAACCATTATTCCGATTAATGATATACTTGTATAGCCAGGTGTTTCATCATAACCATTATTCCGATTAATGATATACTTGTATAGCCATGTGTTTCATCATAACCATTATTTCGATTATTGATATACTTGTATAGCCAGGTGTTTCATCATAACCATTATTCCGATTAATGATATACTTGTATAGCCATGTGTTTCATCATAACCATTATTTCGATTATTGATATACTTGTATAGCCAGGTGTTTCATCATAACCATTATTCCGATTAATGATATACTTGTATAGCCATGTGTTTCATCATAACCATTATTTCGATTAATGATATACTTGTATAGCCATGTGTTTCATCATAACCATTATTCCGATTAATGATATACTTGTATAGCCAGGTGTTTCATCATAACCATTATTTCGATTATTGATATACTTGTATAGCCAGGTGTTTCATCATAACCATTATTCCGATTAATGATATACTTGTATAGCCATGTGTTTCATCATAACCATTATTTCGATTATTGATATACTTGTATAGCCATGTGTTTCATCATAACCATTATTCCGATTAATGATATACTTGTATAGCCAGGTGTTTCATCATAACCATTATTTCGATTATTGATATACTTGTATAGCCAGGTGTTTCATCATAACCATTATTCCGATTAATGATATACTTGTATAGCCATGTGTTTCATCATAACCATTATTTCGATTAATGATATACTTGTATAGCCATGTGTTTCATCATAACCATTATTCCGATTAATGATATACTTGTATAGCCAGGTGTTTCATCATAACCATTATTTCGATTATTGATATACTTGTATAGCCAGGTGTTTCATCATAACCATTATTCCGATTAATGATATACTTGTATAGCCATGTGTTTCATCATAACCATTATTTCGATTATTGATATACTTGTATAGCCATGTGTTTCATCATAACCATTATTTCGATTAATGATATACTTGTATAGCCATGTGTTTCATCATAACCATTATTTCGATTAATGATATACTTGTATAGCCATGTGTTTCATCATAACCATTATTCCGATTAATGATATACTTGTATAGCCATGTGTTTCATCATAACCATTATTCCGATTAATGATATACTTGTATAGCCATGTGTTTCATCATAACCATTATTCCGATTAATGATATACTTGTATAGCCATGTGTTTCATCATAACCATTATTTCGATTATTGATATACTTGTATAGCCATGTGTTTCATCATAACCATTATTTCGATTAATGATATACTTGTATAGCCATGTGTTTCATCATAACCATTATTTCGATTAATGATATACTTGTATAGCCATGTGTTTCATCATAACCATTATTCCGATTAATGATATACTTGTATAGCCATGTGTTTCATCATAACCATTATTCCGATTAATGATATACTTGTATAGCCATGTGTTTCATCATAACCATTATTCCGATTAATGATATACTTGTATAGCCATGTGTTTCATCATAACCATTATTTCGATTATTGATATACTTGTATAGCCATGTGTTTCATCATAACCATTATTTCGATTAATGATATACTTGTATAGCCATGTGTTTCATCATAACCATTATTTCGATTAATGATATACTTGTATAGCCATGTGTTTCATCATAACCATTATTTCGATTATTGATATACTTGTATAGCCAGGTGTTTCATCATAACCATTATTTCGATTATTGATATACTTGTATAGCCAGGTGTTTCATCATAACCATTATTTCGATTAATGATATACTTGTATAGCCAGGTGTTTCATCATAACCATTATTTCGATTAATGATATACTCGTATAGCCAGGTGTTTCATCATAACCATTATTTCGATTATTGATATACTTGTATAGCCAGGTGTTTCATCATAACCATTATTTCGATTAATGATATACTTGTATAGCCAGGTGTTTCATCATAACCATTATTTCGATTAATGATATACTCGTATAGCCTTGTGTTTCATCATAACCATTTTTTGGATTAATAATATACTTGTATAGACTTGTGTTTCTACATAACCATTAGTTCGATTAATGATATACTTGTATAGCTAGGTGTTTCACTATAACCATTATTTCGATAAATGATATACTCGTATAGCCAGGTGTTTCATCATAACCAATATTCCGATTATTGATATACTTGTATAGCCAGGTGTTTCATCATAACCATTATTTCGATTAATGATATACTTGTATAGCCATGTGTTTCATCATAACCATTATTTCGATTATTGATATACTTGTATAGCCAGGTGTTTCATCATAACCAATATTCCGATTAATGATATACTTGTATAGCCATGTGTTTCATCATAACCATTATTTCGATTATTGATATACTTGTATAGCCAGGTGTTTCATCATAACCATTATTTCGATTATTGATATACTTGTATAGCCAGGTGTTTCATCATAACCATTATTTCGATTAATGATATACTTGTATAGCCAGGTGTTTCATCATAACCATTATTTCGATTAATGATATACTCGTATAGCCTTGTGTTTCATCATAACCATTTTTTGGATTAATAATATACTTGTATAGACTTGTGTTTCTACATAACCATTAGTTCGATTAATGATATACTTGTATAGCTAGGTGTTTCACTATAACCATTATTTCGATAAATGATATACTCGTATAGCCAGGTGTTTCATCATAACCAATATTCCGATTAATGATATACTTGTATAGCCAGGTGTTTCATCATAACCATTATTTCGATTAATGATATACTTGTATAGCCAGGTGTTTCATCATAACCATTATTTCGATTAATGATATACTTGTATAGCCAGGTGTTTCATCATAACCATTATTTCGATTAATGATATACTCGTATAGCCTTGTGTTTCATCATAACCATTTTTTGGATTAATAATATACTTGTATAGACTTGTGTTTCTACATAACCATTAGTTCGATTAATGATATACTTGTATAGCTAGGTGTTTCACTATAACCATTATTTCGATAAATGATATACTCGTATAGCCAGGTGTTTCATCATAACCATTATTTCGATTAATGATATACTTGTATAGCCTTGTGTTTCTACATAACCATTATTTCGATAAATGATATACTTGTACAGCCATGTGTTTCATCCTAACCATTTTTTCGATTAATGATATACTTGTATAGCCAGGTGTTTCATCATAACCATTATTCCGATTAATGCTATACTTGTATAACAAGGTGTTTCATCATAACCATCATTTCGATTATTGATATACTTGTATAGCCAGGTGTTTCATCATAATCATTATTTCGATTAATGATATACTTGTATAGCCAGGTGTTTCATCATAACCATTATATCGATTAATGATATACTTGTAAAGCCTGGTGTTTCATGATAACCATTGTTTCGAGACTCCCAAGGTGCTTGTATGTCTAGATGTTGAACCACAGGGGGAAGCAAGCTGATATGGATATATGTTTGGTCGCAAAACCCCGAAGGTCAGTTTTCGTGTGACATGTCCAATATTATAGTTGAACATATGATCAGCTGTCAGCGAGTGACGAATGGGTATACAGTGTAACAAGAGCGAACTTGGGTGCATAATTCATGTTAGATCACGCATATATGTTCATAATCAAGTTTTGTCCATATGTATTTCAAAGTCGAGTTCACTAGATTCAGTGATATTTCAGATATCAAAAAGATAAAGGAACACGTGTAGGTTCATAGTCTGATCTATTCGTTAAGTACATGGTTAACAAACTTTTCAGCTAACAAAATGATATAGATAATGAATTACTAAAGCCACATTATTTAAGCTATTGATAAATGCCCCATTATCCAATCATTATAACTTAACGTTTAAATAACTTTACCGTAGCAACTCTATATAAAAGTTTAAATTGTTAAGGGTTAACATAAGCGAATACAATAGACGAAATGGTATATTTTATAAACATTGAAAGGATCTACGTCATGTGAGCTCTCCAATTTCAATACATGTTGAAGTTTGATATTTAATTATTTCAGCGCAAATGGCAATGTTAAGGTTTAGGTTTTTTTTGCAAACAATACAGATTTAGGCGAGTCAGCTGTCTCATCTAAAATCAGCATTGGTTGCCTTTTAGTTATCAAAATAGTCCAAAACTTGTATTACATGAGACATGGAGACGCCCTACGTTGAACATGAAAGATTCGGCTTTAAACAATTCGGCGCTGAAAGAGTTAAGTCAATTCATAATGTCTCTCCCGGTTACGAAAATGTTTTATAGCATGCGGGTATGTGCATCTGGGATTTTAATTTCTCCAAAACTAAGTTTCAGCAGATTCATTTTTGTCGCACATATTGTTTAAAAGTATTCATTTAACAGTTATGCAACTTTACAGGAATGTTTGTAAGCATATACAGTTGTGCACCTGTCCTCAAGCGTATTGCGTTATGTAGGATTTACCATGCGCCAGTTGAATTAACATATACAATACCGTTTAAATTGAATGTTCACATAATAAATGAATGACAAGGTCTGTTGAATATATATATTTATATGTGAACTCATTATGTACGGTACTTATCGTGCGACAGTTTAATTGACATTGCCTTTATAGCCCGTTTAATGTTAGCACACATTAATTTCCGAATGTGTAATACTCATTTAGGACCACCAAGTACTTTGCTTGTGAAACACTCCATAAGGACAACCAAATACTTTGTATGTGCAACACTCTTTAAATACCGCCAAGTACTTTGTATGTTCAACACTCTATGTGGACCACCAACTACTTTGTATGTGCAACACTTCTTAAGGACCACCAAGTACTTTGTATATTCAACACTACATAAGGACCATCAACTACTTTGTATGTGCAACACTCCTTAAGGACTACAAACTACTTTGTATTTGACTCCTTAGGACCACCAAGTACTTTGTATGTGCAACACCCCTTAAGGACCACCAAGTTCGTTAGCTTAATAGATTATATGTGAAGGTAGACTGTTATCTTACATTAATTCTGTTTGAAAAACAAATATAAGTAAGCCAGGAATATCCACATAAGGGGAATTTGAGGCCGTGATATAACTGACATACTGTTTAAAACGGTGTTGAACTCAAATCAATTAATGATTTTCTATCACAAAAGATTCTTTATTAATGAAACTACCGCTGACGAACAGTGAATAACCTGGTCAGTTATATCACGGCGGTAAGCTAACCTTATCATGTGTTTCTGACTTTCTGTCAACCACTACTCGAATATGAGGAGTAACCGGGTCAGTCATATCATTCTGGCTAGCTGATCTACCAGTGTGGTTCTGACTTTATGTCAACCAATACTCGAATATGACGAGTAACCCGGTCAGTCATATCACTCTGGCTAGCTGATCTAGCAATGTGTTTCTGATTTCCTAACAACCACTACTCGAGTATGACGAGTAGACTAGACAGTCGAATAACTCTTGGCTATCTGACGTGCTGTCAACCACTACTCGAGTATGATGAGTATACTGTTCAGTTATATTAAGGCGGCTAGTTGATCTTCCCGTGTTTTAAGACTTGCTGTCAACCACTACTCGAGTATGATGAGTATACTGTTCATGTATATTAAGGCGGCTAGTTGATCTTCCGATGTGTTTTATGACTTTTTGTCAATCATTACTAGCGAATGATTAGAAGTTGTTCTCAGTTACATCTCACCGGCTAGCTTTTCTTCCAATGTATTTTATGACATTATAAATCACTACTCGAGTATGACGAGTATCTCGGTTGGTAATATCATGGCAGCTAGCTGACCTACCCATGTGTTTTACAAATTTCTGTCAACCATTACTCGAGTATGACGAATATATCGTTCAGTTATATCACGGATTCTAGCTGACTTATTCATGTGTTTTATAAATTTCTGTCAACTACTACTCGAGTATGACGTAATTGCTGGTCAATATATCACGGTGTATATCTGACTTAAGCATTGCCTTATGGATTTATGTCAAGCACTACTCCAGTATGTCGAAAATGTCAGTCAATTATATCACTGCGGCAAACTGACATACCCATGTGTTTTATGAATCTCTGTAAACCACTGCACCAGAAATACGAACATCCTATTAGGTTATAGCATGCTGACTACATGACCTTCCCATGTGTTTTATGACTTTCTGTCAACCACTACTACCGAATAGCGAGAATCTGTACAAGTTATATCACGGCGGCTTCTGACGTTCCAAAGCGTTTTATGACTTTCTGGCAACCACTACTACAGAATGACGAGACTCTTTATCAGTTATAGAAAGCCGGCTAACAGATCGACCTATTTGTTTTTTGACATTCTGTCAACCACTACTACAGAATGGCGAGAATCTTTTTTCAGTTATAACACGCCGGCTAGCTGACCTATCCAAATATGTTATGACTTTCCGTCTATCAATACTTGATCATGACGAGTATTCCAGTCAGTTTTATCACAGCGGCTAGCTGACCTTCCAATGTTTGTTTTATGAATTTATGTGAGCCACTACCCGAGTATGACGAGTATCCCAGTCAGTTTTATCACAGCGGCTAGCTCACCTTCCAATGTTTGTTTTATGAATTTATGTGAACCACTACCCGAGTATGACGAGTATCCAGTCAGTTTTATCACGGCGGCTAGCTGACCTTCCAATGTTTGTTTTATGAATTTATGTGAGCCACTACCCGAGTATGACGAGTATCCCAGTCAGTTTTATCACAGCGGCTAGCTCACCTTCCAATGTTTGTTTTATGAATGTATGTGAGCCACTACCCGAGTATGACGAGTATCCAGTCAGTTTTATCACAGCGGCTAGCTGACCTTCCAATGTTTGTTTTATGAATTTATGTGAATCATTACCCGAGTATGACGAGTATCCCAGTCAGTTTTATCACAGCGGCTAGCTCACCTTCCAATGTTTGTTTTATGAATTTATGTGAACCACTACCCGAGTATGACGAGTATTCCAGTCAGTTTTATCACAGCGGCTAGCTGACCTTCCAATGTTTGTTTTATGAATTTATGTGAGCCACTACCCGAGTATGACAAGTATCCAGTCAGTTTTATCACGGCGGCTAGCTGACTTTCAAATGGTTTTGTTATGAGTTTCTGTCAAGCAATACTCAAGTTTTCCAGTCAGTTATATCACGCCGGCTAGCTGACCTAAACATGCTTTGTTTTATGACTTTCTGCCAACCACTACTCGAGTATACCGTTCAGTTATATGACGGCGGCTAGCTGACTTACCCATGTGTTTTATGAATTACTGTTAACAACTACTCCGGTATGACGTCTAATCATTTACTACATTAAGTACACTTATTCTGTTGTGGTTAGCTTTGGTATAGTATATTCCTATTGCATTTAAAACATTTAGATTTGATGAGTTTAACATAGAAATGAATTTGTACATATTAGGATTTCTGAAATACATTTTATATATATATATATATGTCTAAGATCTTGATAAAAAGGACAAACTAGCATAAAATGAAACTCGTCTTCAATGTCATTTAAATTGCAGAGAGTACAATTCCTATCTTCTCTTTTGATTTTTCTATGTCGACCTGTTTCAATAAGTAATTGATGTGACGATAAGCGTAATCTCGCAACGGAATTTCTGTAAGTTGGAATATTCATTTTTTCAAGGTAGCAAGACCTATCAAAAGAGGTTTTTAGACGTTTGTATAAGATCAGTGAAGGTTTAATATTTACACCAATATACCATTCAGCTATATACATGTCGATCAATCTTTGTCGCAACACTGGAATGAACGTCTTTATGTTAACAGATGCTGGGAATAACCATACATCATAAAATCCAATAGTCTGTAGCAAATGTTTAACGCTTCTGACCCAATCAGCATTTGAATCGCTACTATTTATATTAATATTATAGTTTAATAATGTTGAAAGGATACAATTATTTCCCTTTTCAGTAAAAAGTTTTATAAAATATTTAATAATTCTAATTTTAATAATGACATGGAGTGGAAATCTTCCAAACTCACCATATATAACAGAATTGCTAGTTGAGGGTTTTACTTTTAATAATCTCTTAAGAAATTGTTTATGCAATCGTTCTACCAATTCACTAGTTAAGAAGCCCCACACTTCACTCGAATAATAAAAAATACACGCGACAAAGGAATAAAAAAAATCAAGCATAATTGTTAATGGTATTTCTTTACCCCTAGTAATAGTGAATAAATCGCTCAGAGCCCGATTAGCTTTACCAACCAATGTTTTAATAGCATTATGGAAGGTCCCGTTACTTGTAAAAACAATTCCTAAGTAATTAAAAGTGTGCAATTGTTCTATACTTTTACCACGGTATTTAAAATTGTATCGATTTTGAGCCTTTCTGCCTTTTTGAAAAACAACTATTTTGTTTTTTTCAGCATTTACTGTTACTTTCCACATTTTACAATATAATTCGAAAGCATCCAATAAATTTTGTAGACCGTCCTCGGTATCTGAAATTAAAACTGAGTCGTCAGCAAATAATATATATGCCTGGTCAGGTTAAAATTATCCAAACCAACAATTCTTCGGCGAAAACAGACTTATTATATCTGCAAGTAAATCTATAATTATTTCCATGACTCCATTTCTCAAACAGATCCGCTCCGTTGTCATTTTTAATTTACATTCATTAGTCTGAGCCAGTCCCTGGTAAAGGTACACGCTAGCTTTTATGAACAGATTATGTCCAAATAAACAGGTGTATCCTCACAATCTGATCAAGATGTGCACTGTCCTGCTCATGAATATCATTTAAATCTGTAGGGTCAAATATTTAAAGAAACTTATTAAAATATCATTGCAACTGATGGCGGTAAACTTAAAAACTAAAATTGCATTACCTTTAATTTTCAAAACATGTAATTAAACATCGGGTGTCAATCAGGCGTGCCATATTAACGTTATCATAAACCGTGAGGGTCGCATCCCTACCGTTTTAAAAGTCTTTGGAAAAACCCGACCTAGGATCAAACCCAGGTATCCTGCTCTTGGTGCGGAAGATCTAACCCTTACACCTCCGAGGCGATAGAGCCAAAGAAAAGCCTCCGACAGTGCAGCTGTGACAAAAACCCTCCATGTAGGGGGCATGCAAAAACCTTGGCCTACACATTATTTTCAACAAATATAATCTGGAAAATATTCGACCACGAACACGTGCATATATCATTCTGGCATATAGTTTCGTGAATATTCGTATAATACAAGCTCGCTGTGTAAACCAGCCTACGAGCATTCTCGAGGTAACCGCGACTTCCTAGTTTCGAGTGCAGTGAGCCGAATGATGCAGACACAATTCCGCGGTGAATATGTGTTCACAATATGCCCCTGTTAGATTCCAGATGATATTTTTATTTTGCGAACAGATATTCGTCTCAAGATGCCAACTGCTATGGTAATGGAGTATTCAACTCACAATCTAAGTGTCTTCTTCTTGGGAAGATTGATCTGATAAATGATAATTTAAGGTGTAAAATTGAAGCATGAATTTTAATCAAAATAAAATGTTCATGCTGTTTAACACCATTTCTTCATGTTTGATAATCTATATCAGGGCGATTCTTGATTAAATTATCAGGACTACTTGTCAATTTTTCCTGGCAAGAGTGAGTCGTATTTGATACTAATCCCTTAATCTTGAGCAGCAAGGAGGGAAAGTGTATTCGTAAAGTTTCTTTTAAACATTTCTGCAATAAGTAGTTTGTATTGTATACATTTTTAAAGTCAAAACAAATAAATAAAACATGGGGAACTGTAAGTCAATAAACAAATGTTGACCTTCATCACTTTTCAAGAAGGTATAAATATGTGTGGAAAATGCTATTAAAACCACAATATTAAATTTCGAATATGAAGCTTGTTTTTCAAATGCACAGTATTTGTTCTTTCAAAGTCACCTGTGTGATATACAAAAAAATAGCAACCAGATCTATGACACTTAAAACTGTTCAGCCTATTCCGCATACAGTTTTATACAGTTTTATATTTATAATTTTACAATTTCAAACCGGCCACCATTGGCAAAAACGTCCTCAAAATATAGGTTTTTACATTATCATACATATTTCCATGATAAATGTATCAACTATCACAATTGGACTTGCTTTTAGTCTTTTAGATTGATCAGAAACACGTTTTCAAAACTTATTGAAATCCAGCCTTCCCGCATAAATATGTGTATGCTTCCATAAGTGGTATTGAACAAATTTATCTGATCGGTTTTGATATTTCCAAAAGGATATATATATATATATCATTAACCCTTGTCAACATACAACAAACTGCATCAAAATAATGAAAACTACGAACCACGTTATAGATTAAAGAACAAGTTTGAATGCAGTGGAACAACTTATGACGAAAGGAGAATTTTCTCATTTTATCCTTTTGCCGTAATGTTTTCGAAATTCGTCTGCTGTAGAGACGTCATAGAGCGTATTTATGTGGTAAAGGGATACATTAAAAAGATAGATAAAAGATACGAGGGTTCATTGTTATGGGTATATAATACTAAATGAGTCCACCCACGGTAAAAAGGTGGCAGTTGAATTTTGTAAACAATGAAGATCCACATATGTTTGTGCGACGCTTCTTTTAACGTGCATAGGTTTTGTTTAGACTGAACAGATGGCCACAGAGATCTGAATATACAATTAGTAGAGATGCCAAAGTGACCTGAACTATCAATGGTTAAAAATGCCAACGTGTATATTTTCCCATGGACGGGCTTAGTATACAATAGTCAATTTCGAAGCACATTCCGATACTATTCATTGTTTTGTATCTTTGTTCAAAGGTAACCTGATCTTTGCATTGTCTAAAATATAGTTTTGATTTAATAAGGGTTTACAGCCATGTTCAACATGTGTTCATTAATATCACGGATATATATACATGTAATACCAATATCCCTTGGTCTACTGCTATGGTAAAGGAGTAATAATCTCATATTCTAAGTGTATTCTTCTTGGTGAGGTTGATCTGATACATGCTAGTTTAAGGTGTAAAATCGAAGTTTAACACCATTTGTACATGTTTGGTAATTTATATCGGGGCGATTCTTTGGTAAGTAACCAGAACTACTAGTCCATGTATCCTGACAAAGGCGAGTCATGTGTAATACTTAACACTAAATCTTGAACGTCAAGGAGGGATCTTTTTTTTATTTAAAATCTGTTTTAATGTTAGGTAATTGTATAATTGAAGCATATTTTTTTTAAACATTTATGCAATAAGTATTTTGTATTGTACTGTTTTCAAAGTCAAAACAAATATTAAAACATGGAGGATTGTATGCATATGTCAATAAACAAATGTTGACCATATACCCTCCCTTCACTCCTTTTCAAAAATGTATAAATAAGGGTGGAAAATGCATTTAAAACCACAATATTAACTTTCGAATATGAAGCTTGTTTTTCAAATGTACAGTATTTGTTCTTTCATAATTATCTGTGTGTTATACAACAAAGGAACCAGATTTAGTATCTCTGACACTTAAAACTGTTCAGCCTTATCCGCATATATATTCAACAAATCTAAAACAGACGACTTTTAACACATCCTGAAATACAACACTTTAAATAATTTTAAAGCAGAAATAGATTCTTCGCATAGGATATGGATCAATTATCAAAATAGGCCACTGTAGGTGTGAATAAGAAACTAGAATTGTAGTCCCAATTGAATCAATTCCATCCCATCTTATGTGATGATTAACCCTTTTCCAACATGCAGTAAATCTGCAGCTTTTCATACATATAGTATATCTGTAGTAGACGACATTGAAAACAGCTTGGAAAAATTAGGTAATTGTCTATAAATAAATAAGTTTAATTATCAAAGTTAAAAACAGTGTGCCAAAGGTTCCCCGCTACAGATGCGTCTGCATAAAAGAAAAGGGTGGCATGGTTGAGGTTTGGTGCAACAAGACCCTTTAATACCATACGCGGTGCACATGTTCTGGTTCAGAGAGTTACAGGTATTTAAATATTGCGATACTTTATATAGACCATCCTTGTGTGTTATCCCTTACTACGTCGTATTGACAGGGATACACATAGGAAGCACATCTCAGACGTGTATCCGTCTGTCTGCTTCTGTCGGTCCACCGCCTAGTTTTTTTTCCTGAAATAAGTTGACAAGCGACATTCGTCTTCTTAGAAATTTTGTGTTTGTTTGCTTGATGGTTAACGCCACTTTCAACAGTATATCAGCTACATGCATATCACGGTGTTTTTTTCTTAATAATTCACCAGTACCTTGGTCCATTTATCTTGACACAAACGAGGTAGTCGAAATGCCAAACATGTAACCATGATCGTTAAAGAGGGATGTGCATTAATACAAGTTTTAAAAGTATTTCACCATCTAAGCATTAGAAAACTTTGACAACGCGTCTTGTAGTTATGTTATGTGTGTTTACGCCGTTTTCCACATTTGTTCTCAACATTATATATCGCGGCAACAGTTCATTTAGTAATGATACCTGGGTAAACAATGTGAAAATGTGCCCAAAGGGGACTCAAACATGACATAGCCAACGTATCACATGTGTAGACCAATCATTTAACGAATACTACTTTTACGAAACAATACGCAGTACCCTCTCTTATTTACATACGATCAATGTCATGTGAGCTGTCAAATTTCAATACGCCTTGAAACTCAGTCTGACAACCACTTCTCTATTATAAGATTATCCTTTTCAGTTATATCAAAGAGGCTAGCTGACATACTCATGAGTTTCATTAAGGTATGTCAACCACAACTCCAGTATGACAAGAATCTTGTTATATTACGCATGGTAGCTGACCTATCCACGTGTTTAATTGCTTTCTGTCAACCCTTACTCGAGTATGACGAGTATCCTGGTCAGTTAAATCACGGTAGCTAGCTGACCTACCCATGTGTTGTATGGCTTTCTGTCAACCACTACTGGAGTATGAAGAGTAGCCTTGTAGGTTAAATCACGCCGACTAGCTGACTTACCAATTTATGTTATGGCTTTCTGTCAACCCATACTCGAGAACGACTAGTATCAAAGTCATTTATATCACGGCGGCTAGCAGACGTACCCAAGTGTTTCATGAATGTCTGTCAACCACTTGCAAAATGACGACTTGTAGAGACACACATTTTCTGCTGCGTTTTATGTCTTTCTGTCAACGAAAACTCTTGCGAGTATAACGAGTATAACGGTCAGTTATAATATGGAGGCTAGCTGACCTACCCTTGTGTTTTGTGACCTTTGGTCAATCACTACTCGAGTACGACGAGAATCCTGGTCAGTTGCGTGTTATCGTGTTCTGTCAACAACTATTCGAGTATGCATTGCGGGTTCGATATCCGGCAGGGATATACGAAATACTTTAAAAATGGTACTAATGGATGCGCTCCTTGTTGATAAGGGCTGCAGGGCAAACATAACGACTGACTGGCTGGTGTCATAACAGAGATACCAATATAACGTGTAAATAACATTAGAAATGCCTTGATTTTACTGAAAACAATCAATCCTTGAGTATCCCGGTGGCTAGCTGACCTATATATGTGTTTTATGGTTTTCTGTCAACTAATACTCGAGTATGACGAGAATACCGGTCAGTTTTATCAAGGCGGCTAGCTGACGTACCCATGTATTTTAAGAGTTTATGTCAACCACAACTCGAGTATGATGAGTATCCCGGTTAGTCAAAGCACGCCGGCTTGCTGATAAACCCATGTGTTTTATGACATTCTGTCAACCACAACTCGAGTATCCCGGTTTGTCAAAGCACACTGGCTAGCTTGTCAGTTATATCACGCCAGTAAGCTGGCCTACTCATGTATTATATGACTTTCTGCCAACCATTATAAGAGTTTGACTAGTATCCGTGTCAGCTATATAACGCCAGAAAGCTGACCAGCTGATCTATCCGTGTATGTTATGAATTTCTGATAACCACTATTCGAGTATTCCAAGTTGGTAAGGCAACTTTTCTGTATCGTTTCTCCTGATACAGACGATATAATGACGCCTTGTACAGGAGAAGATTGTGAGCAGGAGAACTTGATGAAAACATGTGATTGACTAATACACTTAATTATAGTTTAACGCCATTTTAAATAGTGTATTCAGATCAAATAACATACTGTGTAATGATCATACACTTACTTTCGACGGATATATGGATGACGATTTATCACTTTTACCAAATCGACCCTCTGAGCTAATGGCATTAATTTCATTTACGATCAAGTAACATTTTGTATAAAAAGTATTTCGCCAATGCAGTTATTAGGTCGCTTCAAGGCTGATTGTATGATTTAATGTTGAAAAAAGAAGATATTGATCTGTCCGTAAGGGCATGCAAGCTGTTTGTATATATTGGTCGCTAGTCCCCAAAGGTCGGTTTTCGTGTGACGTAGACAATATTATAGTTGGTAATATTATTAGCTGTCAGAGGGTGAAAGATGGGTATACAGTGTAATCATAACGAACCTGAATGCATAATTCATGTTAGATCAAGCATTATTGTTCATGCTCGACTTTTCTTTAAAATGTGTTTCAAACTCGGGTTCACCAGATTCAGTGATATTTCAGATATCATAAATATAAAGGTACAAGGGTAGGTGCATAGTCTGATCTATTCGTTAAGTACATGGTTTATAAACTTTTCAGCTAACACAAATTACATAAATAGTGAATTAGTTACTTAAGCCAAAATAAAACAAAATCGAATTTACAATTGTTTAGCCTGTTGATAAAGGCGTATAACTCAACGTTTTAACAGTAGAGGAGTATATATAGAGTATACAAGTTTACAGTTTCAAAGTTTACAAACGAAGAAAAATCAATATCGTCTATTATATAAACACTGAAAGGATCGACGTCATGTGAGCTATCATATTTTAATACACCTTGAAGTTTGATCTTTAACTCTTTCAGCGTCAATGGCAATGGTAAGGTTTTTGCAAACAATACAGATTCAGGCGAGTAAGCTGGAAACGAGCTGTCTCACCTTACATCAGCATTGTTTGCCTTTAGTTATCAAAATAGTATAAAATGTGTATTACAAATGGAGACGCCCTTCTTTGAACATGGAAGATTCAACTTTAAACAATTCGGCGCTGAAAGAGTTAAGTTAATTCATTATGTCTCTCCAATTATGAAAATGTTTGCTAGCATGCGCGTATGTGCAGCTGGAGTTTTGCTTTCACCAAAACTAAGTTTAATCAGATTCCTTGCTCCTGACTTAGTTGTAGTTATTTAATTGAAAGAGAAAGGTTTGTGTTGCACATATTGTTCAAAAGGATTTGATTAACAGTTATGCAACTTTACAGAAAAATGTTTGTCAGCATATACAGTTGTGCACCTGCCGTCAAACTTATTGCATTATGTAGTTATCATGCTCCGGTTGAATCAAGATCTATCATATAGTTCATTTATTTTAAATGTTTGCACAATGAATTCATAACAATGTAAGTTTAATATAAATGTCTACGTGAACTTGTTATATAATGTATTTATCGTGCCACAGTTGAATTTGCATTGCCACTAAAGTTCGTTTATATTGAATGTTGGCATAATGAATATCTGACAATGTCTGTTTAATAAATAGAGGATATTTGTTTGTTTTGAGTGGATATGGAATATATCTCATCGAGACGTGATACTACGCGCTCGTGAAAATGTTTAAATTGTATCACTTCGAGTTGAAATATATTCCATATACACTCAAAACAAACACATTTTCTTTTTATTTAATGACAAACAAATAATATACCCATTATGTATTTCTTTATATACAACTTGTGTAGAATAACATGACCGAATACTAGGAAAATGACGTCACGTCAGCGGTTTGACGTCATAATGTTAGTCCCTTTGACGTCATTTATTCATATTCCACAGTGTGGAATAAGGATTTTATTTCACTGATAGAACACAGTATTTCATCACTTAGCATTAAATAAACATTTCTACGTGAACTGTATTGTATGAAATATTCATCATGGTAAAGTTTAATTTACGTGAACACTACCTATACAAGAACCGCACATGGCGTCCAGCTGTGGAGATACAGAAGAGTGTGCTGTCTACGGTCAAAATGTGTGTACGGAAAATACAGTCTGGTCCGGTACTCATTGTTAACGTTTCTGTAATCTTTGCGACACGCATGTCATCACATGTATTAGTTTCAGTTTGTGTTAACTAACCGCGAATACGGTCCATTCTAATCGAGTTGTTGTATGCATGTATATAGCGAGACTTGTCTACTCTAACCAAATAAAGGAGCCACTGATATGAGTGTACGTTGGTTGTTGTATACATGTATATAGCGAGACTTGTCTACTCTATCCAAATAAAGGAGCCACTGACATGAGTGTACGTTGGTTGTTGTAAACATGTATATAGCGAGACTTGCCACTGACATGAGTGTACGTTGGTTGTTGTATACATGTATATAGCGAGACTTGTCTACTCTATCCACATAACGGAGCCACTGGCATAAATGTACGTTGGTTGTTGTATACATGTATATAGCGAGACTTGTCTACTCTATCCAAATAAAGGAGCCACTGGCATGAGTGTACGTTGGTTGTTGTATACATGTATATAGCGAGACTTGTCTACTCTATCCACATAAAGGAGCCACTGGCATGAGTGTACGTTGGTTGTTGTATACATGTATATATATAGACTTGTCTACTCTATCCACATAACGGAGCCACTGGCATGAGTGTACAATGGTTGTTGTATACATGTATATAGCGAGACTTGTCTACTCTATCCACATAAAGGAGCCACTGGCATGAGTGTACGTTGGTTGTTGTAAACATGTATATAGAGAGACTTGTCTACTCTATCCACATAAAGGAGCCACTGGCATGAGTGTACGTTGGTTGTTGTATACATGTATATATAGAGACTTGTCTACTCTATCCACATAGCGGAGCCACTGGCATGAGTGTACGTTGGTTGTTGTATACATGTATATAGAGATACTTGTCTACTCTATCCACATAAAGGAGCCACTGACATGAGTGTACGTTGGTTGTTGTAAACTTGTATATAGCGAGACTTGCCACTGGAATGAGTGTACGTTGGTTGTTGTATACATGTATATAGCGAGACTTGTCTACTCTATCCACATAAAGGAGCCACTGGCATGAGTGTACGTTGGTTGTTGTATACATGTATATATAGAGACTTGTCTACTCTATCCACATAGCGGAGCCACTGGCATGAGTGTACGTTGGTTGTTGTATACATGTATATAGAGATACTTGTCTACTCTATCCACATAAAGGAGCCACTGACATGAGTGTACGTTGGTTGTTGTAAACATGTATATAGCGAGACTTGCCACTGGAATGAGTGTACGTTGGTTGTTGTATACATGTATATAGCGAGACTTGTCTACTCTATCCACATAAAGGAGCCACTGGCATGAGTGTACGTTGGTTGTTGTATACATGTATATATAGAGACTTGTCTACTCTATCCACATAACGGAGCCACTGGCATGAGTGTACGTTGGTTGTTGTATACATGTATATAGAGATACTTGTCTACTCTATCCACATAACGGAGCCACTGGCATGAGTGTACGTTGGTTGTTGTAAACATGTATATAGCGAGACTTGCCACTGGAATGAGTGTACGTTGGTTGTTGTATACATGTATATAGCGAGACTTGTCTACTCTATCCACATAAAGGAGCCACTGGCATGAGTGTACGTTGGTTGTTGTATACATGTATATATAGAGACTTGTCTACTCTATCCACATAGCGGAGCCACTGGCATGAGTGTACGTTGGTTGTTGTATACATGTATATAGAGATACTTGTCTACTCTATCCACATAACGGAGCCACTGGCATGAGTGTACGTTGGTTGTTGTAAACATGTATATAGCGAGACTTGCCACTGGAATGAGTGTACGTTGGTTGTTGTATACATGTATATAGCGAGACTTGTCTACTCTATCCACATAAAGGAGCCACTGGCATGAGTGTACGTTGGTTGTTGTATACATGTATATATAGAGACTTGTCTACTCTATCCACATAACGGAGCCACTGGCATGAGTGTACGTTGGTTGTTGTATACATGTATATATAGAGACTTGTCTACTCTATCCACATAAAGGAGCCACTGACATGAGTGTACGTTGGTTGTTGTAAACATGTATATAGCGAGACTTGCCACTGGAATGAGTGTACGTTGGTTGTTGTATACATGTATATAGCGAGACTTGTCTACTCTATCCACATAACGGAGCCACTGGCATAAGTGTAAGTTGGTTGTTGTATACATGTATATAGCGAGACTTGTCTACTCTATCCACATAAAGGAGCCACTGGCATGAGTGTACGTTGGTTGTTGTATACATGTATATATATAGACTTGTCTACTCTATCCACATAGCGGAGCCACTGGCATGAGTGTACGTTGGTTGTTGTATACATGTATATAGAGATACTTGTCTACTCTATCCACATAACGGAGCCACTGGCATGAGTGTACGTTGGTTGTTGTATACATGTATATAGCGAGACTTGTCTACTCTATCCACATAAAGGAGCCACTGGCATGAGTGTACGTTGGTTGTTGTAAACATGTATATAGCGAGACTTGTCTACTCTATCCACATAAAGGAGCCACTGGCATGAGTGTACATTGGTTGTTGTATACATGTATATATAGAGACTTGTCTACTCTATCCACATAAAGGAGCCACTGACATGAGTGTACGTTGGTTGTTGTATACATGTATATAGAGAGACTTGTCTACTCTATCCACATAAAGGAGCCACTGGCATGAGTGTACGTTGGTTGTTGTATACATGTATATAGAGAGACTTGTCTACTCTATCCACATAAAGGAGCCACTGGCATGAGTGTACGTTGGTTGTTGTATACATGTATATAGAGAGACTTGTCTACTCTATCCACATAAAGGAGCCACTGGCATGAGTGTACGTTGGTTGTTGTATACATGTATATAGAGAGACTTGTCTACTCTATCCACATAGCGGAGCCACTGGCATGAGTGTACGTTGGTTGTTGTATACATGTATATATAGAGACTTGTCTACTCTATCCACATAACGGAGCCACTGGCATGAGTGTACGTTGGTTGTTGTATACATGTATATATATAGACTTGTCTACTCTATCCACATAGCGGAGCCACTGGCATGAGTGTACGTTGGTTGTTGTATACATGTATATATAGAGACTTGTCTACTCTATCCACATAAAGGAGCCACTGGCATGAGTGTACGTTGGTTGTTGTATACATGTATATAGAGAGACTTGTCTACTCTATCCACATAAAGGAGCCACTGGAATGAGTGTACGTTGGTTGTTGTATACATGTATATAGAGAGACTTGTCTACTCTATCCACATAAAGGAGCCACTGGCATGAGTGTACGTTGGTTGTTGTATACATGTATATAGCGAGACTTGTCTACTCTATCCACATAACGGAGCCACTGGCATGAGTGTACGTTGGTTGTTGTATACATGTATATAGAGAGACTTGTCTACTCTATCCACATAAAGGAGCCACTGGAATGAGTGTACGTTGGTTGTTGTATACATGTATATAGAGAGACTTGTCTACTCTATCCACATAAAGGAGCCACTGGCATGAGTGTACGTTGGTTGTTGTATACATGTATATAGCGAGACCGAATAATTTATCATTCACGAAGGAGGTACATTGTCTACCGGTTTGAACTGCTGGATCCGAATGATGTTTTCCCAAATACGTGGTTAAGTAATATCAACATTTTCGAAATATAAGTTAATGTAGAGCACACAAACAGCGTTGCTAGAAGAATGGCATATGTTTTGAGTTAAGATTCGTAGGAAGTCTAAGAACGAATGTCAAAAGGAGGCAGTCCGAAGTTTGTATGTTGTAATCCGCCTTGCACGGGCGGTTAACACGGGGGTTTCGGAAAGGGAGTATCTGGTTCGATCCCCGCTCGCATCAGTCATAGTAGAGTACCTTAAGGCAAGTTGCATATAATGGAAAGCATCCAAACTAAGACAATGGGATAGTCTACCAGGTAAATGTGTGCAACAAAGTACATGATTAAGACATATCTTCACAATATATGGGTATATCTGCATGTGTATTTACAAAAACGACTCCACTTTATTTTTTCTGAAATAGAAATTTTCTCTCAAACTGTTTCGGCATCGAATCAGGCCCCCCGTGAGAGAGAAGTTCTGAGCTAAGACAAAACAAATTGAGAAATTGGCTGCTAGTTTGCAAATAGTTAAATAAAGGGTTGTATACGGTAACTGCATAACAAGGCAACACTGCAAGTTGTATTGATTGTTTACGAAGTTTTGAATGTACGGTGATATCGTTCATATACTTAAATTATTCATTTAAATTACAGTTGTTGTTTTGTCATAACTATTCTTGAGCTTTTTTTCAAATTTGAAATGAAGCTATCGATGACGAACAGCGAATTTTCTGATCAGTTATATCACGATGATAAGCTGACCTAACCATTTGTTAGTGACTTTATGTCAACCACTACTCCAGTATGTGGAATATACCGGTCAGTAATATCATGTTGGCTTGCCGACCAACCAATGTGTGTATGACTTACTCAAAACTATAGTATGATGAAAAGCCTGGTCAGTTATATCAAGAAGGCAAGTTTATCTACCCATTTGTTTTATGAATTTCTGTCAACCAATACTCGAGTATGACGAATATCCCGGTCAGTCATATCATGCTGACTAGCTGACCTACCCATGTGCGTATGATGTTCTGACAACCACTATACGAGTATGACGGATATCTCGGTCAGTCATATCACACTGGCTAGCTGACCTACCCATGTGCATATGATGTTCTGACAACCACTACTCTAGTAAAACTAATATCACGGTCGGTCATAGGGTGCTGGCTAGCTTATCTACCAATGTGCGTATGGTATTATGAAAACCACTACTAGAGTATGACGAATATGTTGGTTAGTCATGTAACGCTGGCTAGCTGACCTATCCATGTATTTTATGACTTTCTGTCAATCACAACTCGAGTATACTGGTCAGTTATATCAAGGCGGATATGAAAAGAATCCCGGTCAGATAAATCACGGCAGCTAGCTGACATACCCATTTGTTGTATGGCTTTCAGTTAACCAATCCTCCTACATAACGATTAGCCAGGTCAGAAATATCACGCCGGCTAGCAGACGTTTGCAAGTGTGTTGTGGATTTCTGTCAACCACTATTCGAATATGACGTCTATACCGGTAAGTTATATCATGGTGGTTAGATGACATGCCAATGTGTTTTAATGCTTTCTGTCAATCAAAACTCGAGTATGACGAGTAGCCATGTCATAATTATCACCCAGGCTAGCAGACGTACGCATGTGTTTTATTGATTAATGTCAACAACTTCTCGAATACGACGCCTAGCCTTGTCAGTTATATCACGCCGGCTAGCTGAAGGCCATATGTATTGATATCAACCACTACTCGAATATCCCAGTTTGCTATATCACAGTGGCTAGCTGACCTACACATTTAAAAGCTTTTCGTCAACCAATACTCGAGTAAGATCCCGGTCAGTTACATCACTCCGGCTAGCTGAAGTACACATGTAGTGATATCAACCACTACTCGAGTATGGCGATGTGGTTACTCAAGTTGTCTTTAATACATTTCGATATACAGAAGATATTATGAGACCTTATACCGGAAATTAGTAAATGGTGAAAAACATGTGATTGCAATATATATATTGGAGTTTTAACAACATTTTCAATAGTATAATCAAGTCTTTTTAACAATGTGTGTCTTTGCTCTCTCGCACAGAAAAATATATGTCTAAAGCAGCTGGCTACTATCCAACATACGAAGAACTTTTAAAAAAAGTACATTTTTAGTAAAGAAATGAGACTGCTAATACAATGATTCTCATCGGAAAAAAATTAATGAACAACTTCTTCTCGGCGAAAGGATCGCAAAGCTGGCAGCCACTCACAAAGTACTGGATTGATTGAGTGGAGTTTATTATTCAGTAGCTCATTCCAATCACTTTGCCAATCATCGTATAGTAAAACGTTTATTAAAGGTTTAAAATGCGAATAATGTATTTTAAAAGGTAAGATATCTTGTGAAAGAGCAGATTTTGCTGCCAATTCAGCTTGTTCATTACCACGAATACCCATATGACTCGGGATTCAGCAAAATACTACATTTCGATGTAGCACATATATATGATAGTTTAGACAGGCGATTAACAACAAGAACATTTTTTATTTTTTATTCTGAAGTACCTGCATAGCAGACAATGAGTCGATAAATATAATATACCGCCAATAACCTTCTGATTTAATAAAATCCAAAGCTATATGTATTGCCTTTAACTCGGCGGAAAAACCCAGAATAATTATCTGGTAGTAGAAATGTTATTACATCGCCATCAGGAACTGCGGAATCAGCAGCCCGTTTGATATCCTTAGAACCATCCGTATAAATACGCTCAAAGTTAAAATATGTATTTTTAAAATCCATATACTTGGATTTAAAAACAATAGGATTTGAGCAGGCCTTTTTATCGGTCGCAAGATCATTAATTAATAATGGACTACTTAGAGTCTATGGTGGAGCATCTAAAATATCTTGCTTCGCGATGTCCTTAAGATCAATATCAAGCTTTGCAACCGTAGCGGATACCAAAAGGCGGTATTACCCGTTCTTTCTTTAAAAGAAATTCATTTTAAAGGGTTGAAAACAACTCTATGAGTGGGATTTGTAGGATTAGACTTCAGTTTTAAGAAATACTGCATAGCTAGTTCTTTTCGGCGTAAATTTAAAGATTGTTCATTGCCTTCTACGTAGATACTTTTGACCGGCGAGGTTCGAAAAGCACCCAATGCTAGCCGTAAACCATGATGATGAAATCCATTTTAGATCGTATAAATGACCTGTAAAGTCTCAAGAGGACTTTACGGTCAGCATCTCAATCCACATGGGATACAACGCGTAAAAGATTTAATGCTTTCCGGCATTTATTTCTAAGATATTTAATATGAGGAATAAAATTCAGCTTTGGGTCAAACAATAGACCAAGGAATTTAAATTCATGCACAACTTCAATACGAATGGTATCTAGTGTTAAATCTGGATTTAGGTGGTGTTTACGAAGTTGACGAAAGTGCATACATTTGGTCTTGTTTTTAGAGAATATAAAGTCATTTTCATTTGACCATTTTTGCAAATTATTTAAAACTTGTTGCAATTGTCTTTCAATTGTATGCATATGTTTTGATCTGTAGCAAATACAGAAATCATCAACATATAGAAAACACTCAACTCCAGTGTTAACGGATTTGATAATGTCATTAAGCTTCACACTAAAAAGTGTAACAGAAAGAAGACATCCCTGGGGAACACCCATTTCCTGTTCATGTGGATCAGACAAAGTATCACCAACACGAACTTCGAACTGACGTTCATTTTAAAAAAGCAGACATGAAATAAGCAAGGCGACCTCTTAAATCATAGAGATCATTCATAATACCGTATTTCCTGGTAGTGTCATATGCACTTTCTAAGTCAAAGAAGACGGAGACAACGTGCTCCTTTTTAATGAATGCTTCTCTGATAAAAGTTTCAAAACATATCAAATGATCCACTGTGCTTCTATGTTTACGAAAACCAGACTGGAAATTTGTAATAAGTTTGTTCTTTTCTAGAAACAAAACAAGTATGTCGTTCACCATTCTTTGCATGATTTTACATATACAGCTACTTAAGGCTATAGGACGATAATTCCCAGGGTTAGTTGTATCTTTACGAGGCTTGGGAACTGGAATAACGATAGCCTCATTCCAAGACCCCGGGAGATTTCCTGTTCGCCAAACCTGATTATAGACGTCAAGTAAACAAGAAAGGGACCGGAAAGGTAAATGATTAATCAGTTGATAGTGTATATCATCTGAACCCCCAGCGGTATCATGGAACATATTTTAACGTAAAAGCTTTATTGTAGGCCTCTTCATTTTTCGATTTAAAGTTAAGTATTCGTTTTTCCTTTTGCTGTTTAATTGTTTGAAACTTTGGAGAATAGTTTGAAAAAGACGACTTTTGTGCAAGGGAATCTGCCAAAGTGTTGTAAATATCCGTTTATGAGGTAGCGATACCGTCTTAGGTGTTCAGATGATTCACGCTAAGCGAACTGCTCTTTCCTTTTATTTTATTTATCATGTCCCATGTCTTTTTGACAGATGATCTAGAATTTAATCTAGAAACATACTGTCTCCAAGAATCGCCTTTACTATGCGTAATTGTTTTGCGAGTTTGCGCTTTAGCTATTTTAAAGTATACATGATTTTGATGGGTTGGCCTCAGGTTAAACTGCATGAGAGCCGATTTGCGTGTTACTATAGTATTTTTACAATCCTCATCAAACCAAGATTTGCGAGGGTACTTTGGATGTGTTGAAGTTTGGGGAATATCCTCTTTAGCAGCCTGATAAATTAACGATGTAAATAGTTGTGTAGGGTCATCACATTCCAAGAAAGCATCCGGATTAATAGAATGTTCACATCGCATCTGGAATAAATTCCAGTTCGCTTTGTGGAGCTTCCATCATCTCGGACGCCAATGGAAAAATGGCCCAGTTTCAGTGATAATTATATGGAAATGATCGCTTCCATGAAGGTCGTCTTCTACCTTCCATTTAAAGTCAACAAATATATCAAGACTACAAATAGAAATATCAAGAAATGATTAAGAACCAGTAGCAGGATGCAGATAGGTGTGATATTTATTATTCAAAATTCAAAGGACATGTTTAAAAAAAACATTTTCTAATACTTTTTTATTGGTGTATTTACATCACCACAACGTAATGTGTGCATTGAAGTCTCTTAACTATCATAACAGGTGTTTGAAGCTGATTTACAAGTTCAAAGAGCTTGTCTGTATCAAGAGGCTGACTTGGCTGAAGATACAAAGAACATAAGGTTATTGTTTTGCTCAATGGAATTCTTACCGCAGTTGCCTGCAGAGTTGTAGTAAGTGAGACTAAGCTATGGGGAACAGAGTTGTTAACACCTATTGCTACCCCGCCACAAGCTCAAGCACTTGCATCATATGTTTTATGATAACATGAATGATATTTAAGAGAAAGACTATCATTATCTTTTAAAAATGTTTCTTGTAAGCATATAGCTACTGGTTTCTTTTTAAAAACTAGAAGAGACTATTCTTCAAAAAGGGCTTTAAATCCACGACAGTTCCATTGGATTATGGAATTAATTTTGAATCGCCTTGGAATACAGGTTGACACATTTTGGTTGCAGCTAACGAAGTCTGTCAGGAATCAATATTATGATTCCAGTCATCCTTCGCATCCGACCATGGACTAGGAGACTCAATTTCCTATGTCTCCATGTCATCCAATTTCTCAAAACGGCTTTTGATTTTAGGTGTAGAGTCACTAGGATTATCTAATTGGACTTTAATTTGTCTAGGTCATTTTTGCTGAAAGCCTTCAGCATCGGCATTTGAGATTGATTTCGACCTAGGTTGGTTTTGTTGGTTTGGTTTAAGTGAAATAATTGAGTTTTTTATGGTATCAGGTGATTTACTTGTATGTTTTGAAATGTTTTTAACGCTAGAAGATGTATTTGTTTTTGAAAAAGTTTCATTTTGTTTTGAAGAAGATTCATTTTTCATTTTGTTTTGAAGAAGATTCATTTTGTTTTGAAGAAGATTCATTTTGTTTTGAAGGAAGAAGATTCATTTTGTTTTGAAGAAGATTCATTTGTTTTGAAGAAGATTCATTTTGTTTTAAATTAGATTCATTTTGTTTTGAAGAATATTCATTTTGTTTTGAAGAAGATTCATTTTGTATTGAAGACGATTCACTTTGCTTGGAAGAGGTGGCTTTTTTAATTGATGGTAACGATGAATGGGAAGAAGTAGAGGACTGTTCATCTGACATAATTGGCTTTTAATAGTAGACTGATGTCAGGAAATTTTTCAGATAAAAGGAGTTGGCATGTCGTACTAGCCTTTGACTGTGGCGATGGTCTTGTTAACAGGAGTGACAACATGTGGTCTTGTTTTATTTGCAAAACTGTTGTCTCCTTTAAAGCTCGCTTGAGTGTTTTGATGCTGAGTAACAATCCTTTTGGCCTCCACAAAACTAACATTCTGCTTATACTTAACACTTATAATTTCTGTTTGTGTAAGCCTAGAGGAACATTCATTTGAACTTGTAGCGTGATTAAGACCACAATTTGCACATTTGATTGAATTGGTACAGGTAGATATTTGATGATCGACACCAATAAGAGAACATTTACCACATAATTGAGTGCCGTTACATTTATCCTCATGATGTCCAAACATTTGGCAACGATAACAGCGCAAGAGATTGGGTACGGAGCAATCAACCTTGGCTATTTGCCAATTTGGTATCCAATTTTTATTTATTTTGGTAAAAGAGGCTGATGAAAAGGTAAAATATAAGTGTTTGAAAGTTTCTCAACACAATCTCTGTCATATTTCATTCTTTTGACATCTGTAACTCATTGACCTTTTAAATTTTAAATAATTTCATCAGTTTTGCAATTTTCAAGTTCCCTGCATCTTATGACACCCTTTGATGAAGTCAGAAAAGGATGAGCATATATTTTGACAGGGACCTTAACAAATACGTCTTGTTTCAATAGATTAATAGATTGTTGTTTAATTTGTTTCTCAATTACGAATGAAGAGAGCTTTGAAATAATTGATTTTCATCTGTCGATTCAATTGATATGAATCTAAGGAAAGTAGAACTTAACCGGTGATTTTCGTCAACGGAATCCGATTCATCGAATCGGGTACACTTGGCTTTTCTTTGGTTGGCCATGTTAAGTTTTGATAGTTTCATCGGTGGTGTCCTTCACCCGCAACAAGGGGACGTATTCCGGGGATATCCATCTCGGTCTACTCCAAAGTTACACCACCGGCATACTCGTTAGAACAGACTAAATTGAGCAACTGATATTTAATGTGATATCCGACCAAGCATGGACTACTATAAGAAAGTGAACCATTGCCTTCTGATACACTTTGTCTCAAGTGCAAACGGGTACAACTATTTATGAAATAACATCTTTCGTAAAAAGTTAATATAACGAATTTAACCCAACTCAAGGCCAAAGCAGTGTATTGTAAAATCGGAATTTAAAATTGTCATACTCCGAGCTAACTAAACTGCTCGGATCCCATCATCAGACGACACGGGTTGCAGCTCATGGCAAACGAGCAGGCACAGTGGTGGCACTGTAGTGGGACAGCTGGGCTATTTCTAACCACCTGCCCAGCTGGGGTGGGGTGGGGGAAATGCTTTTTAAAGCTGTTTTCACCAGATTAAATTTAAGATACTACAAGGTTTAGATTAAGTTCAGGTATTTGGTCAGGACTATATGTTAAACATAGATCGTTCCGACCTCTCAGTTACCGAAAAATGATTGATAGGAGTTAAATGCCGTTGAGAATGGTATTTCAGTTATATCTCGGGTATTGATCCATACAAAGTGTGTTTCTCGTCCTTCTTGAATATGTTTCTCTCACACAACATTGTTTATAGGCATTTGACTATCTTCCAACATGATATATTCAGCACACACTGATACAAAGCGTACATAATTTAACTAAATACGAACTTACAATTACTAATACTGTCGATATAGTATCTATATAGTCCAATTTTATAGTTTGGTTTACGAACCGATTCATTAAAGGTCAGAAAAAAGTTTCTAGAGATGTTTTTGCCTATTTATAATATTGAGAATTTTAAAAAAATGGGTAATCTTTAAAATATCAATTATGATTAATTTTAATAACTACATATTACAGTATACTTATAGAAACTGTAAAAACAACGTTAACCCAACAATGCAATAGGCATGGCCGTAACGTGACCCGTTCTATTATTTGTAAATGCAGCATGTCATCGCTTGGCGATTTTTGTCATTCTTATTTAATACACGACAAGGTGTCATCGGTTCCCATAGAGTAATTAAGTTGTCTCTACTTCCTTCCGGTATGAATACCTTGCTGTTTTCACGATTTCATCCGATTCTAAAATTAATTGGATTCGTACCCGGTGTTTCATGTTTCGTTCGAAATGAACGATTCGTACGAGCTGGATTTCGCTCTTTGCTCTTGGGGTCGACTTGACCATGTTCTTTTGTTTATTTTTCAGTTTTCTACTGGCATGTTCAAAACGATTAAAGTGACATTACACACAAACAAAACAGGCTTAATAATTCTTGCTATATGATGACTATACATGTAAACTTTCATAATGCTCAATTTTGATCATAAATATCTTCTTTTTTTTATTTAATTACTTCGTATTTTTTGTTTTTATAGTCCCGTATTTGCTATCAAACTTCTATTAAACTGGAAGGAGATTATACTTTCTTCTCTCCTTCCAAAACTTGTGTCACACTTAACTTATAAATAGAGGCAGTAAACTTTAATATATGTTAATATCTAAGCACCTATGGTGGTTTTTTATCTAATGGTTCTAGTTAGAGAATTTAAAACTTTGGCTTGTATGACACATTATAGTTGCAGTGAATGTTAAGCAAACCGTAAACCAAATGGTTTCAGAACTTAACTTCACATGCTGAATATCACATAGATCGTAGCATATAAAACGTATAATATATACGTCAATATTGACCCTTTCTGCTCTTGGTAACTTTTTATATAGGCTATGGTAGCCAGGTGAGCAATATAGGCACATCTTGACCTTCTTGTTTAACATTAAGGGACATTTGGCCTTCTTGTTCGAAATATTCACATCCTGTCTACTTGCACAGGTTATTTAAATTTACTGAACTGCATCTGCTTCCTTTAAGTCATGCTTCAAAATCATACGCGGCGTCTTTGATGCTTTGCGTCAAAATTCTTCTTGTATGATAATTAGTATAGAAAACTATTTAAGCCTATTTGCCTTCAATTGTGAGACTCATTCGTTGCGTTGAACTAGTCGCAAATTTTCACTTTACACAAACTACTAAATGGCTTGCCTTCGTTTGGTTTTTAAAAACGATTCTCGGGCGTAAAATTTAAAAAGACGACATTCTTAAGGTTGTACTTGGGCAAGGGTTAACCGTTTATCAGCTTTGGAAACGTAAAACCCAAAATAATGTTACTTCTAGAAATTTGGAAGTACATTTTTTGATACAGAGATATACAGTTCGTGTTGAAAGGATTAATCAATCTTCTTGACAAATTCTCATTTTCCCACAATAGTTTTAAAATGTGTCCGTTCCATAAAACGTCTGAAGTATTATTGTCAGATAAAAAATGAAAAGTAAAGATAAATAGTTCATTCATAAAATCATATCAAGTGTCCGTCCGATACGGGATTAAGGGTAAGCCCATTATTAGACAAGACAACCATTACCTTCTTCTGCAAGTTAACATGTCGTTTATAGTTGTTATAATTAACTCAATTAACAATATTTGCTTGTCCAGAAACACTCCTTTTTAAGTATTTTTCGTTCGCGAATATTATAACCGAAGATCAGCCTGCACATGCGTGCACTCTTGTACTAATATGGCTGTACCATGATTTCACTTTCATTTATAGAAGTTTACCATATTTTTAAATCAACTATTTTTCAAGTCGACACCTATATAAGCGTTAAGCAATAACCGATTGCAATGTCACTGCCAGAATTTATATCAGTTATTTTGTTTTCATTTTAAAACCGTTCACGCTCATTTTTTTGAGATACCTACATGCAATCAATAATCAGTACTTGTGCGAAAGAATGCTAGAACCTGGAACCTCAAGTTAGAGAGGCCGACAATCTACCATTGCACCATTGTCTGCAAAAATATAATGCGAGCAGGGCTTACAGATATATACGAATGAAGTTAAAAGCGTATAACGCCAACATATAATTAAGTAAGTGATTAAGTAAGTAGGTACATGTACATTCTGTATTATTGCAATGTGCGTTACATCAACTATTATGATACATTCATAATTTAACGATTATTAATCGATAATTTAAACCCGGCCACCATAGGCAAATGAGTCAACAACAAAACTATCGTGATTGGACTTACAATCGGTCTTTTAAATTGATATATATATATACGTTTGTGTAACTCTTTACAACATACAACAAATCTGCACCAAAAGAATGAAAACTACGAAACACTTTATAGATTAAAGATTAATTTTGAATGCAGTTTAACAACTTGTGGCGAAAGGAGAATTTTCTCATTGTTAACATTTTATCTTTTTGCAGCAATGTTTTCGAAAGTCTTCTGCTGTTAAGACGTCACAAAGCGTCTGTATGTGGTAAAGGGATACATACATAGTTAGATATAAGATAAGGGGGTTAATTATAATGTGTATATAACACTAAATGAGTCCATTCAAGGTAAAAAGGTGCCAGTTGAATTTTGTAAACATTCTAGATCCAGATCATTGTGTGCATCTACACTGTTTATTTTACTTAACATATGTGTGTTCGAAGCTTCTTGTAACGTGCCTATATAATTGTAAGACTTAACAGATGGCCATAGTGATTTGAAACTACACTTTTCAGAAATGCCAAATTTATCCATGGACGGGCTCAAATATATGTATTCTGGGTAATTTAAAATAACTTCCGGTAATATGACACCGATGCATAGGTCGTTATGCTATCACACCACCCTGAGAGCCAAGGAGGGAAGCCTTTATATACCATTCTAAATGTATTTGATATGACCGAGAAGGGATCTGTTCCTGGTCTCCCGCTTATACTACGTCCAAACGGAGATGGTTAATTGTGTTATACAATTAATTGGATGACATGGTTGATTTTGTTTTACAATATATTGACGTTTTAACGCCGTTTTCAATAACATGATCAGTTACATCATGTCTGAAATATACTTAACCATACTTTTATCTGACTATATCGCACTTTTATTCTACCGACACAATATTCTTCCCCGACAACTTTGCATGTGTACCGTATTGATCCATTTGTAGTATATCAATGAGGCCTATCCAAAAATGATTTTCGTCTATAAGAATGAATGACCGAGCTGAGTTTCAAACTCACAATCCCCGACTAGACAGGCCTTGTCGTTATCAACAGTTATCAGAGTGCATGCAGCTATAGACTTAAATACAAAATGCCCAACACCACGGTACACACAACAGACTTTCGGGGGTATTGACATCAATATTATTCCGATTAATAATATACGTGTATAGCCAGGTGTTTCATCATAGCAATTATTTCGATTAATGATATACTTGTATAGCCTGGTGTTTCAGCATAACCATTATTCCGATTAATGATATACTTGTACAGCCAGTTGTTTCATCATAATCATTATTTCGATTATTTATATACTTGTTTAGCCAGGTGTTTCACCATAACCATTATTTCGATTATTTATATACTTGTATAGCAAGGTGTTTCATCATAATCATTATTTCGATTAATGATATACTTGTATAGCCAGGTGTTTCATCATAACCATTATTTCGATTAGTGATATACTTGTATAGCCAGGTGTTTCATCATGACCATTATTTAGAGTAATGATATACTTGTATAGCCAGGTTATTCACCATAACCATTATTTCGATTAATGATATACTTGAATAGCCAGGCGTTTCATCATAACCATTATTTCGATTAAGTATATACTTGTTTAGCCAGGTGTTTCATCACAACCATTATTCCGATCAATAATATACTTGTATAGCCAGGTGATTCATCATAACCATTATTTCGATTAATGATATACTTGCATAGCCATGTGTTTCGTTTTTAAACATTATTTCGAGTAATGATATACTTGTATAGCCAGGTGTTTCACCATAACCATTATTTCGATTATTTACTTACTTGTTTAGCCAGGTGTTTCATCATAACCATTATTTCGATTAATGATATACTTGTATACATGTAGCTAGGTGATTCATCATAACCATTATTTCGATTAATGATATACTTGTATATCCAGGTATTTCATCATAACCATTATTTCGATTAATGATATACTTGTATTGCCAGGTGTTTCATCATAACCATTATTTCGATTAATGATATACTTGTATAGCTAGGTGTTTCATCATAACCATTATTTCGTTTAATGATATACTTGTATAGCTAGGTGTTTCATCATAACCATTATTTCGATTAATGATATACTTGTATAACCAGGTGATTCATCATAACCATTATTTCGATTAATGATATACTTGTATAGCCTGGTGTTTCATCATAACCATTATTTCGATTAATGATATACTTGTATAGCCAGATGTTTCATCAAAATCATTATTTCGATTAATGATATACTTGTATAGCCAGGTGTTTCATCATAACCATTATTTCGATTAATGATATACTTGTAAAGCCTGGTGTTTCATCATAACCATTATTTCGATTAATGATATACTTGTATAGCCAGGTGTTTCTTCATAACCATTATTTCGATTAATGATATACTTGTATAGCCCGGTGTTTCATCATAACCATTATTTCGATTAATGATATACTTGTATAGCCATGTGTTTCATCATAACCATTATTTCGATTAATGATATACTTGTATAACCAGGTGATTCATCATAACCATTATTTCGATTAATGATATACTTGTATAGCCTGGTGTTTCATCATAACCATTATTTCGATTAATGATATACTTGTATAGCCAGATGTTTCATCAAAATCATTATTTCGATTAATGATATACTTGTATAGCCAGGTGTTTCATCATAACCATTATTTCGATTAATGATATACTTGTAAAGCCTGGTGTTTCATCATAACCATTATTTCGATTAATGATATACTTGTATAGCCAGGTGTTTCTTCATAACCATTATTTCGATTAATGATATACTTGTATAGCCCGGTGTTTCATCATAACCATTATTTCGATTAATGATATACTTGTATAGCCATGTGTTTCATCATAACCATTATTTCGATTTATGATATACTTGTATAGCCTGGTGTTTCATCATCATCATTATTTCGATTAATGATATACTTGTATAGCCAGGTGTTTCATCATAACCATTATTTCGATTAATGATATAAATGTATAGCCAAGTGTTTCATCATAACCATTATTTCGATTAATGATATACGTGTATAGCCAGGTGTTTCATCATAACCATTAATTCGATTAATGATATACTTGTATAGCCTGGTGTTTCATCATAACCATTATTTCGATTAATGATATACGTGTATAGCCAAGTGTTTCATAATAACCATTATTTCGATTAATGATATACGTGTATAGCCAGGTGTTTCATCATAAACATTTTTTCGATTAATGATATACTTGTATAGCCTGGTGTTTCCTCATTACCATTTTTTCAAATAATGATATACTTGTATAGACAGGTGTTTGATCATAACCATTATTTCGATTAATGATATACTTGTAAAGCCTGGTGTTTCATGATAACCATTGTTTCGAGAGACGCCCAAGGTGCTTGTATGTCTAGATGTTGAACCACAGGGGGAAGCAAGCTGATATGAATATATGTTTGGTCGCAAAATCCCGAAGGTCAGTTTTCGTGTGACATGTCCAATATTATAGTTGAACATATGATCAGCTGTCAGCGAGTGACGAACGGGTATACAGTGTAACAAGAGCGAACTTGGGTGCATAATTCATGTTAGATCACGCATATATGTTCATGATCAAGTTTTGTCCAAATGTATTTCAAAGTCGAGGTAACTAGATTCAGTGATATTTCAGATATCAAAGAGATAAAGGAACACGTGTAGGTTCATAGTCTGATCTATTCGTTAAGTACATGGTTAACAAACTTTTCAGCTAACAAAATGATATGGATAATGAATTAGTTACTAAAGCAACATTATTTAAGCTATTGATAAATGCCCCATTATCCAATCCTTATAACTTAACATTTAAATAACTTTACCGTAGCAACTCTATATAACGTTTAAATTGTTAAGGGTTAGCATAAGCGAATACAATAGACGAAATGGTATATTTTATAAACATTGAAAGGATCAACGTCATGTGAGCTCTCCAATTTCAATACATGTTGAAGTTTGATATTTAATTATTTCAGAGCAAATGGCAATGTTAAGGTTTTTGCAAACAATACAGATTTAGGCGAGTCAGCTGTCTCACCTAAAATCAGCATTGGTTGCCTTTTAGTTATCAAAATAGTCCAAAACTTGTATTACATGAGACATGGAGACGCCCTACGTTGAACATTGAAGATTTGGCTTTAAACAATTCGGCGCTGAAAGAATTAAGTCAATTCATTATGTCTCTCCCGGTTACGAAAATGTTTTATAGCATGCGGGTATGTGCATCTGGGATTTTAATTTCTCCAAAACTAAGTTTCAGCAGATTCATTTTTTCTGACTTAGTTAGAATTAGCTAATAGAAAGCGGAAAATCTGTGTCGCACATATTGCTCACAAGTATTCATTTAACAGTTATGCAACTTTACATGAATGTTTGTAAGCATATACAGTTGTGCACCTGTCCTCAAGCGCATTGCGTTATGTAGGATTTACCATGCGCCAGTTGAATTAACATATACAATACCGTTTAAATTGAATGTTCACATAATAAATGAATGACAAGGTCTGTTGAATATATATATTTATATGTGAACTCATTATGTACGGTACTTATCGTGCGACAGTTGAATTGACATTGCCTTTTTAGCCCGTTTAATGTTAGCACACATTAATTTCCGAATGTGTAATACTCATTAAGGACCACCAAGTACTTTGCTTGTGAAACACTCTATAAGGACAACCAAATACTGTGTATGTGCAACACTCTTTAAAGACAGCCAAGTACTTTGTATGTTCAACACTCCATATGGACCACCAACTACTTTGCATGTGCAACACTCCTTAAGGACCACCAAGTACTTTGTATATTTTCAACACTCCATAAGGACCACAAACTATTTTGTATTTGCAACACTCCTTAAGGACCACAAACTATTTTGTATTTGCAACACTCCTTAGGACCACCAAGTACTTTATGTGAACAACACTCCTTAATTAAGGACAACCACGTGCGTTAGCTTAATAGATTATATGTGAAGGTAGACAGTTATCTTGCATTAATGCTGTTTGGAAAACAAATATGATTAAGCCAGGAATACGCACTAAGGGGAATTTGACGCCGTGATATTACTGACATACTGTTTAAAACGGTGTTAAGCTCAAATCAATATCTCATTTTCTATCACAAAAGATTCGTTATTAATGAAACTACCGCTGACGAACAGTGAATATCCTGGGCAGTTATATCACGGTGGTAAGCTAACCTTATCATGTGTTTCTGACTTTCTGTCAACCACTACTCGAATATGACGAGTAACCCGGTCAGTCATATCACTCTGGCTAGCTGATCTACCTATGTGTTTCTGACTTGCTGTCAATCACTACTCGAGTATGACCAGTTGACTAGTCAGTCGAATAACTCTGGCTAGTGGACCTACCAAAATGTATATGATATTTTGTCAAACGTTACTCGCGTATGACGAATATCTCACTCAGTAAAATAACGCTGGCCAGCTGGCATAACAGTGTATTTTATGACTTTATGTCAACCACATCTCAAGTATGACGAATATCTAGATCAAGCGTATCACGCTGGCTAGCTGACCTACCCATTTGTTTTAAGACTTTCTGTCAACCACTACTCGAGTATGATGAGTATACTGTTTAGTTATATTAAGGCGGCTAGCTGACCTTACTGTGTGTGTTAAGACTTGCTGCCAACCACTACTCGAGTATGATGAGTATACTGTTCAGTTATATTAAGGCGGCTAGCTGACCTTCCCGTGTGTTTTATGATTTTTTGGCAATCATTACTAGCGAATGACTAGAATTTGTTCTCAGTTACATCTCACCAGCTAGCTTTTCTTCCAATGTATTTTATGACATTATATAAATCACTACTCGAGTATGACGAGTATCTCGGTTGGTAATATCATGGCAGCTAACTGACCTACCCATGTGTTTTATAAACTTCTGTCAACCATTACTCGAGTATGACGAATATATCGGTCAGTTATATCACGGAGTATAGCTGACTTAAGCATTGCCTTATGGATTTATGTCAAGCACTACTCCAGTATGTCGAACATGTCAGTTAATTATATCACGGCGGCAAACTGACATACCCATGTGTTTTAGGAATCTCTGTAAACCACTGCACCAGAAATACCAACATCCTATTAGGTTATAGCACGCCGACTAACTCACCTTCCCATGTGTTTTATGACTTTCTGTCAACCACTACTACCGAATAGCGAGAATCTGTGTGAGTTATATCACGGCGGCTAGCTGACGTTCCGAAACGTTCTATGACTTTCTGTCAACCACTACTACAGAATGACGAGAATCTTTATCAGTTATAGCAAGCCGGCTAACTGATCGACCTATTTGTTGTTTTGACTTTCTGTCAACCACTTCTACAAAATGGCGAGAATCTTTTTTCAGTTATAACACGCCGGCTAGCTGACCTATCCAAATAGTTTATGACTTTCTGTCTATCAATACTTGATCATGACGAGTATCCCAGTATATACAGTTTGTGTGGAAAGGAATAATCAATCTTTTTAACAAATTCTCATTTTCTCAAAATGGTTTTAAAATGTGTCCGTTCCATAAAACGTCTGAGGACGAGTTGTCAGATAAAAGGTATAAACGTAAATATAAAGAGTCCCTTAATAAAATCATATCAAGTGTCAGTTCGATACTGGATTTAAGGTAAGCCAATTATTAGACAAGACAACGATATTATGTTATGTTACATTCTTCTGCAAGTTAACGTTTATAGTTGTACTAATTTACTCTTATCTTGATATATTCGTCAAATAACAATATTCACTTATCCTGAAACCCTCATGTTTAAGTGTTTTTCGTTGCGAATTTGTTAACCAAAGGTCAGCCTACACAAGCGTGCACTCTTGTACTAATACGACTATAGTACGATTTCACTTGTACTTATAGAAGTTAACCATATTTAAAATCAACAACTTTCGAAGTCGACACCTATATAAGCGTTAAGCAATAACCGATTGCAATGTCACTGCCAGAATCTCTGTAAGTTATTTGACCTTTTTAAATCATTCACGCTCAATGTTTACTTCCTAGAGACCTAACTAGTACCTATGCAAAATAATACTAGAACCTGGGACCTTCAGTTAGAAAGGCCGATGATCTACAATTACTTCACTGTCTTCAAACAAATAATGCAAGTAAGGCAAAAATACTTATGCGAATGAAGTTAAAAGGGTCTAATACGAACATATATAAGTAAGTAAGTTGATAGGCAAGTAGGTACATGTACATTCTTTATTATTGCAACGTTTTTTACAACAATTATTAAAATACATTCATAATTTAACAATTATTAATCGATCATTTTCAACAGGCCGTCATTGGCAAATAAGTTAACACAATATAGTATTGCTATATATAAACTATCGTGATTGCATGACGAACCAATCTTTTAAATCGATTTGTGTTAATTTACAAATAAATCTGATCGGTTTTGATATTTCCAATATATACATTTATTAACCCTTTACAAAATACAACACATCTGCATCAAAAGCATAAAAACCACGAAACACTTTATAGATTAAAGAACAACTTTGAATGCAGTTGACAACTTGTGGCGAAAGGAGAATGTTCTCATTGTTAACATTTTATCCTTTTATCGCAATGTTTTCGAAAGTCGTCTGCTGTAGAAACGCTACAAAGCGTATGTATGTGGTAAAGAAATACATAAAAAGTTAGATAAAAGTTACGGGGTTAATTGTTATGTGTATATAACACTAAATGAGTGCACCCACGGTCAACAGGTGCTGGTTGAATTGTGTAAACAATGTAGATCCAGATCAGTGCGTGCATTTACACTGTTTATTGTTACCTAACATCTGTTTGTTCGAAGCTTCTTTTGACGTGCCTAGATTATTGTAAGAGTAAACAGATGGGCAAAGTGATCTGAACCTACGATGGTGAGAAATGCCAAAGTTGTCCATGGACATGCTCAAATATATGATAGTTAATTAAGATCCACATTCCTATAGTACACACTGTTTTGTAACTGTGTTCAAAGATTACCTGTTGCATTGTCTTAAAAACAGTTTTGGTCTAATTAGGGTTTACCGCCATTTTCAACATCTGTTCATTAATATCACGGCTACATCTAATACTTTTACAAATTTCCTTTGGGACAAAAAACTACCAAGAAATATGCCTTACATTCCATCAAATGGCAATCCACCCAAAGGGTACTCCACATATGGCCATTCAACACAAGGAGACTCGACCAAAAGGTATTTAACCCAAAGGCACTCCATCCAAGAACATTCCGCATATGGCCACTCGACTATATGGGACTCGACAAAAGGGTACTTAGCCAAAGAGCATTTCATCTAAGGTTATTCCATGCAAAGGCATTTGACTCAATGGTACTTTACCAAATGAACTCCACTCAAACTTACACTAAAAAAAGGACAATCCACCCAAGAGCACTCCAAATATGGCCACTTAACTTTGACCAAAGGGTACCGAACCAAAGGGCATTTAATCAAAGGGCACTCCACCAAAGGGTATCTACCCAAAGGTACTCGACTCCAGGGTACTTAACTAAATGCACTCCACTCTTGAAGAATCAACATAATGGCATAACGCGAGCTGATACTCAACAAAGGACACTTATGCCTAAGGCACTCAAGCATAAGTCATTGGTCCAATTGTGTACGAGTAAATAAGCAATATCATAGCATAGAAATACTGTTTCTTCGAAGAACTTGAACAATATTATATCAGGTTAAACGCTGAAGCCTTTATCACATACAGACACAGTTTGACTCGTTTGTATCAGGTGGCGTTTTATTTCATTAAACTTTGTTATCTTACATTGATTGCGAAACAAGCTTTTAACTTATATTAATCACTTTCGATGTTTATCTCCTGGAGACATAACCAGTACGTTTGTGTGGAAACAACTAAAAGTCAGCTCTTGGTGGGGGACCATTGTGCAAACGAGGCGATAGAGCCAAAAAACTACCTCCGAATGTTTATTTGTGCAAGAACCATTCCATGTAGAGGGCATGCAATATAACTTGGTCTACACATTATTTTCAACCAATATATTCTTAAAAAGAGTTGACCTCGAACACGTGCATTCATCATTCTGACATATGTTAATGACTATTTGTATAATACAAGCTCGCTGTGTAAACCAGACCACGTATATTCGCGAAGGAACCGAAACAGTTTCGAGTGATGATCAAAACGATGTAGTCACAAATACGTAGTCTATATATGTTCACAAATTCGCGGTTAGCTGACCGACCAATAAGTTAATGTGTGCTGTTCAGTTATATCAAAGCGGCCAGTTGACCTACCAAACACTACTCGGGTATGACGAATACCTCGGTCAGTAATATAACGCTGGTTAGTTGACCATCCAATGTGTTTATGACTTTCTGTCAACGACAACTCTAGTATGATAAGTATACGGGTCAGTTATATCAAGGCGGCTAGCTGATCAACCCATGAGTTTTATGAATTTATGTAAACCACTACTGGAGTATGACGAATATCCCAGTCAGTCATATCATGCTGGCTAGCTGACATACAAATATGCTTATGGCTTCCTGTCAACCACAATCTAGTGTCAAGGCGGTTAGCTGACCAACTAATGTGTTTTAGGACTTTATGTCAACCACTACTCGAGTTTGACGGATATCCCTGTCAGTCATATCATGCTGGTTATTATCATGACCTACCAATGTGTTTATTGCTTTCTGTCAACCACAACTCTAGTATGATGAGTATACTGGTCAATGCGGCTAGCTGACCTATCCATGTATTTTATTAATTTCCGTCAACCAGTAATCGGGTATGATGAGAATACTGGTCAGTTATATCAAGGCGAGTAGTTGACTTACCCAGGCGTTTTAGTACTTTCTGTCAACCACTACTCGAGAATGACGAGTATCCCAGTCAGTCATAACACGATGGCTAGCTGACCTAGTAATGTGTGTATGCCTTTGATGAGTATACTGGTATGTTATATCTAGACGGCTAGTTGACCTACCATGTGTTTTATGCATTCATGTCAACTACTACTCGAGTATGACGAGTATCCTAGTCAGTTTTATCAAGGCGGCTAGCTGACCTACCAATGTAGTAGATGACTTCCTGTCAACGACAACTCTAGTATGATGAGTATACTGGTCAGTTATATCAAGGTGGCTAGATGACCTACCAATTTTATGAATTTCTGTCAATCACTACTCGAGAATGACGAAAATCTTGGTCTTAGTTGTTTTTCTGAGTACAACATTTTGTGTATGGGTTGCGGGTTCGATCTCCAACCGGGTCATACCAAACATTTTAAAAATAGTAGTAATGGCTGTCCACCTTGGCGATAAGTGTTCCGGGGCTAGCATAACGACTGGCTGGCTGGCTGGCTGGTGACGAGATAAATATACCAGTATAACCAGTAAATTACCAAACAAATGCCGTGATATAACTGAAAAGTTGTTAAAAGAGGAGTAAAACACCAAACAATCAATAACTGCATGAGTACTTTGAGTTTCCCGGTCAGTTATATCCCGGTAGCTAGGTGACCTACCATTGTGGTTTATGACTTTCTGTCAACCACAACTCGAGTATGACGAATATCTCGGTCAGTCATATCACGCTGGCCAGCTGATCTATCCATGTATTATATAACATTTTGCCAATCATAACAAGAGTTTGACTAGTATCCTTGTCAGCTGTATAACGCCGGCACGCTTACCAACGGATCTATCCATGAATGTTATGACTTTCTGTTAACCACTACTCGAATAGGGTAATTTGGTTAGGCAAATTTTCTGTAACCTTTTTCCTGATACAGACTATGTGATGACGCCTAGTACCGGAGAAGGTTATGAGAAAAGGAGAACTTGATGAAAACATGTGATTGAGTTATTCACGTAATTGAAGTTTAACACTATTTTAAAAAGTGTATTCAGATCAAATAACATACTGTGTAATTATCATACAATAACTTTTGACAGATATATGGATGACAGGTACGATATTCAAACTAATAATCTCTGGCTCGACATAACTCGAAATTACTAATTACACAGAATCAAATGCAATATCTCCAAAGGATGTTTCACTCACGCCAAACAGACCCTATGCGCTAATGGCATAAATATCATTTACGATCAAGTAACATTTTGTATAAAAAAGTATTTCGGTTGACGTTATTAGGTCGCTTCAAGGATGCTTAAACGAATAAATGTTGAAAAGGGAAGATCCTGATCTGACCGCAAGGGGATGCAAGCTGGCAATCTGATTTGTATATATAAGTCGCTAATCAGATAACTTCGGATTTCGTGTGACGTGGACAATATTCTACTTTAAATATGATCAGCTGTCCGTGAGAGAAGAGTGGGCATGCCGTGTAACAAGAACGAACCTGTGTTCATAATTCATGTTAGATCACGCATAAACGTTCATGCTCGAATTTCTTTCCAAATGTTTTTTAAAGTCGGGCTCACCAGAATCAGTGATATTTCAGAAAACAAAAACAAAAAGGTACAAATGCAGTTCATAGTCTGATCTATTCTTTAACATGTTTTATAGACTTTTCAGCCATCACAAATGATATAAATAGTCAATTAGGTACTAAAGCCAAAATAAACGAAATTCCAACTCACTATTGTTTAGCCTGTCGATAAATGTTCCATTATCCAATCCGTATAACGTTTTAAAAGTTTTACCGTATCAACGTTGAAGACGAGTATATAATATATATTAATTTAATGTTTCAAGGTTAAAATTACCGAATAAAGGAGAAAAAAGTATGGTCTATTATATAAACATTGAAAGGATTGACGTCATGTGAGCTATCCAATTTCAAATCACCCTGAAGTTTGATCTTTAATTCTTTCAGCGTCAATGGCAATGCTAAGGTTTTGGCAAACAATACAGATTCAGGCGAGTCAGATCGTAACGAGCTGTCTCAACTAACATCTTTGTTTGTCTTTTAATTATCAAAATAGTCCAAACTCATATTACGAGAGTAAGTCAACTTAAAACATTCGGCGCTGAAATAATTAACTTAATTTATTATGTCTCTTCCGGTTATGAATAATATTTGTTAGCATGAGCACATACTGCAACCGGGATTTTGCCATCACAAAAGCCCAGTTTCAGCAGATTTCTTTCGCTTCATAGTTAGAAATAGCTAATAAAAAGAGAAAGGTTTGTGTCGCAAATACTTTTTAAAAGTATTTGATTAACAGTTATGCAACTTTACAGAAAAATATTTGTCAGCGTTTAAAGTTGTGCACCTGTTCTCAAACTTATTACTTTATGTAGTAATCAAGCGCAAGTTCAACAAACAACTTTAATATAGTCCGTTTAAATTGAATGTTAGCATTATGAATACATAGCAAGGTATGTTTAATAAATATGTCTACGTGGACTTCTAATATAATGCATTTATCGTGCCATGAATTTGCATTGCCACTAAAGTTCGTTTATATTGAATAGTGGCATAATAAATATCTAACAATGACTGTTTAATAAACATTTCTACGTGAACTGTATTAAATGTTCATCATGGGATATTTCGTTTTACGTGAAAACAACCTATACAAGAACCACACATGACGTCCAGCTGTGTAGATGCTGTCTACGGTCAAAAAGTGTGTACGGAAAAGGCTGCCTGGTCCGTTACTCATTGTTAACGTTTCTGTAATCTTAGCGACACGCATTTCATTTTATGTAGTTGTTTCAGTTTGTGTTAATTGACAGCGAATACGTGCACACATCACTCGGTTCACTCGGTCCATTCTAAGCGACACATTATATTCTTCGGCAACACATTTGTAAATTAATTTAAAAACAACCTACTGTTATATTTGCTGAAATAGAATATTTCTCTCAAACAGTTTGTACATCGAATTAGGCCCCTCGTAGGAGAGAATAGCTGTCATCAAAACAATGCGAAATCGGCCGCTAGTTTGAAAATAGTTAAAAGGAGGGTTGTATACGGTAAATGCATATAATATGGCAACACTTCAAGTTGTATTGATTGTTAACGAAGTTTTGAATGTGCGTTGATAACGTTCATATAATAACATTATTTACTTAAATTGCAGTTGTTGTTTTGAGGTAACTATTCTCGATTTTTTTTCCAATTTGAAATGAAACGAACAGTGAATATTCTGATCAGTTTATATCACAGTAATAAGCTGACCTAACCATTTGTTTGTGACTTTCTGTCCACCATTACTCCAGTATCATGCTAGCCGACCAACCGACGTGTGTATGACTTTCTGTCAACCACAACGCTAGTATGATGAGTAGACTGGTCAGTTATATCAAGACGGCTAGTTGTTTACCCATGTGTTTTTATGTCAACCAATACCCGAGTATGACGAATATCCCGGTCAGTCACATCATGATGGCTAGCTGACCTAACAATGTGTTTATGACTGTGTGTCAACCACTATTCGAGTATGACGAATATCTTGGTCAGTCATATCACACTGGCTAGCTGACCTACCCATGTGCGTACGATATTCTGACAACTACTACTAGAGTATGACGAATATCTCGGCCAGTCATATCATGATGGCTAGCTGATCAACCAATGTGTGGTTGACTTTGTGTCAACCACTATTCGAGTATCTCGGTCAGTCAAATCACGCTAGTTAGCTGACCTACCCATGTGCGTATCATATTCTGACAATCACGGCTAGAGTTTGACGAATATCCCGGTCAGTCATATCAAGTCGGCTAGCTGATCTACCAATGCGTGTATGACTTTGTGTCAACCACAACTCTAGTATGATGAGTATATTGATCAATTATATAAAGGCGGCTTGTTGACCTACACATGTGTTTTATAAATTTCTGTCAACCAATACTCGAATACGACGAATATATCGGTCAATCATATAACGCTGGCTATCTGACCTACCAATGTATTTTATGAATTTCTGTCAACCACTACTCGAGTATGACGAATAGGACTTACATGATTAAGTTAAAATGGTCAAATGTGAACATGTCACAGTAAGTAAGTTAATAAGTTATTAAACACATGTACATATTATAGAATTGTGATGTGTGCTACATCAAATAATAATATACATAACGAATACGAATTTATCAATTATCAATCGATAATTTTCAACCTGCCACCATTGGCAAATAAGTTGACAAAATATATTATTTCACAATATCATACATATTTTCATTATAAGTATATACACTATCGTAATTAGATGTTCAATCAATCTTTTAAATCGATCTGGAACAACGTTTTCAAAATTTATTGAAATCCTGCATTATTAACCCTTTCCGTGTTAGTATGTTAGTAAGTGTAAATGAACAAATAGATCTGATCAGTTTTTATATTTCCAATAGGATATATATATATATAAAAGTGTTGTTACCCTTTACAACATACAACAAATCTGTATCGAAAAAATGAAAACTACGAAACACTATCGTGATTGCATGACGAACCAATCTTTTAAATCGATTTGTGTTAATTTACAAATAAATCTGATCGGTTTTGATATTTCCAATATATACATTTATTAACCCTTTACAAAATACAACAAATCTGCATCAAAAGCATAAAAACCACGAAACACTTTATAGATTAAAGAACAATTTTGAATGCAGTTGAACAACTTGTGGCGAAAGGAGAATTGTTCTCACTGTTAACATTGTATCCTTTTGCCGCAATGTTTTCGAAAAACATCTGATGTAAAGACGTCACAAAACTTCTGTATGTGGTAAAGGAATACATAACTAGTTAGATATAAGATACGAGGGTTAATTGTTATGAGTATATAACACTAAATGAGTCCATTCAAGGTATAAAGGTGCCAGTTGAATTTTGTAAACAGTCTAGAGCCAGATCAGTGTGTACATATGCACTGGTTATTTTACTTAACATTTGTGTGTTCGAAGCGTCTCTTCTTTTAACGTGCCTAGAATAGTGTAAGACTGAACAGATGGCTAAATTGATGTGAACCTACAATGGTTAGAAATGCAAAATTTGTCAATGGACGGGCTTAAGTATATGATATTTAATTAAGACGCACATTCTGATAATATTGAATGTTTCGTATCTGTGTTCAAAGATTACTTTATCGTTGCATTGTCTTAAAAACAGTTTTGGTTAAGTGTTATAAGAGTTGACTGCCATATTCAAATTGTGCTCATTTATATCATGGCTATATATAACACTTATCCAATATCCCTTGGTGGCAAAATATCGCCAATAAATACCACGATGTTTTCTGGATCATTTGTCAGAACTGCCGGTAATATAATGACACCAATGCGTCAGTCGTAATGCTTTTCGTACGACCCTGAGAGCCAAGGACGGAAGCCATTACTACCATTCTAAATATATCTAATATGACTCTACCCGGGATCTCACCCTGGTCTCCCGCTTTTACTACTACCTCACAGAGATGGTTGATTTTGTAAAACAATTAACTGGAATTGTTCTTTGTTCTTTTCAATAGATTGACGTGTTAACGCCGTTTTTAATAACATGATCAGTTACATCATGTCTTCATTATATTTAACCATGTTTTGATCTGGCTATCTGACACTTTTACTCTAACGACACACTATTCTTCCCTGACAACTTTGCACTTGTACCGTATTGATCCTTTTGTGGAATATAAATGAGGCCTATCCAAAAATGATTTTCGTCGATAAGAATAAATGAATGACCGAGCTGAGCTTCGAACTTACAATTCCTGACTCGACAAGCCTTGTCGTTACCAACAGTTATCAGAGTCCAGCCATAGACTCAAATACAAAATTCCCAAAGCCACGGCACGCGAAACAGACCTCTTTGGAGGTATTGACATAACTATTATTCCGAATAATGATATACTTGTATAACCAGTTGTTTCATCATAACCATTATTCCGATTATTTATATACTTGTATAGCCAGGTGTTTCGTCATAACAATTATTTCGATTAATGATATACTTGTATAGCCAGGTGTTTCATCATAACCATTAGTTCGATTAATGGTATAGTTATATAGCCAGGTGTTTTATCATAACCATTATTTCGATTAAGTATATACTTGTATAGCCAGGTGTTTCATCATAACCATTATTTCGATTATTGATATACTTGTATAGACAGGTGTTTCATCATAACCATTATTTCGATTATTGATATACTTGTATAGACAGGTGTTTCATCATAACTATTATTTCGATTATTGATATACTTGTATAGCCATGTGTTTCATCATAACCATTATTTCGATTATTGATATACTTGTATAGACAGGTGTTTCATCATAACCATTATTTCGATTAATGATATACTTGTATAGCCATGTGTTTCATCATAACCATTATTTCGATTAATGGTATAATTGTATAACCAGGTGTTTTATCATAACCATTAGTTCGATTAATGATATACTTGTATAACCAGGTGTTTCCTCATAACCATTATTTCGATTAATGGTATAATTGTATAGCCAGGTGTTTCATCATAATCATTATTCCGATTAAGTATATACTTGTATAGCCAGGTGTTTCATCATAACCATTATTTCGATTAATGATATACTTGTATAGCCAGGTGTTTCATCATAACCATTATACCGATTAATGATATACTTGTATAGCCAGGTGTTTCATTATAGCCAATACTTCGATTAATTATATACTTGTATAGCCACAAGTGGAAGCAAGCTGATATGGATATATGTTTGGTCGCAAAACCCCGAAGGTCAGTTTTTGTGGTGCTTGTCCAATATTATAGTTGAACATGTGATCAGCTGTCAGCAAGTGAAGAATGGGTATACAGTGTAACAAGAACGAACTTGAGTGCATAATTCATGTTAGATCACGCACATATGTTCATGCTCAAGTTTCGTTCAAATGTAGTTCAAAGTCGAGTTCACTAGATTCAGTGATATTTCAGATATCAAAAAGATAAAGGAACGCGTGTAGGTTCATCGTCTGATCTATTGGTTAAGTACATGGTTTATAAATTATTCAGCCAACAGAGTTATATAGATTATGGATTATTTACGAAAGCCACATTATTTAAGCTATTGATAAATGCCCCATTATCCAATCCTTATAACTCAACGTTTAAATAGCTTTACCGTTGCAACTCTATATACAAGTTTAAAGTGCCAAGATTAACATTAGCGAAAAAAAAAAAAAAAATGGTCTATTATATAAACATTGAAAGGATCGACGTCATATGAGCTATCCAATTTCAATACACCTTGAAGTTTGATAGTTCACTCTTTCAGCGCAAATGGCAATGTTAAGGTTTTTGCAAACAATGTGGATGAAGGTGAGTCAGCTCGTAACGAGCTGTCTCACATACAATTAGCATTGGTTACCTTTTGGTTATCAACATAGTCCAAAACTTGTATTACATGAGACATGGAGACGCCCTATTTTGAACATGGAAAATTCAGCTTTGAAAAATTCGGCGCTGAAAGAGTTAAGTTAATTCATTACATCTCTCCCGATTATGAAAATGTTTTGTAGCATGCTTGATGTGCATCTGGGATTTTGATTTCTCCAAAACCAAGTTTCAGCAGATTCATTGCTTAGTTAGAATTAGCTAATAGAAAGCGGTAAATGAATGTCGCACATATTGTTCAAAAGTATTCGTTTAACAGTTAGGCAACTTTACAGGAATGTTTGTAAGCATATAAAGTTGTGCACCTGCCCTGAAGCGTATTGCATTATGTAGGATTTTACATGCGCCACTTGAATTAACATATACAATACCGTTTACTTGAATGTTCACATAATGAAAGAATGACAAGGTCTGTTGAATATATATATGTATATGTGAACTCATTGTGTACTGTACTTATCGTGCAACAGTTAAATTTACATTTCCTTCAAAGCCCGTTTAAAGAAAGCACACATTAATTTCAGAATGTGCAACACTCCTTAAAGACCGCAAAGTACTTTGTATGTGCCACATTTCTTAAAGACCACTAAGTCCTTTGCTTGCGCAACACTTCTTAAAGACCACCAAGTACTTTGTATGTGCAATACTCCATAAGGACAACTAAATACTTTGTATGTGCAACACTTCTTAAAGACCGCCAAGTACTTTGTATGTTCAACACTCTATATGGACCACCACCTACTTTGTATATGCAACAATCCTTAAGGACCACCAAGTACTTTGTATGTTCAACAAGAGAGTTATCTTGCATTAATGTGTTTGGAAAACATATATATGTAAGTCAGGAATACCCACATAAGGGTAATTTGACGCCGTGATATAACTGACATACTTTTTAAAACGGTGTTAAGCTCAAATTAATAACTCATTTTCTATCATAAAAGATACGTTATTAATGATACTATCGATGATGAACAGTGCATATCCTGGTCAGTTATATCAAGGCGGTTAGCTAATCTTATCATGTGTTTCTGACTTTCTGTCAACCACTACTCGAATATGACGAGTAACCCGGTCAGTCATATCATTCTGGCTAGCTGACCTACCAATGTGTTTCTGTCTTTCTGTCAACCACAACTCGAGTATGACGTGCAGACTAGTCAGTCATATAACGCTGGCTAGCTGACCTACAAATTTGTTTTAAGACTTTGTGTCAACCACTACTCGAGTATGATGAGTATACTGTTCAGTTATATTAAGGCGGCTAGTTGACATTCCCATGAGTTTTTATGACTTTGTGTCAATCATTACTAGCGAATGACTAGATATTGTTCTCAGTTACATATCGCGGGCTAGCTATTCTTCCAAAGTGTTTTATGACATTATATCAATCACTACTCAAGTATGCTCGATCAGTAATATTATAGCAGCTTGCTGACCTACTCATGTGTTTTACAAATTTCTGTCAACCATTAGTCGAGTATGACGAATATATCGGTCAGTTATATCACGGATTCTAGCTGACTTATTCATGTGTTTTATAAATTTCTGTCAACTACAACTCGAGTATGACGTAATTGCCGGTCAGTTATAATACGGAGTATAGCTGACTTAATCATTGCATTATGGATTTATGTCAAGCACTACTCCAGTATGTCGAAAATGTCAGTCAGTTATATCACGGCGGCAAACTGACATACCAATGTGTTTTAGGAATCTCTGTAAACCACTGCACCAGAAATACGAACATCCTATTAGGTTATAGCATGCTGACTAACTGACCTTCCCGTGTGTTTTATGACTTTCTGTCAACCACTACTACCGAATAGCGAGAATCTGTGTGAGTTATATCAGGGCGGCTAGCTGACGTTCCAAAGCGTTTTATGACTTTCTATCAACGACTACTACAGAATGACGAGAATCTTTATCAGTTATAGCAAGCCGGCTAACGGATCGACCTATTTGGTTGTTTTTTACTTTCTGTCAACCACTACTACCGAATGGCGAGAATCTTTGTCAGTTATAACACGCCGGCTAGCTGACCTATCCAAATATTATATGACTTTCTGTCTACCAACACTTGATCATGACGAGTATCCCAGTCAGTTTTATCACAGCGGCTAGCTGACCTTCCAATGTTTGTTTTATGAATTTATGTGAACCATTACCCGAGTATGACGAGTATCCCAGTCAGTTTTATCACAGCGGCTAGATGACCTTCAAATGGTTTTGTTATGAGTTTCTGTCAAGCAATACGCAAGTTTTCCAGTCAGTTATATCACGTCGGCTAGCTGACCTACACGTGCTGTGTTTTATGACTTTCTGCCGACCACTACTTGAGTATTCCGTTCAATTATATCACGGCGGCTAGCTGACTTACCCATGTGTTTTATGAATTACTGTTAAGAACTACTCCGGTATGACGGATACACCAGTCAGTTATATCACGCCGGCTAACTGACATATCCATGTGCTTTAAGACCTTCTGTCAACCACTTCTCGAGTATGACGAGTATCCCGGTCAGTTCTATCACGGTAGCTAGCTGACATTCAAATGAAATAGCTTTCTGTCAACCAGATATGTCATGTCGGCAAGTTCATTTAACAATGTATTTCCCACAACTAACGCACAGAACAATAGTTGTCCAAGGCAGCAGGCTGCTTTCACGCATATACCTTATGAGTACATATTCAGAACACGAATTAATATTACAATGATGTTCATCGGACACAAATGTTTGACCGAAATGGAAAACAATATCTAGCTCGAAAGGACTCGACCTTACCATCAACGCTGACTCGAATGCAATCTCTGTCGAATATGTATCACTTAATCTTTTTTTCATTTATTGTTTACACATTATTAGCCACGTTCATATGTATATAGAGGTAGTTGCTCCCTCATACCTTACAACATTTGTTTGAAGAAGGTTAATATCATTCACGCTTTACGGCAACCCTGTTAGCTAATTACATAAATATCATTTACGATCAAACTACATTATGCTTAGAAAGTATTTCGCCATTATCTGATCTGACCGCGCGGAGATGCAAGCTAATTTGAATCTATGTTGGTTTTTAAATACCGAAGCTCGCTTTCCTTTTGACGTGGCCAATATTATTGCTTAACACGAGACCAGCGAGCGAAGGGACCATATGCAGTCTTACTAATACGAACTTGAGTGCACATATTATCGATATTTTGAAATGCTTTTCAAAGTTGTTTTTCACCAGATTCAGTTGAATTTAAGAAACCATAAAGGGTTACATATAGTGAGGGTTTTTTGGTCAGTACTATAATTTATTATGTTTAACGTATATCTTTCCGACTATCCAGTTATCGAAAATTATTGAATCAAGTTAAACGTCATTGAGAACGGTACTTCAGTTATATCACGGTCCTGTCTTTCTCGAACATGTTCCTCTCACACAACATTCTGTTTAGACATTTGAATATCTACCCGCATGGAATATTAAGCATATACCAATATGATACAAAGCGTGAATAATCAAACAAAATTAAACTAAAATCGAACTTATAAATACTTAGCCTGTCGATATATTATCTTTATAGTCCAATTTTAATTCACATCTTCAGGCATTCAACTTGTTTGCAGCTTTACTATATCAATTTTGTAGACGAAGTATGTAATGAATCACAAAGTTCATATGCGAACAAAAGACAACGTCGTCCATTATTTGAATAAAAATATGTTTATCGGTTTTAAGATCTCAGATACACCTTGAGGTTTGATCTTTAGGGTCTTCGCTCTTTAGTATAGCTGTACAATGGCTTTAAATTATTTATAAAAAATTAAGTATATGACAATTTTTATAAAAAAACATTCAAGCCTACGGTTTAGTTTGATTTGCCTTTAATTGTGAGACTTCTTCATTGTGTTGGACTAGTTGCAAGTTTGCACTTTAAACAATCTAGCAAATGGTTTGACTGCGTTTGTTTTATAAACACGGTTTTCGAGCGTAAATTTAAAATGATGACATTCTTAAGGTTGTACATGTACTTAAGCAAGAGTTAACCGTTTATCAGCTCTGGAAACAGAAAACCCAAACTATTGTTACATCTAGAAATGTGGACGTATATATTTTGATGCAGAGATATACAGTTCGTGTGGAAAGGAATTATCAATCTTCTTGACAAATTCTCATTTTCCCAGCGTCTGAAGACGAATTTTCAAATAAAAAGTATAAAAGTAATGATAAAGAGTTCCTTCATAAAATCATATCAAGTGTCAGTCCGAAACGGGATTAAGGGTAGGCCCATTATTAGACAAGACAACGATATGGTGTTATGTTATATTCGTCTGCAAGTTATCGTTTATAGTTGTACTAATTCACTTTTATCTTGCTATATCCGTCAATTAACACTATTGCCTTGTCCTGAAAGCCTCATTTTAAAGTGTGTTTCGTTCGCGAATTGTATAATCAAAGATCAGCCTGGACATGCGTGCACCATTGTACTAATACGACTATACTATGATTTTACTTGTATTTATAGAAGTGTACTATATTTTAAATCAACTATTCTTGAAGTCGACACCTATATAAGCGTTAAACAATAACCAATTGCAATGTTACTTCAAGAATCTCTATCAGTTTGTTTTCCATTTTAAATCATTCACGCTCATTGTATACTTCCTAGAGACCTGACCAGTACTTATGCCAGAACCTGGGATCTTAAGTTAGAGAGGCCGACGATCTACAGTTGCATCAACACTGTCTTCAAACACATAATGCGCAAGTAGAGCAAAAAGACTTTTGCGAATGAAGTTAAAAGGATCTAATGCGAACATGTATAAGTAAGTAGGTTGATAGGTGGGTAGGTAGGTACATGTACATTCTTTATTATTGCAATGTGTGTTACATCAATTATTAAAATACATTCATAATTTAACAATTATTAATCGATGATTTTGAACAGGCCACCATTGGCAAATAAGTTACCAAAATATATTATTGCAATATATCATTTTTACGGCAAGCATATAAACTATCGTGATTGAACGACCAATCAATCTTTTAAATCGATCTGTGTTAATGAATGAATAGATCGGCTCGGTGTTGATATTTCCAATATAATAAGTTTATTAACCCTTTTCAACATACAACAAATCTGCATCAAAAGAAAAAAAACTACAAACACTTTATAGATTAAAGAACAATTTTGAATGCAGTTTGACAACTTGTGGCGAAAGGAGAATGTTATCCTTTTACCTCAATGTTTCCGAAAGTCGTAGGCTGAAGAGACGCTGAAAGGACGCTACAAAACGTATGTATGTGGTAAAGAAAAACATAAATAGTTAGATAAAAGATATGGGATTAATTTTAATGTGTATATAACACTAAATGAGTGCACTCACGGTAAAAAGGTGCCGGTTGAATTTTGTAAAACGTGTAGATCTAGAACAGTGCGTGCATTTACACTGTATATTTTTACCTAACATCTGTTTGTTCGAAGTTTCTTTTAACTTGCCTATATGAATGTAAAAGTGAACAGATGGCCAAAGTGATCTGAACCTAAGATGGTTAAAAATGCGAAAGTTGTCCATGGAAATGCTCAAATATATGATAATTAATTAAGATCCACATTCCTATAGTACACACTGTTTTGTATCTGTGTTCAAAGATTACCTGTTGCATTAATATTGTCTTTAAATCAGTTTTGGTTTAATTAGGGTTTACCGACATTTTCAACATCTGTTCGTTAATATCACGGCTACATCTTATACTTTTACAAATTTCCTTTGGGGCAAAGAAATGCCAAGAAATGGGATTTACCTAAGGACATTCCATCCACAGGGTACTCCACATATGGCCACTCAACCCAAGGAGACTCGACCAAAGGGTACTTAACCCAAAGGCACTCCGCTCAAGAACATTCTGCATATGGCCACTCAATCCAAGGAGACTCGTCCAAAGGGTACTTAACCCAAAGGCACTCCACCCAAGAACATTCCGCATATGGCAACTCAATCAAAGGGGTCTCGACACAAAGATACTTAACCAAAGGGCATTTCATATAAGGGTACTCCACGCAAAGGCACTTGACTCAATGATAATTTACCAAAAGCACTCCACTAATGAAGACATAACGCCAACTGACACTCCAAAAATGACAATCCAAGAGCACTCCAAATATGGCCACTCAACTTCTACCAAAGGGTATTTAACCCATGGGCATTTCATCTAAGGGCACTTCACCAAATGGTATCCACCCAAAGACCCTCGACTCAAGGGTACGTTACTAAATGCACTCCACTCAAGGAGGCTCAACCTAAATGGCATAACGCCAACTGTCCCCCAACAAAGGACACTTATCCCTAGGGCACTCAAACTAAGACATCGGACCAACTTTTTACGGATAAATAAGCAATATCATAGCATAGGAATACTGTTTCATCGAAGAACTTTAACAATTTCATATCAGGCAAATGTCTAAGCATTAATCACATACGGACCAAGTTTGACGCGTTTGTATCAGGTGTGTCTCTTGACACATTTTCTGCTGCGTTTTATGTTTTTCTGTCAACGAAAACTCTTGCGAGTATAACGAGTATAACGGTCAGTTATAATATGGAGGCTAGCTGACCTACCCATGTGTTTTGTGACCTTTGGTCAATCACTACTAGGGTACGACGAGAATCTTGGTCAGTTGCGTGTTATCGTGTTCTGTCAACAACTATTCGAGTATGCGTTGCGGGTTCGATATCCGGCAGGGTCATACGAAAGACTTTAAAAATGGTACTAATGGATGCGCTCCTTGTTGATAAGGGCTGCAGGGCAAACATAACGACTGACTGGCTGGTGTCATAACAGAGAGACCAATATTACGTGTAACTAGCATTAGAAATGCCTTGATTTTACTGAAAACAATCAATCCTTGAGTATCCCGGTGGCTAGCTGACCTACCTATGTGTTTTATGGTTTTCTGTCAACCAATACTCGAGTATGACGAGAATACCGGTCAGTGTTATCAAGGCGGCTAGCTGACGTACCCATGCATGTGTTTTAAGAGTTTATGTCAACCACAACTCGAGTATGATGAGTATCCCGGTTAGTCAAAGCACGCTGGCTTGCTGATATACTCATGTGTTTTATGACATTCTGTCAACCACAACTGGAGTATCCCGGTTTGTCAAAGCACACTGGCTAGCTTGTCAGTTATATCACGCCAGTAAGCTGGCCTACCCATGTATTATATGACTTTCTGCCAACCATTACAAATGTTTGACTAGTATCCTTGTCAGCTATATAACGCCAGAAAGCTGACCAACTGATCTATCCGTGTATGTTATGAATTTCTGTTAACCACTATTCGAGTATTTCAATTTGGTAAGGCAACTTTTCTGTATCGTCTTTCCTGATACAGACGATATAATGACGCCCTGTACGGGAGAAGATTGTGAGAAGGAGAACTTGATGAAAACATGTGATTGGATAATACACTCAATTGAAGTTTAACACCATTTTAAATAGTGTTTACAGATTAAATAACATACTGTGTAATTATCATATACTTACTTTCGACGGATAAATTGATGACAATTTATCACTTTCACCAAACCGACCCTTCTGAGCTAATGGCATTAGTTTCTTTTACGATCAAGTAACATTTTGTATAAAAAAGTATTTCGCCAATGCAGTTATTAGGTCGTTTCAAGGAGGATTGTATGATTTAATGTTGAAAAAGGAAAATCTTGATCTGTCCGCAAGCGTATGCAAGCTGATTTGTATATATTGGTCGCTTATCCCCGAAGGTCGGTTTTCGTGTGGCGTGGACAATACTATAGTTGTTAATATTAACAGCTGTCAGCGAGTGAACGATAGGTATACAGTGTAACCATAACGAACTGGAGTGCATACTTCATGTGAGATTACTCATTATTGTTCAAGCTCGATTTTCTTTCAAATGCATTCCAAAGTTCACCAGATTCAGTGATATTTCAGATAACACAAATATAAAGGTACAAGTGTGGGTTCATAGTCTGATATCTTCTTTAAGTACATGGTTCATATACTTTTCTATTCGTTACGAACATGGTTGATGGTCTGATATATTCGTTAGGTACATGGTTTATATACGTTTCTATTCGTTACGTACATGGTTCATGGTCTGATCTATTCGTTAAATACATGGTTTATAAACTTTTCTATTTGTTACGTACATGGTTCATAGTCTCATCCATTCGTTAAGTACATGGTTTGTAGACTTTTCAGCTAACAAAAAGGATATAAATAGTGAATTAGGTACTAAAACCAAAATAAAACAAAATCGAACTCACAATTAGCTAGCCTGTCGATAAATGTTCCACTTTACAATCCGTAAACAGTTTTACCGTATCAAATCTGAAAAAGAGTATATAATGTTTAAAAGTTTAAAGTGTCAAGGTTAACATTAGCGATTAAATAGACAATATAGTATATTGTATAAACATTGAAAGGATCGACGTCATGTGAGCTATCCAATTTCAATACACCTTGAATTTGGTTTTAACTCTTTCAGCGTCTATGGCAATGTTCAAGATTGTGTAAGCAAAACAGATTTAGCTAAACTTAAATCCACATTGTTTGACTTTTAGTTGTCAAAATAGTCCAAAACTTGATTAACATGAGAAATGGAGACGCCCTACTTTGAACATGGAAGATTCAACTTGAAACCAGTCGGCGCTGAAAGAATTAAGTTGATTCATTATGCCTGTCCTGGCTATGAAAAATGTTTCAAATAGTAAATAGAAAGAGAAAAGATTGTGTCGTACATAATTTTTAAAATTATTTGATTAATAGTTATGCAACTTAACAATGTTTGACAGCATATAAAGTTGTGCACATATCGTCAAACGTATTGCATTATGTAACTATCATGCTCCAGTTGAATAAACATCTATACTATATTTAATTTAATTTGAATGTTCGCGTAATGAATACATAACAAGGTTCTTTTAATAAATATGTCTACGCAAACTTTTTATGTAACGTTTTCATCTTGCCATAGTTGAATTTCTACATTGGGACCTTAAGAAGAGAAGCCATTGCATTGCACCAATGCACCACTGTCTTCAAGCGAATAATCCGAGAAGGGCTTTCAGATTCATGTGAATAAAGTTAAAAGGGTACATGTATAAGTAAGTAAGTTAGTAAGTAAGAAGTTGCATGTACTTTCTTTATTATTGCAACGGGTTTTACGCTAAATATTAATATACATTCATAATTCAATAATTATCAATCAATAATTTTCAACCGGCCACCAACGGCAAAAACGTCCCCAAAATATAGATTTTTACATTATCATACATATTTCTATGATAAATGTATCAACTATTGCAATTGGACTTGCTTTCAGTCTTTCAGATCGATCAAAAACACGTTTTCAAAACTTATTGAAATCCAGTCTTATTAACCCTTCCCGGATAAATATGTGTATGCTTCCATAAGTGTTATTGGACATATTTATCTGATCGGTTTTGATATTTACAAAAGGATATTATTAGTTATTGGGTTTGTTACTGACCCACTACGGAAAAAATATTGTGTTCATTTTCATATATTTTAGTTTTTTTTTGTGTTCATCACTTTTGCTTCGCGATTTCATAGAGAGTGATCAGGTTTTTTTGTTCATAATATATAATATATAACGTTTACAATATGTCTAGAAGAAATTTACGGGTTTTGGCGCCAAATGATTAGCGTTATGACGTCAAAAACCGCTGACGTGACGACATTTTCCTAGTATTCGGTCCCAATATTTTTAAAATTCCTAGTATTAAACCCACTTTAATAATGAAATGAAACTTGGTCATGAAAGGTGGTTGATGAAATAAATCAGTTATTTAGTCTGTTATTAACCCTCTACGGAAAAAAATATTGTGTTCATTTTCATATATTTTAGGTTTTTTTGTGTTCATCACTTTTGCTTCGCGATTTCATAGAGAGTGATCAGGTTTTTTTGTTCATACCCCCATAAAAACGAAAAAAAGGCTCTCCATTCCTTAAAAACACAATTTACAGTTGTAATATTGTTAGTGATTTACGTCATTTTGGGATAGAAAAAGGTGATTTTAAAGGAAGAATGGATGAATGGCGGCCATTTTGTCGACTACTGACCCACTATAGAAATTTACTGACCCACTATAGAAAAATAGTGGGTCACCACGTGACTTCTCTTGTCCAATGAAAAGGCCAGTTTCTAGTGGGAGGTGAAATAAATACGTTTATTAACCCTTTTCTACATAGAACAAATCTGCATCAAAATAACGAAATCTAAGAAACACTTTATAGATTAAAGAACAACTTTGAATGCAGTTGAACAACTTGTGGCGAAAGGGGAATTTTCTCATTGTTCACATTTTAGCCTTATGCCGCAATGATTTCGAAAGTCGTCCGCTGTAGAGACGTCATAGCGCATATGTATGTGGTAAAGGGGTACATTAAACAGATAGATAAAAGATACGAGGGTTAATTGTTATGGGTATAAACACTAAATGAGTCCACCCACGGTAAAAAAGTGGCAGTTGAAACCTGTAAACAGTGAATATCTACATATGTTTGTGCGAAGCTTCTTTTAACGTGCCTAGGTTTTTTTAAACTGAACAGATGGCCAAAGTGATCTGAATATACAATTATTAGAGATGTCAAAGTGACCTGAACTTACAATGATTAGAAATGCCAACGTGTATATTTTCCCATGGACGGGTTAAAGTATACAATAGTTAATTAAGAAGCACATTTCGATACTATTCATTGTTGTGTATCTGTGTTCAAAGGTTACCTGATCGTTGTATTGTCTAAATTATTGTTTTGGTTTAATTAAGGTTTACAGCCGTGTTCAACATGTGTTCATTAATATCACGGCTATATCTACATGTAACACTTATCCAATATTCCTTGGTGGCAAAATACTGCCAAGAAATATGCCTTACCTAATGGCAATCAAAGGGCAATCCACCCAAGAGCACGCCACATAAGGTCACTCAACCAAAAGGGACTTGACCAAAGGGCATTCAACGCAAGGGCACTTTATCAAAAGGCACTTCATTAAAGGTACGCCACCAAAAGGCACTCCACTCAAGGGTACTGTACCAAATGAACTTCACAAAAGTAGATTCCACCAAATGGCACTGCACTATAATTCCATGAACCAACCTTTTACAAGTAAAAAAGCAATGGCATAGCCTAGGAATACCGTTCAACGCAGAACGTTAACACTATCATGTCAGACATTCAGACGCAGTTTGACGCGTTTGTATTACGTGGTGTTTGAAAACAGTGTGGAACTAGTGTTCACACCTCTTCCTTTAAGTGTAGATTCATTTGGAGATATATCATAATCACTGTACTTAACCGAGATGTTTTCATTGTCGTCTGCTGCATATTTCATTTATGCGGGAACAGGTAAAACTTATCCAAACTAACTGTTCTTCCGTGAACATAGACCTCCTTTATCTGCAAGTAACACTGTAATTATATTCGTCACTTCATTCTTGAACAGATCCGTAAAGGTACACGCCAGCTTTCGCGAACAGTGTACTTGTAAATTAACATGTGTATCCTCACAGCCTTATCAAGATATGCACTGCTCATGAATCTTTTAAATCTATAGGGTAAAATATTTAAAGAAATGTATTGAAATGTTATTGCAAATGATGGCGTTTAGCTTAAAGACTAAACCTGCATTAGTTTAAATGTACAAAACATACAAATAAACATCGGGTGTCAATCAGGCGTGTGAACAGTATCATAAACCGTCAGGGAAGTCACCACTACCACTTTCGAAGTCTTTGGTGTGACCCGACCTAGGATCAAACCCGGTAATCCCGCTTTTGACGCGGAAGTTCTTACCATTACACCAACGAGGCGATAGAACCAAATAAAAACCTCCGAGAATGTAACTGTGAAAGAACCACTCCATGTAGAGGGCATGCAAAATAACTTTCGAGTTTAGTTGACCAAATGTTTAGACACAAGTCCGCGGTCAATACGTGTTCACAATACGCCCCTGTTTCAGTAGAGATCAATTTAATATTTTGTGAAAAGGGATTCGTCTCGAGTTGCCAACGGCTATGGTAAAGGAGTATTAATCTCATATTCTAAGTGAATTCTTCTTGGTGAGGTTGATCTGATAAATGCTAGTTTAAGGTGTAAAATCGAAGTTAAACACCATTTTTACATGTTTGGTAATTTATATCGGTGAGAGTCTTGGGTAAGTAACCAGGATTACTGGTCCATTTATCCTGACAAAGGCGAGTCATGTGTAATACTAAACACTTAATCTTGAACGTCAAGGCGGGAATTCTTTTTTAATTAAAATCTGTATTAATGTTATGTAATTGTATAATTGAAGCATGTTTTTTTTAAAAATTTATGCAATAAGTATTTTGTATTGTATTGTTTTAAAAGTCAAAACAAATATTAAAACATTGAGGATTGTATGCATAAGTCAATAAACAAATGTTGACCATATACCCTTCCTTCACTCCTTTTCAAGAAGGTATAAATAAAGGTGGAAAATGCATTTAAAACCACAATATTAACTTTCGAATATGAAGCTTGTTTTTCAAATGTACAGTATTTGTTCTTTCAAAATTACCTGTATGTTATACAACAAAGGAACCAGATTTAGTATCTCTGACACTTAAAACTGTTCAGCCTTATCCGCATACATATTCAACAAATCTACAACAAATCTACAACAGACGACTTTTAACACATCCTGAAATACAACACTTTAAATAATTTTAAAGCAGAAATAGATTGATATGGATTCAATTATAAAAATAGGCCACTGCAGGTATGAATAAGAAACTAGAATTGTAGTCCCAATTGATTCAATCCCATCCCATCTTATGTGATGATTAATCCTTTTCCCACATGCAGTAAATCTTTTCATACATATAGCATATCTGTAGTAGACGACATTGAAAACAGCTTGGCAAAAATTAGGTAATTGTCTATAAATAAATAAGTTTAATTATCAAAGTTAAAAACAGTGATGATTAACAGTGTGCCAAAGGTTTCCCGCTACAGATGCGTCTGCATAAACAAAAAGGGTGGCATGGTTGAGGTTTGGTGCAACAAGACCCTTTTATACCATATGCGGTGCACATGTTCTGGTTCAGAGAGTTACAGGTATTTAAATATTGCGATACTTTATATAGACCATCCTTGTGTTTTAACCCATATTACGTCGTATTGACAGGGATACACGTAGGAAGCACATCTCAGACGTTTATCCGTCTGTCTGCTTCTGTCGGTCTACCGCCTAGTTTGTTTTTCCCCGAAATTAGTTGACAGGCGACATCCGTCTTGTTAGAAATTTTGTGTTTGTTTGCTTGATGGTTAACGCCACTTTCAACAGTATATCAGCTACATGCATATCACGGTGTTTTTTTCTTAATAATTCACCAGTACCTTGGTCCATTTATCTTGACACAAACGAGGTAGTCGAAATGCCAAACATGTAACCATGATCGTTAAAGAGGGATGTGCATTAATACAAGTTTTAAAAGTATTTCACCATCTAAGCATTATAAAACTTTGACAACGCGTCTTGTAGTTATGTTATGTGTGTTTACGCCGTTTTCCACATTTGTTCTCAACATGATATATCGCGGCAACAGTTCATTTATCCATGAAACCTGGGTAAACAATGTGGACATGTGCCCAATGTGTTCAATATCCGGCAGGGTCATACGAAAGACTTTAAAAATGGTACTAATGGATGCGCTCCTTGTTGATGAGGGCTGCAGGTCAAAAATTACGACTGGCTGGCTGGTGTCATAACAGAGACCAATATTACGTGTAACTAACATAAGAAATGCCTCGATTTTACTGAACAGTTGTTAAAAGCAGAGTTACATACCAAACAATCAATGCTTGTGTATTCCGGTGGCTAGCTGACCTACCTATCTGTTTTATGGCTTTCTGTCAACCGATACTCGAGTATGACGAGAATACCGGTCAGTTTTATGAAGGCGGCTAGCTGAAGTACCCATGTATTTTAAGAGTTTATGTCAACCACAACTCGAGTATGATGAGTATCCCGGTTAGTCAAACAATGCCGGCTTGCTGATCTACCCATGTGTTTTATGACATTCTGTCAACCACAACTCGAGTATCCCGGTTTGTCAAAGCACACAGGCTAGCTGATATGTAGTTCAACTAATACTCGAGTATGACTAGAATCCTTGTCAGTTATATCACGCCAGTAAGCTGGCCTATTTATGTATGTCATTATTATATGACTTTTTGCCAACCATTACAAGAGTTTGACTAGTATCCTTGTCAGCTGTATAACGCCGGCAAGCTGACCAACTGATCTATCCGTGTTTGTTATGAATTTCTGTTAACCACTATTCGAGTATTTCAATTTGGTAAGGCAACTTTTCTGTATCGTCTTTCCTGATACAGACGATGTAATGACGCCTTGTACGGGAGAAGATTGTGAGCAGGAGAACTTGATGAAAACATGTGATTGACTAATACACTGAATTATAGTTTAACGCCATTTTAAATAGTGTATTCAGATCAAATAACATACTGTGTAATTATCATACACTTACTTTCGACGGATATATGGATGACGATTTATCACTTTTACCAAATCGACCCTCTGAGCTAATGGCATTAATTTCATTTACGATCAAGTAACATTTTGTATAAAAAGTATTTCGCCAATGCAGTTATTAGGTCGCTTCAAGGCTGATTGTATGATTTAATGTTGAAAAAAGAAGATCTTGATCTGTCCGCAAGGGCATGCAAGCTGTTTGTATATATTGGTCGCTAGTCCCCAAAGGTCGGTTTTCGTGTGACGTAGACAATATTATAGTTGGTAATATTATTAGCTGTCAGAGGGTGAAAGATGGGTATACAGTGTAATCATAACGAACCTGAGTGCATAATTCATGTTAGATCAAGCATTATTGTTCATGCTCGACTTTTCTTTAAAATGTGTTTCAAACTCGGGTTCACCAGATTCAGTGATATTTCAGATATCATAAATATAAAGGTACAAGGGTAGGTGCATAGTCTGATCTATTCGTTAAGTACATGGTTTATAAACTTTTCAGCTAACACAAATTACATAAATAGTGAATTAGTTACTTAAGCCAAGATAAAACAAAATCGAATTTACAATTGTTTAGCCTGTTGATAAAGGCGTATAACTCAACGTTTTAACAGTAGAAGAGTATATATAGAGTATACAAGTTTACAGTTTCAAAGTTTACAAACGAAGAAAAATCAATATCGTCTATTATATAAACACTGAAAGGATCGACGTCATGTGAGCTATCATATTTCAATACACCTTGAAGTTTGATCTTTAACTCTTTCAGCGTCAATGGCAATGGTAAGGTTTTTGCAAACAATACAGATTCAGGCGAGTAAGCTAGAAACGAGCTGTCTCCCCTTACATCAGCATTGTTTGCCTTTAGTTATCAAAATAGTATAAAATGTGTATTACATGAGAAATGGAGACGCCCTTCTTTGAACATGGAAGATTCAACTTTAAACAATTTGGCGCTGAAAGAGTTAAGTTAATTCATTATGTCTCTCCAATTATGAAAATGTTTGCTAGTATGCGCGTATGTGCAGCTGGAGTTTTGCTTTCACCAAAACTAAGTTTAATCAGATTCCTTGCTCCTGACTTAGTTGTAGTTATTTAATTGAAAGAGAAAGGTTTGTGTTGCACATATTGTTCAAAAGGATTTGATTAACAGTTATGCAACTTTACAGAAAAATGTTTGTCAGCATATACAGTTGTGCACCTGCCGTCAAACTTATTGCATTATGTAGTTATCATGCTCCGGTTGAATCAAGATCTATCATATAGTTCATTTATTTTAAATGTTTGCACAATGAATTCATAACAATGTAAGTTTAATATAAATGTCTACGGGAACTTGTTATATCGTGCCACAGTTGAATTTGCATTGCCACTAAATTTCGTTTATATTGAATGTTGGCATAATGAATATCTGACAATGTCTGTTTAATAAATAGAGGATATTTGTTTGTTTTGAGTGGATATGGAATATATCTCATCGAGACGTGATACTACGCGCTCGTGAAAATGTTTAAATTGTATCACTTCGAGTTGAAATATATTCCATATACACTCAAAACAAACACATTTTCTTTTTATTTAATGACAAACAAATAATATACCCATTATGTATTTCTTTATATACAACTTGTGTAGAATAACATGACCGAATACTAGGAAAATGACGTCACGTCAGCGGTTTGACGTCATAATGTTAGTCCCTTTGACGTCATTTATTCATATTCCACAGTGTGGAATAAGGATTTTATTTCACTGATAGAACACAGTATTTCATCACTGAATACATTCCTACTAAATACGACAACTACCATGCCGTGCACGAGGAACGCGAGCACATTGGCTATTTTCGCACATACCGTTCTGCATGGATGATTTTGTACATGAATACGTGCTTTCCTTCTGTAAATCGATATATTCGTGTGTACAATACAAAAATAACCAAACTTTAGATTTATTGATTAAATATGTCGCATAATATCATATTTTATATGGTGGACAAATTATAAATTCGTCGAAGTGTATGTATATATATGTGTCGAGTGCCAGTACACGCGTCTCCCTGTACACACAGCATAGAGTGGTGTTGTTGTTATGTTTTGAGCGGACTAAGTAAGGACATACTTATTTTGACGGGGGCCCTGTAGAAGATAACTTGTGAATAAACTGCTCATAGAGATCACTTTCTCTTTTTGCCACAGTAATTTAAGAAATCTTCACTTATAAAACGTTCCAATATAACCATTGTCTTTAAGTTTTAAGTCGTCAGCTGTTGATCCGTTGTATGTGGGGAAGAGTTACTATACACCCCTGCTGTTATGAATGGCTGTGACAAACGGAATGTAAATGCGCCTTTTTAAAGTATAACGTCCGATTGGTTTCTATTCTTTATTATCCCCCGCTTTTTCGAAGAAAAAAAGGGGGGTTATTAATTTCGGTTTGTCCGTCCGTCCGTCTGTCCGTCCGTCTGTCCGTCCGTCACACTTCGTTTCCGTGCAATAACTGCCGCAAATGTGAACCGTTTCTTTTCAAACTTGGTAACAAGGTTAAATGCCTTAACGGCTAGGCCAAGTTCGAATATCACTTTCGGCGGACTTTATTTGGTGGAGTTATGGCCCCTTATTTAACAAAATATGTTGTTTCTTGCCGTTTCCGTGCAATAACTGCCACAAATGTGAACCTTTTTTTTCCAAACTTGGTAACAACGTTAAATGCCTTAAGGGCTAGGCCAAGTTCGAATATCACTTTCGGCGGACTTTATTTGGTGGAGTTATGGCCCCTTATTTAACAAAATATGTTGTTTCTTGCCGTTTCCGTGCAATAACTGCCACAAATGTGAACCTTTTTTTTTCAAACTTGGTAACAACGTTAAATGCCTTAAGGGCTAGGCCAAGTTCGATCGTCACTTTCGGCGGATTTTATTTGGTGGAGTTATGGCCCCTTATTTAACAAAAAATGTCGTTTCTTGCTGTTTCCGTGCAATAACTGCCACAAATGTGAACCTTTTTTTTTCAAACTTGGTAACAACGTTAAATGCCTTAAGGGCTAGGCCAACTTCGATCGTCACTTTCGGCGGACTTTATTCGGTGGAGTTATGGCCCCTTATTTAACAAAAAATGTCGTTTCTTGCTGTTTCCGTGCAATAACTGCCACAAATGTGAACCTTTTTTTTTCAAACTTGGTAACAAGGTTAAATGCCTTAAGGGCTAGGCCAACTTCGATCGTCACTTTCGGCAGACTTTATTTGGTGGAGTTATGGCCCCTTATTTAACAAAATATGTCGTTTCTTGCTGTTTCCGTGCAATAACTGCCACAGATGTGAACCTTTTTTTTTCAAACTTGGTAACAAGGTTAAATGCCTTAAGGGCTAGGCCAACTTCGATCGTCACTTTCGGCAGACTTTATTTGGTGGAGTTATGGCCCCTTATTTAACAAAATATGTCGTTTCTTGCTGTTTCCGTGCAATAACTGCCACAGATGTGAACCTTTTTTTTTCAAACTTGGTAACAAGGTTAAATGCCTTAAGGGCTAGGCCAACTTCGATCGTCACTTTCGGCAGACTTTATTTGGTGGAGTTATGGCCCCTTATTTAACAAAAAATGTCGTTTCTTGCCGATTCCGTGCAATAACTGCCACAAATGTGAACCTTTTTTTATACAACCGTTTTATTATGGTATGGTCATGTCCCTTCCTCCCTCCGTCCGTCCCTCCCTCCGTCCGTCCGTTCGGGTTTTCCGCACTTTTTTCCTACATACTTTGAGCTATTGAGGTGAAATTTTGTATAACGCTTTCTAGTGATGTGTCACAGATCAAGTTCATATTTCCTGGGATTTCGTCAATTTTTGAATGAGTTATGCCCCTTTTTGGACTTAGAATATTTGTTTTCTGCATTTTTTTCTACATGCTTTCATGTATTACGCTGAAATTTTGTATATGGCTTTGTGGTCATGTGCCATAGATCAAATTCACGTTTCTTCAGATTTCGTCAATTTCTGCATGAGTTATGCCCCTTTTTGGGGTTGGAATAATGTTTTTTCACATTTTTTTCCTACATGCTTTGAGGTATTCAGCTGTATTTTTGTATACTGCTTTGTTGTCAATTCATTCCTGAACAACTTTATTAACTTTTTACAAACAAACAATATATCAAAACAAGAGGAAACTTACAAAGATGTTCCTGACGGGCGTATTATGTACCGTTTGCTGTACTCTTGTTTTCAAACTTGGTAACAAGATTAAATGCCTTAACAGCTAGGTTGTTTAAACCTAACCTCAACATTTTCCTACAATATTTCCTCCAAGCGGGGGATAGAAATTTCATGAATTTGCTTGTTTTTTTAAATTTCAATACACATTGACAATTTGTTTTTAGGTACATGTTTTGCTATTTTAAACTGGTATGCAAGAGCGGAATATTAATGATCATTCATAAGTTATGTAACATTCTGATATTCTTATTGTTAAGGATAGTTAGTGAAGTACCGAATGGGGGCTGATATGTTGATTGGTTGGTGGTTTAACGCGGCTTTAACCAATTCTGTTATTCCATTGGTGGAAGACGAATGGCGGTTGAAAATTGACCGAGCTGGGGATCGAACTCACAACCTTTTGATTAGCAGCCCGCGTCGCTATTGACAAGTCATCCCGTATGCTGATGGAATATAATGGTGTGTGTTCTCTACTCTTTACAGTTATTTTCATAGGACAGAAAGCTTGCCGAGTCCGGATTCGACAGACCACGCTGTTGCCAACAACAAGCAAGGTTGAACCAAAGACTGAAATGCAATATACCGAAAATATTCACACACTTGGTGTACGTCACGTGATCACAGACCTTCGGAGGTTTGGGCATATAAAGCATTGGCAATTATTTCCATCGGTAATAATGAAGTAGCAAGTCGGAACTCGAACTCACAATCGCAGGGTTGAATCAAATATTGAAATGCAATATCCCTAATTCATTCACACATGTGATCACAGACCTTACGCACTTGCACTTATTATTATTGGAAAGATTGAATGAGCGAGATATGCTGGAAGGACATATTTCGTTTTCATGATCTTCATGAACTTCATGAATTTAATCGGTAACCCCAGGGTGTCAGCATCAGAGTTATTAATTAGCAACGTGGTGTGCCTCTATTATCGCACGATAATCTTCAATGTTAAATACATTATCTAGGTTATGTATTAAGTAGTTTAAACTTCGAAAAGAAACGTTTCAATACATTTAGTGACATAAAGTTAATAGTGTTTTGTTGAGCAATGTTAGTGTTTTGTTGAGCAATGTTAGTGTTTTGTTGAGCAATGTTAGTGTTTTGTTGAGCAATGTTAGTGTTTTATTGATCAATGTTAGTGTTTTGTTGAGCAATGTTAGTGTTTTGTTGAGCAATGTTAGTGTTTTGTTGAGCAATGTTAGTGTTTTGTTGAGCAATGTTAGTGTGGAATGTTTTCATGTATTTATTTTTTCTTTTGACCAAGTGCTTCGTGATGTATGTAAGCAATTGTATAATAAATATGAATTGATTCGAATTCATTTCAAAATTAAAGGGGTTTAATGAAAGGGTGAATGGAAATAAACATAAGGGTTCCTGATACCTCTTTGGTTGAAACGTGTTTCTAAAAGAAACAATTACCTTTAGCAATAACATTCCCAAAAGTTAAACTTTAATGGTAGTTGCTACGTAAATGATATTGGTATATGTTATGTAAATTATATTGGCTATGCTAAAGGTGTTGGCTATATTAATGTTAATGGTTATAAAGTAAGTATGAAAAAATATATATGCCTTTAATTGAGAGGTTTATACAGGGTTTCATGATTAGTCCCTTGTGCTATGTTATACGCGTACGTCACCATTGGATACAAATGAATACAAGTTTACTTCCTCTTTATGAAAGGGTTGAATACATAATAAGGCCTTTGAAATTTAATTGTAAAAAACATTTCAATAGTGTATTGACTGTACAATGAATGGATCTCGAAAAAAAGTCGACGTTTAAATATGAGTCACGCCCCGTCAAAACAAGCCAGTACTTCTATGGTTTTAACGTTATTTCTTAAAGTATGATATAACAAAAAGACCATAATGTTTCCTATATCAAAGATCACAGACATGTATGATGATTAACTTACAATGCTTACTTGCTAAAAGCTATGCTTTGAGTATATAGTATTTCCTATATCACCGATCACAGACAGGGTGTATGATGATTAACTTATAACGAGTGCTCGTTAAAGGGTATACTTTCATTGCATACTGTTCCTACATCACCAATCACAGAGAGGATGTATGATGATTAACTTATAAAGAGTACTCGTTAAAGGGTTTATCTTTAATTCATACTGCTTCGCAAATAACGTATCCCAGACAAGATGTATGATGATAAATGTATAACTAGTGCTCGTTAAAGGGTATACTTGCATTGCATACTGTTCCCACTCGTTAAAAGGTATATCTTTAATGCAAACTGTTCATAAATCACACATCACACACAGGATGTATGATGATTAACTTGTAACGAGTGCCGCCCATTAAAAGGGTATACTTTCATTGCATACTGTTTCCCAAAATAACTAATCAGAGACAGGATGTATGATGATTAACTTGTAACGAGTACTCGTTAAAGGGTATAGTTTCAATGCATAATGTTTACCACATCACCAGACAGGGTGTATGATGGTTAACTTATAACGAGTGCTACTTAAAGGGTATAGTGTCAATGCATAATGTTTTCCACATCACCAGACAGGGTGTATGATGGTTGACTTATAACAAGTGCTCGTTACACGTTATGCTTTCATTGCATACTGTTGAAACATCACCAATCAAAAACAGGGCGTATGGAGATTACTTGTCAACCTTTGCTCGTTAAAGGTTATGCTTTGATTGCATACTATTCCTATATCAACGTTCAAAAACAGGGTGCATGATGATTAACTAACTACATGTGCTTGTTAAAGGGTATGCTTTCAGGTAAACTGGTTGCACCAAATGACAAAGCAACCGGTATTTTACTTAAATTGCGAAATGTGTCTAGTATACCTCCTACATATTTAACTGTCGCTGCCTCATGACTCTGTATTTCCATGTAACCTGTTTTTATTCAACTAAAGACTGTGCAATGTTAAAAGTGCATGAGAAGCGGGAACATTGTACACACATAAAACAAAAGCTTAGCCGACGATACACATCTACTCTCAGGGTTATTTTGCACATACCTATTATAGTCGATGTGACCTTGACCATTCAGCGTTTTCATTGAAACATAAAACGCATCCAGGCTCTCTTCACACTTAACCTATGTATGACGCATAAATGAATTATGTCCAGAAATGAAAGTGATAGATGGATGACATTGTTTCTGACATACATATAATAGTCACTGAGACCTTGACCTTGGACAGTAAAACTCAAGCCCATCAACGCTCTCTCTACACTGAACCACAAATGTAAGTGCTAGCGGAATGAGCCCGTTTCGTACAGACATAATATAGTCGCTGTGACCTGAACCTTTGACCTAGGTTGTTAAAACGCAAACCCGTCCAAGCTCTATTGACACTGCACTTGTGCATGAAGTATGATGTACACACGAAATTGTTAGAGCAATACCGTCATTTTGTGTAAAAGTATTATAAACACTGTGACCTTAACCTTCGACTCAGGTTGTTGAAACGCGAACGGTAACTAGAGGCAGTGCTTGCAACCATATGAGTTATCGAGAGAGTATAATAACACGTCGGTCTTAACACTGATCAAATACACTGTACATTGCATATACCAGCACTATTTCACCACATAGTTATTATCCAGAGAGACGATAACAGTATAAAGAGATAGAGACTTGAATACAAGATAAGCTTTTACACTTTTTATGCAGGCGGACCGATTTATTTTATTGGTTTGTCTTTGCCGTTTCAACATTTTTTCAGTAATATCATGGCAACATGTCAATTATTCATTATCCCAGGGTAAATAAACCAGTACTAGGAAATGTGCCTTGAGCAGAGGCAGTCCACCATGGCCGCAGCGACAGAGGATCGAAACCGGGACATCCGGTTTCAAATCCACGCCAATCACTCGGCCACGGCGGATTACTCCAATTGAGCAAAAAAGTGCTTACGTACGAAGTGTATGCTCCTTAATTCGTAGATGTTAATTAGTTTTGTACTTTATCACGTCTTTTCCCAAATTCATGGACAAGCTTAATAACATTTACATAAAACATACGGGTCAACATTTTACAATCATTGGCAGCGTTGATCGATTTATAAGTATCCTTTCCAACGGTATTCGGCTCATATAACGTGTTTTACTTGCCTTGTATGCTATGGTACTGCCCAAAACAGTCTGCCCTTCTGACTACATGCACCTGCATCTGCATATACTTTTGAGCCCATTAGTTAAAGAACAATGATGCAAGTTAAAATGAAATATATAAATGCAATCGCAAGTTGAAATGAAGTATATCAATGCAAGCGCAAGTTGAAATGAAGTATATCAATGCAAGCGCAAGTTGAAATGAAGTATATCAATGCAAGCGCAAGTTGAAATGAAGTATATCAATGAAAGCGCAAGTTGAAATGAAGTATATCAATGAAAGCGCAAGTTGAAATGAAGTATATCAATGAAAGCGCAAGTTGAAATGAAGTATATCAATGCAAGTGCAAGTTGAAATGAAGTATATCAATGCAAGTGCAAGTTGAAATGAAGTATATCAATGAAAGCGCAAGTTGAAATGAAGTATATCAATGCAAGTGCAAGTTGAAATGAAGTATATCAATGAAAGCGCAAGTTGAAATGAAGTATATCAATGCAAGTGCAAGTTGAAATGAAGTATATCAATGCAAGCGCAAGTTGAAATGAAGTATATCAATGCAAGCGCAAGTTGAAATGAAGTATATCAATGCAAGTGCAAGTTGAAATGAAGTATATCAATGAAAGCGCAAGTTGAAATGAAGTATATCAATGAAAGCGCAAGTTGAAATGAAGTATATCAATGAAAGCGCAAGTTGAAATGAAGTATATCAATGAAAGCGCAAGTTGAAATGAAGTATATCAATGCAAGTGCAAGTTGAAATGAAGTATATCAATGCAAGTGCAAGTTGAAATGAAGTATATCAATGCAAGTGCAAGTTGAAATGAAGTATATCAATGCAAGTGCAAGTTGAAATGAAGTATATCAATGAAAGCGCAAGTTGAAATGAAGTATATCAATGAAAGCGCAAGTTGAAATGAAGTATATCAATGCAAGTGCAAGTTGAAATGAAGTATATCAATGCAAGTGCAAGTTGAAATGAAGTATATCAATGAAAGCGCAAGTTGAAATGAAGTATATCAATGAAAGTGCAACGTCTGAATCTATGCAATATTACCGAGTTTTTACACAAACAAATTTGAATTACGTGATCAACTTTTATAGAGTGAAGGATGAATATACAGTGTTTCATTAATGAACAGGATCATTAGCGTTATCGAAGGTGATACACATATATAAATGTTACTTGTTTTCAAAGTCAGGTAAGTGGTATTTCAGTTATCAAAAGAGGTTATAACTAGGGTGGATTAAACGTATTGTTTATACATACAATACATATTCTACCAATCTTCCAGATACCACAAATGAAGCATATCAATGCAGGCAGGGTGCAACATCTGAATCTAAGCAATATGATCTACTTGTTATATAAACAATGGTTGAAAATGTGACAAGCTTTTATAGAGTGAAGGAAGAACATACAGTGTTTCATTTAGGAACCGGATCCTTACAGTTATCGAAGGTGAAACACATATATAAATGTTTCTAGTTTTCAAAATCAGGTAAGTGTTTTTTCAGTTACCAAGCAATGTTAATAAACGTAAAATTAATACATAAAACACATAGTCTACCAACGTTCCAGTTACCACACGTGAGACAGAGAGTTGAATAAATAGACAGCCAAATATTACAACATAAATTGAACTTACAATTACTTATAGTGTAGATATTTTCTGCATAGTCCAATCCGTTTTCTAAACCATGCAACGTTTGAACAACTTCATCGCCTCCATTTTGTAGAATGATTATAAATGCACACGTTGTCAAGCAATAAAGACAGACGTCATAGAAGATATCATATTTCAATAAACCTTGAACATTTTCTATAAGGTATACACATTTACGCTTATAAATCGGTGCGACAGACTTCATTTCATTTCTTTCCTTTTTGTTCTTCTTTATTTAACTTGGCTTTCAACAATTGTTCAGTTATATCACGGCGTTCGCTGGGTAAGTTACCAGTACTACTGGTCCTTATATCCTGACAACAACAAGTAAGTCGTAATGCTAACGCCGCAACCCTGAGAGCCAAGGAAGGCAGCTATTCATACTATCTTTAAAGTCTTTGTAAGACCCGGTCGTTGTTCGAACCCGCAACCTCCCGCACCGTATTTAACATCGATTGCAAAAGAAGCTTTAAGCGTACTTAAATCACGCTCAATGTTTGCTTCCTGAAAACATAACCAGTACTCGCGTCGTTTGTGTGGAAAAATGCAGAACTCTCTCATCACTATATTTGAACCCGAGACCTTTAATACGATAGACTGCTGCTCCACCACTGCACCACTGTCACGTAACATAAAACTCGGACATTATGACTTTTTAAGAATGCAAGTAAAGTACCGAATGCTGGATTTCTACCTTAATAGATTCTTTTAAACTATACATATTTGACACAAACTGTAGCTGTCGCTCTATATATATGCTCCTAGCAACTGCCCCGGGGAACTTGCGTTAAAGTATATTGTTGTCTTAAATCCGTTTATATACGACAAGCTGCTGCTCTACCACTGCACCACTGTCTTGTTACATAAATCTGGGATATTCTTACTTTTTAAAAATGCAAGTAAAGTACCGAATAGGGGATCTTTCCCTTAATAGCATCGTTTAAATTACACATATTTGACACAAGTTGTAATTGTCGCTCTATATATATGCTCATAATAACTGCTCCAGGCAACTTGCATTAAAGTATATGTTGGTCTTAATTCCGTTTATATATGCACCCCCCCCCCCCCCCCCCCACACACACACACACACACACTAATGTCTCTCCCGCAAAGTAACCCTTTTCCCATGATAACTTTCCTGAATAGCATGTTTTAAACTAGACATAGTTCACATAAACTATATCTGTCGCTCTTTATATATGCTTCTGGCAACGGCCCGGGGCCGTTGCAAGGAGCATATATAGACAGCGGCGATAACTTTTGTGCGGACATGTCGAATTCGATCCATTTTTTTTAAACTTGTATAATGGGTAGAATCCCCGGGAAAAAGGGTTTCTTTGGAGGGAGACAATATAGAAAAAAACGGAGCTTGGCAATATTTTTGGGAAAATGTCTGAAATGCATATATAAACGGAATGAACAGCAATACATGCATTCATACAATTTCCCCGGGGTAGTTGCCAGGAGCATATATAAACTAAGACAGCGACAGCTGCAGCTTAAGTGATATATGTATAGTTTTAAAATGCTATTCAGGAACAAAATCCCGGGAAAAGTGTTTCTTTGTTGGGAAGACAATATAGAAGAAAACGGTGATTAGCTGTTTTTTGGGAAAGTGTCTGAAATGCATATATAAACGGAATAAAGAGCAATGAGTGCTTTTACGCAAGTACCTCTGGGAAGATACTAGGAGCATATAAGGAGAGCGACATATATAGTTAATGTAAAATATATAGTTTTCATGGAAGATAATCCGGGAAAAGGTTTACTTTGGGGGCGAAGACAATATAGAAAAAGCACTGCATTGCTGACGGCCTGGGGGCTGCTGGAGGATTGGTTTTTTCGACGTACGGACCCTACGGTTCCCCGGTTAATCCGCCACTGTATTGTTCACGTGACTTCTTTCGTGGGATGGGGGAGTCGGGCACGGGCCCTATGTGCCCTCGCTAAATCCGCCACTGTATTTGCGACGCATTTTCTTTGTTTACCATTAATTGTTCGACGCGTGGGTCCTACGCCCCCCGGTTAATCCGCCACTGTATATTTCACGTGACTTCTTTCTTTTTTTCCGTTCCTCTTCGCGAATGTTTATAATGTTAACAAGCGTTCATATTTTACCTCTCGGCGCATTAATTTCTAAAGCATTTCTTAAACTTATATTGGAGTACTCACGCCTTAAGTTTTTCACTGATGTTCCATAAACATTAAAATGATATTTATGGGGGAGATCCTAACATTTTAAATGCAGTTTTATTGAATCCGTGATGAACTATTTTTCTCGTGCAGTTTCTCATGCGTTGTTTGGTGCTAACAGCAATTGGCAGGCTGCCAACTCCGACAAAAATGGTATTACTACTATGACCAGGGGCTAAAGCCACAGGCCAAAAAACGGGGCTTGGCATTTTTATGGGGAAAGTGTCTGAAATGCATATATAAACGGATTAGAGAGCAATGAATGCTTTGACGCAATGCCCCGGTGAATTACCAGGAGCATATATAGAGAGCGATATCTATGTGAAATATGGTAGTTTAAAACGAAAGATTTCCAGGGAAAAGGGTTTCATTAGGGGTGTGCCCCTGGGAAGATACCAGGAGCATATAAGAAGAGCAACATCTATAGTTAATGTAAAATATATGTAGGTTAAAACATGCTTTGGGAGATAAAAATATATGAAAAACTTAGGCAAGTTCCATGGCGCAGTGGCCAGGAGCATATTTAGACAGCGGCATTTATATATGTGCTTACATATCGCAGTTTATTAGTTTTGAACAGTTGTCTAAGGGGGATATTACCGTGAAAATGGGGGGGGGGGGGGGGGATATAGAAACAAACTGGGTTTGGCAGTCTTTTTGGGAAACTGTCTAATAGGCTGTAAAGAGCAGCGCGTTTACGGAATGAATGTGATGTATAATTGGTAAATATTAAAACGGGAACATGAGACAAGTGTTTTTTAATATTTGACACCTATACATGACAGTTATTGGCTAAAGGTAGTGTATGTTAGTGTTCACATTATATAACCCTATTATAAAGATGTCACATATTCCGTAATTGTGAATAAAGTTATGACAATTTAATCGTTACATTGTTTGTTTTGTTGTTGTTTTTGTTCACAGCAATAATAATCGACAGTCATCGATTTAAGAAATGATTTATTACAAAAGACTTGAAGACGAGAAAGACCGTTTGCTACTTCAAACCAAGCTATCTAAAGGGTAAATATAAAAGCAGACGACGCAGTTTAAATTTAGGCACGTGTATATGCCGCATGTTTAACTGTCACAGTCAATAGTCACTTGACGATATAGGCGATACGATACGTATTGGTGAACATCCCAACTCTCTATGTTACATGTAATACATGATTGTGGTATTTCAAAGGTTAGATGTTAATATTTATCTCGTGATGTAAGCTATGATTAAACCAAAATTAATCACACAGTAAAGTTGTTATACTTGTGCCAATATGACAACAGCGTTTTTTTATAAATATTTCAGGTATTTTCAGACAACTTCTATCTGTAGTTGACATATTAAGGAAGCCCCGTTTCCTGTCCTTAACACGGGTTATTCAGTACCGAAAACAAAAACAGCTGGGAGACTTCTTGTATGAAGGAAAGTTAAACTGAATATCCCGTTAAAGGTTGATTCAGAAATATAATGAGCAATTGTTCTTTTGGCGAAAAACATTTCCTACGTCGTCTGCTGCAAAGGCGTCAGAAACCGTCTGTATTAGGGAAAGGGTTAAACAGAAATGTTAACTCATAATTTGATCAAGCCATATTGCTGGTTACCTTGTTCAGACTACGCAGAAATGCAGACTGATATGGATCGTTCAGGGTTGCGAAACTTCAACGATCGGTGTTCGTATGACGTGGTCAATATTATAGTTTAAAACTACGTTCAGGAGAATACGAGTTATGGATGGTCATGATTAAATATACATTATCGTTATTTAGAAATGTGTGTAAGTCGCAATCTTCAGATTGATAGTTATTTCAGATACCATAAGGGGAGAGTTAAAAGTAAAGGCTTATGGACTGAATTATGCGTTAAACATACATGGTTCCGTATTTCAAGTCTCCAACAATAATTGACTCGAACACGCGTTTAACATACATTGTTCCGTATTTCAAGTTTCCATCAAGGGAATGCTGAAATGTCTAAGCGATTAGTATCACTGTGTACGCGTGTACATACTATGTATGTTTATACGCTTGCGTATACTCTGTTTCGATGGTCCGGGGGATGTCCGAGTCATTTAGGACATTTCCACTGCAATGCTCTGTTCTGTGCGCGCGTGTGTTATGTGATATTTAGGTTATGAAAATATGTCAGAAACTGTTTACTTAGATTATTATCAAACTGAAAACGTTCTGTTCTACGATAGACCTGACGAATGAAAAACATGAAATGATTGCGATCAAATTCGGGGCCGGTCATGTTATGCATCACTCAGATGAGCCGTCCCGTGAGAAAACCAGTGTTGTTGACTCTGCGTAATGTATCGACCCGGATCAGCCTATGCATGCCGCGCAGGCTAACCCGGACAGACACTTATCGCATCCTGTGGATTTTTGTTTCAGGAATCATTACGTTATACCTCTTTACCCCTGAGACAGAATATGTCGGCCCGGATTAACCTGCGCGGACTGCACAGGCTGATATGAGTCAATACATTACACAGGACATACTGTTGGACGGCTCAGATATATATAATCTAGATTAATAAAAAACAAAAATGAAAGCACAACAGGCTTGAATAGGTAAACCATAAATACTAGTTCAAAATGATTATGTCTATAGCTATAATAATAAATGTGCTTTCCCATCAAGTGAAAATAATAACTATTATACAGCATTACCTTGAATTTACTCATGTATCTATGTACTTTTAGATTTGAGATAATAAAGAATTTAAATCTGAACACTAGCAATGACATCGCTTTTGGAATGATGCCATAACTATCTAAAACCTCAATCAATCAATCAATCATTGTCTATGTTTTGTAAATGCACGTGATTCTCCATTGTTGTCGTAAGTTAGTTCCAGAGAGAAAATGTGTAAGCTCGCCTCCTTCTCCAGCCTGTTTTCTGGTCGGATCCTTGTTTTTTTGATGTTAATCAAGTTCATAGAAATAGGTAACTTATACTCTGATTGAGGAATCTGCCATAGTTCAAGTTCTGAAAATCGGGTATTTGAAACCAGGCGTCACGGATTTGATCCCCGGTGGCACCGGCATTGGTGGAATGCCTATTGGCCAGGCTTATTGCCTATCCTAGTACTGGTTTGTTAACCTAGGAATCGTGAGCTGGCATCGTTATATCATTGAAATAATGTTGAAAACGCCGTTACACCTCAATTAAAACAAATACACTCTGATAAACAAATATTCGTTGTTTTAATTGCCTCTCTTGTTCTGTATAAACAAATAGAAATTATTATATTCTGAAATATGCTATGTAATTTGTTGGTAGAGCGTCGTCCTCCGGTGCAGGATGCCTCAGGTTCGATCCCCGGCCTTGTCATACCAAATACTTTTCAAATGGTAGTAATGCTTGCTATACTTGACGCTCAGGTTTGTGGGGCTACTAGCATTACGACCGACTGGCTGGTGTCAGTATAAATAGACTAGAAGTACTTACTAGCTGGTGTCAGTATAAATAAACTAGAAGTACTTACTAGCTGGTGTCAGTATAAATAAACTAGAGGTACTTACTAGCTGGTGTCAGTATAAATAAACTAGAGGTACTTACTAGCTGGTGTAAGTATAAATAAACTAGAAGTACTTACTAGCTGGTGTCAGTATAAATAAACTAGAGGTACTTACTAGCTGGTGACAGTATAAATAAACTACGTGTACTTACTAGCTGGTGTCAGTATAAATAAACTAGAAGTACTAACTAGCTGGTGTCAGTATAAATAAACTAGAGGTACTTACTAGCTGGTGTCAGTATAAATAAACTAGAGGTACTTACTAGCTGGTGACAGTATAAATAAACTACGTGTACTTACTAGCTGGTGTCAGTATAAATAAACTACGTGTACTTACTAGCTGGTGTCAGTATAAATAAACTAGAGGTACTTACTAGCTGGTGTCAGTATAAATAGACTAGAAGTACTTACTAGCTGGTGTCAGTATAAATAAACTAGAGGTACTTACTAGCTGGTGTCAGTATAAATAAACTAGAAGTACTTACTAGCTGGTGTCAGTATAAATAAACTAGAAGTACTTACTAGCTGGTGTCAGTATAAATAAACTAGAGGTACTTACTAGCTGGTGTCAGTATAAATATACTAGACGTACTTACTAGCTGGTGTCAGTATAAATAAACTAGAAGTACTTACTAGCTGGTGTCAGTATAAATAAACTAGAAGTACTTACTAGCTGGTGTCAGTATAAATAAACTAGAGGTACTTACTAGCTGGTGTAAGTATAAATATACTAGAAGTACTTACTAGCTGCTGTCAGAATAAATAGACTAGTAGTACTGGTAACTCACACAGTAAACCACGTGATTTAACTGAAATGATGTTTTAAAGCGACGTTCTACACTAAACAAACAAACCAACAAAACATTTTACATACATCGGATAGCCATGGAATCGATTGAAAACTTATACCTGATAACATAATTATACTGATCAACATTTTCCCAAATTCGACAAAGTTGCAGCGAACGGCTTTGTAAAAACGTCTGAGAAAATATGTGGATTTTTTTTATGAATTAATATTTAATTTTTGAATGTAGTTGGAAAAATTGTGGTAAAAGAAGAAATTGCTCATTACGAGTATTTTCATATTTTGCCTAGTTTTTAAATGTAGTTTGATACTGATGCGTCAGAAACGTGTACTTATGGAAATGGTTAAACCCCGGTCAACACTCGAATATATCGTTATCAAGGTTAGAAATGTCTACATGAGGCACTGGGTTAACCCCGGTCGACACTCGAATATATCGTTATCATATTTAGAAATGTCTAGATAAGTGAATGTGTTAAACCCCGGTCGACACTCAAATATATTGTTGTCATATTTAGGAAGGTCTTCGAGGTCTTAAAGGTCTGGTCCTATTATTGTATCGGGCCTAGTTTTAATATCACACGGATGGAGTTGCGTAAACGAGATTTATTACATGATGTGTTGGATTTTACCCCGCATTTTCAACATTATTTCAAGTAAAACCAGTTGCTAGTTCGACTTTCTTAATTAGTAATTTCTCCTTTTGCCACACTTTCTATTAAAGGTAGTCTGCTGCAGAGACGCCAGAAAGCGTCTATGTCTGAAAAGGGGATAAACTAGATGTATGCTTGAATCCGACTCGATACATTAATCTCCACTCTCGATTGACAACAATCATTGACGCCGCGTGGAAACGCGATGTCAGTATTGAATAGGTTTCAATTGTATACCATGGGGTTGCGTACTCTAATAGAGAGCAACCAACATTACCATTGTAATGAAAAACTATGTAATATATTTGAAAAAAAATCAACCTTTATGAATCAATAGATTGTATTAAATGATCTTAAAAACCACAAGTTACAAATACGTATGTCTTCTACCGTTTTTACAAAACTGTAGACATTTTTAATTGGTATTTAATAACTTTTCACCAACTTCCTTGACTACGCCTTTTTAATAGTTTGGGTAACGACTGATTCATAAAAGCTCAGATAAAAGTTTCGGGGGATGTTTTTGCCTATTTATAAAATGATGTTGTATTTCTAAACGTTCTTTCCCGTTCAGTTTGATCATTCAGACCATTGTATTCTTGCCATATGTTGACTATACATGTGAACTGTTTGTTTAAATTTCAAAAATGCACAACTTTGATAATAAATATCTTTAAAATAGTTAAAATTACATTGTATTGTTTGTTTATATACTCCCGTTTTGTTATCATACCTCTGCCAAACTGGAAGGAGAATGGACTTCTCCTTCCCACTTTTCCTCCAACTTCCTAGGCTACGCATTTTAAATTGTTTGGTTTACTCGATTGTCGATTCGATTGATCAAAGCTCAGATATAAGTTTCGGAGGATGTCTTTTCCTATTTATTTCTGTTGTATTTCTTAACTCAAAACGTTCCTCCCGTTACAGTTTTGTTTATTCAGACCATTGTATTTTTGCTATATGTTGACTATATATCTGATTTTTTTCTTTTCATTTCGTAAATGCTCAATTTTGATGATAAGCATCTTTAAACTTTGTTTTTTTTGTTTATATACTCCCGTTTTTGTTATCCTACTTCTGCTAACATTGGAAGGAAAATAGACTTCCCTCTCTTCTTCCAAAGGTTGTGTCATACTTAACTTATAACGAGAGGTAATATCTGTTAATATTTTAGCACCTATGTTTTTTGTTTATCTAATTGATCGAGTTAGAGCAGTTTTAAACACTTTTTGGGTAAGAATTAAAAAACTTCAGCTTGTATGACACATTATAGTTGCAGTCATTGTTAAGAAAACTGTAAACCAAATGGTTTCAGGATTAAACTTGTCATTTCACGACTAAAATTCACAAGCTGAATATCACATACATATTAGCATATACAACGTCTAATCCCTACGTCAAAATTGACCCTTTCTGCTCTTGATAATCTGTTATCATAGACTATGGTAGCCAGGTGAGCTATATAGGCACATCTTGGCGTACTTGTTTAAAATAATGTGTTTCATCATAACCATTATTTCGATTAATGATATACTTGTATAGCCAGGTGTTTCATCATAGCCATTATTTCGATTAATGATATACTTGTATAGCCAGGTGTTTCATCATAACCATTATTTCGATTAATGATATACTTGTATAGCCAGGTGTTTCATCATAACCATTATTTCGATACTCCCAAGATGCGTGTATGTCTAGATGTTGAACCACAAGTGGAAGCAAGCTGATATGGATATATGTTTGGTCGCAAAACCCCGAAGGTCAGTTTTTGTGGTGCTTGTCCAATATTATAGTTGAACATGTGATCAGCTGTCAGCAAGTGAAGAATGTGTATACAGTGTAACAAGAACGAAATTGAGTGCATAATTCATGTTAGATCACGCATATATATTCATGCTCAAGTTCTTTCAAATGAAGTAAAATTCGAGTTCACTAGATTCAGTGATATTTCAGATATCAAAAAGATAAAGGAACACGTGTAGGTTCATAGTCTGATCTATTCGTTAAGTACATGGTTTATAAATTGTTCAGCTAACAGAATTATATAGATAATGGATTAGTTACGAAAGCCACATTATTTAAGCTATTGATGAATGAACCATTATCCAGTCCTTATAACTCAACGTTTAAATAGCTTTACCGTAGCAACGCTATATACAAGTTTAATTGCCAAGATTAACATTAGCGAATTTTTTTTAGACAAAATGGTATATTATATAAACATTGAAAGGATCGACGTCATGTGAGCTATCCAATTTCAATACACCTTGAAGTTTGATATTTCACTCTTTCAGCGCAAATGGCAATGTTAAGGTTTTTGCAAACAATGTGGGTAGGCGAGTCAGCTCGTAACGAGCTGTCTCACCTAATATTGGCATTGGTTGCCTTTTGGTTATCAACATAGTCCAACACTTGTATAACATGAGACATAGAGACGCCCTATTTTGAACATGGAAGATTCAGCTTTGAAAAATTCGGCGCTGAAATAGTTAAGTTAATTCATTATGTCTCTCCCGGTTATGAACATGTTTTGTAGCATGCGTGTATTTGCATCTGGGATTTTGATTTCTCCAAAACCAAGTTTCAGCAGATCCATTGCTTCTGACTTAGTTAGATAATAGAAAGCTGTAAATGATTGTCGCACATATTGTTCAAAAGTATTCGTTTAACAGTTATGCAACTTTACAGGAATGTTTGTAAGCATATAAAGTTGTGCACTTGCCTGAAGCGTATTGCAATATGTAGGATGTTACATGCGCCACTTGAATTAACATATACAATACCGTTTAATTGAATGTTCATATAATGAATGAATGACAAGGTCTGTTGAATATATATAGTTATATGTGAACTCATCATGTACTGTACTTATCATGCGACAGTTGCATTTTCATTGCCGTTATAGCCCCTTTAAAGTAAACACACATTAAATTCCGAATGTGTAATACTTATTTAAGAGCTCCAAGTACTTTGCTTGTGCAACACTCCATAAGGACAACCAAGTACTTTGTATGTGCAACACTCCTTAAAGACCGCCAAGTACTTTGTATGTGCAACACTTCTAAAAGACCACCAAGTCCTTTGCTTGTGCAACACTTCTTAAAGACCACCAAGTACTTTGCTTGTGCAACACTCCATAAGGACAACCAAGTACTTTGTATGTGCAACACTCCTTAAAGACCGCCAAGTACTTTGTATGTGCAACACTTCTAAAAGACCACCAAGTCCTTTGCTTGTGCAACACTTCTTAAAGACCACCAAGTACTTTGCTTGTGCAACACTCCATAAGGACAACCAAGTACTTTGTATGTGCAACACTCCTTAAAGACCGCCAAGTACTTTGTATGTGCAACACTTCTAAAAGACCACCAAGTCCTTTGCTTGTGCAACACTTCTTAAAGACCACCAAGTACTTTGTTTCTGCAAAACTCCATAAGGACAACCAAATACTTTGTATGTACAACACTCCTTAAAGACCGCCAAGTACTTTGTATGTGAATCACTTCATAAAGACCACCAAGTACTTTGTATGTGCAACACTTCTTAAAGACCATCAAGTACCTTGTATGTGCAACACTTCATAAGGACCACCAAATACTTTTCTTGAGCAACACTCCATAAGGACAACCGAATACTTTGTATGTGTAACACTCCTTAAAGACCGCCAAGTACTTTGTATGCGCAACACTCTATACGGACCACCATCTGCTTTGTTTGCGCAAGACTCCTTAAATACCGCCAAGTACTTTGTATGTTCAACACTCCATAAGGACAACCAACTACTGTGTATGTGTAACTCTCCTTAAAGACCGCCAAGTACTTTGTATTTGCAACTCTCCTTAAAGACCGCCAGGTACTTCAAATGTGTATGTGCAACACCTCTTAAAGACCATCAAGTTCTTTGTATGTGCAACAATCCATAAGGACCACCAAGTACTTTTCTTGTGCAACACTCCATAATGACAACCGAATAATTTGTATGTGCAACACTCCTTAAAGACCGTCAAGTACTTTGTATGTTCAACACTCTATACGGACCACCATCTGCTTTGTGTGTGCAAGACTAATTAAATACCGCCAAGTACTTTGTATATTCAACACTCAATATGGACCACCAACTACTTCGTATGTGCAACACTCCTTAAGGTCCACCAAGGACTTTGTATGTTTAACACTCCTTAAAGACCACCAAGTATTTTCTATGTTCAACACTCCATAAAGACCACCGACTGTATGCGCAACACTCCTTTAGGACCTCCAAGTACTTTGTAAGCGCAACACTCCTTAAGGACTACAAACTACTTTGTATGTGCAACGCTCTTTAAGGACCACCAAGTACTTTGTATGTTCAACACTCGTTAAGATCCTTCAAGTAATGTGTATGTGCAACACTCTTTAAAGACCGCCAAGTACTCTGTATGTTCAACACTACATAAGGACCACCAACGACTTTGTATGTGCAACACTCCTTAAGGACCACCAAATACTTTGTATCTTCAACACTTCTTAAGGACCTATCAGTACTTTATATATGCAACACTCCTTAAGGACCACCAAGTACTATGCATGTGCAACACTCTTTAAGGACCACCAAGTACTTTGCATATGCAGCACTCCTTAAGAACCTCCAAGCATATAAACTTCACTCTTTAAGGACAACCAAGTACTTTTCATGTGCAACTCTCCTTATGGACCACCAAGTACTTTGTATGTGCACACGTATTGAGCACCACCAAGTATTTTGTATGTGCACACTTATTAAGGACCACCAAGTCCTTTGAATTTGCAACACAGCTTAAGGACCACCGAGTTCTTTGTATGTGCAACACTCCTTAAGGACCAGCAAGTATTTTACATGTGAAACACTCTTTAAGGACCACCAAGTACATACACTTGTATTTGCATTATTCTTTAAATAACCAAGTACATTGTATTTGCAATACTCCTTACGGAAGATCAGATAATTTGCGTCTGCAACACTTCTTTAGGACCATCCCGTACATAAACGTGTATGATCAACACTACTTAAGGGCCACAAAGTACTTTGTATGTGCAAGACTACAGGCACCAAGTACAACACGTTAAGCTCAAATCAATAACTCATTTTCTATCCCAAAATATTTGTTATTAATGAAACTATCGATGAAGAACGGTAATATCCTGGTCAGTTATATCACGGCGGTAAGTTGACCTTATCATGTGTTTCTGACTTTCTGTCAACTACTACTCGAATATGACGAGTATCCCGGTCAGTCATATCACTCTGGCTAGCTGACCTACTAATGTATTTCTGAATTTCTGTCAACCACTACTCGAGTATGACGGGTAGACTAGTCAGTCATATCACGCTGGCTAGCTTACCTACCAATATGTTTATGATATTTTGTGAAAGGCTACTCGAGTATGACGAATATCTCGGTCAGTAATATAGCGCTGGCCAGCTGGCATAACAATGTACTATGACTTTCTATCAACCACATCTCGAGTATGACGAATATCTCGGTAGCGCTGACCTACCCTTTTGTTTTAAGACTTTCTGTTAAACACTACTCGAGTATGATGAGTATACTGTTCAGTTATATTAAGGTAGCTAGCTGACCTTCCCGTGTGTTTAATTACTTTCTGTCAACCACTACTCGAGTATGATGAGTATACTGGTCAGTTATATTAAGGCGGCTAGCTGACCTTTCCGTGTGTTTAATGACTTTCTGTCAACCACTACTCGAGTGTGATGAGTATATTGGTCAATTATATTAGGGCGGCTAGTTGACCTTCCCATGTGTTTTATGACTTTTTGTCAATCACTACTAGCGAATGACTAGAATTTGTTCTCAGTTATATCTCGCCGGCTAGCTATTCTTTTCAGGTTTGTTATGACATTAGATCAATCACTACTCGAGTATCTCGGTCAGTAATATCATGGCAGCTAGCTGACCTACCCTTGTGTTTTATAAATTTCTGTCAACCATGACTCGAGTATGACGAATATATCGGTCAGTTATATCACGGATTCTAGCTGTCTTATTCATGTGTTTTATAAATTTCTGTCAACCACTACTTGAATATGACGAAATTGCCGGTCAGTTATATCACGGAGTGTAGCTGACTTAAGCATTATTTTATGGATTTATATCAACTACCACTCCAGTATGTCGAAAATGTCGGTCAATTATATCACGGCGGCAAACTGACATACCCATGTGTTTATGAATCTCTGTCAACCACTGTACCATACATACGAACATCCTATTAGGTTATAGCACGCCAGCTAATTGACCTTCCCATGTGTTTTATGACCTTCTGTAAACCACTACTACCGAATGGCAAGAATATGTACTAGTTATATCACGGCGGCTAGCTGATGTTTCAATGTGTTTTATGACTTTCTGTCAACAACTACTAGCGAATTACGAGAATCTTTGTCAGTTATAGCAAGCCGGCTACCTAATTGTCCTATTTGTCTTATGACTTTCTGTCAACCACTACTACCAAATGGCGGGAAACTTTGTCAGTTATAACACGCAGGCTAGGTGACCTACCCAAATATGTGATGACTTTCTGTCTACCAATACTCGATCATGACGAGTATCCCAGTCAGTTTTATCACGGCGGCTAGCAGACTTTCCAATGTATTTTATGAATTTATGTCAACCACTTCCCGAGTATGATGATTATCCCAGTCAGTGTTATCACGGCGGCTAGCTGACATTCCAATATTTTTGATATCTGTCAAGCACTACTCAATTTAACCAGGCAGTTATATAACGCCGGCTAGCTGACATACACATGTTGTTTTATGACTTTCTGCCAACAACTATTCGAGTATACCGTTCAATTATATCACGGCTAGCTGACTAACACATGTTTTTTTAAGTATTTTTGTTAACAACTACTCCAGTATGACGGATAAAACGGTCAGTTATATCACACCGGCTAACTGACATAACCACTACTCGAGTATGACGAGTATTCCGGTCAGTTAAATCACGGCAGCAAGCTGACATTCCAATGAAATAGCTTTCTGTCAACCAGATATGTCATGTCGGCAAGTTATTTTAACAATGTATTTCCTTCAACTATTGCACAAAACAATATTTGTTCAAAGCAGCCCGCTGCTTTCCCACATATACCTTATAAGTACATATTTAGAAAACAAATGAGGCTTATATTACAATGGTTTTCATTAGAAACAAATATGTGACCGAATTGGAAAAAAAGATTTAGCTTGAAAGGACTCAAACTTACCACAACGCAGATTCGAATGCAATCTCTCTCGAACATGTATCACTTAATCTTTTTTTATTTTCTATTTTACACTTTTTTAGCCACGTTCATATATATATAGAGGTAGTAGCCATCCTCCATTAAACCTTACAACAATTGTTCGGAGATGGTTAATATCATTCACGCTTAACGGCAACTAATTACATAAATATCATTTACGATCCAACTACATTATGCTTTTCGCCGTTATCTGATCTGACCGTGCGGTGATGAGTTGGTTTTTAAATCTTGAAGCTCACTTTCCTTCTGACGTGGCCGATACTATTGCTTAACACGAGACCAGCGAGCGAAGGGACAATATGAACTCTTACAAATACGAACTTAAGTGCACATAGTCTCGTTCTTAAGAAATGCTTTTCAAAGTTGTTTTCACCAGATTCAGTTTGATTTAAGATACCAGAAAGGATTACATATAGTGCCGGTTTTTGGTCAATACTCTAATTCATTATGTTTAACACATATCGTTCCGATTTTCCAGTCACCGAAAATAATTGATTCGAGTTAAACGCCATTGAGAACGGAACTTCAATTATACCACAACGATTAATTCATCTAAAGTGTGTTTCCTGTCTTTCTCGAACATGTTCCTCTCACACAACATTCTGTTTTAGACATTTGAGTTTCTTCCAACATGGCATATTCAGCCCATACCAATATGATACAAATCGTGCATAATCAAACAAAATGAAATTAAAATCGAACTTACAATTACTTATCCTGTCCAATTTTAATTCACATCCTCAGGCATTCAACTTGTTTACAGCCTTACTATATCAATTGTGTAGACTTATTATGGAATGAATCACAAATCAAAGTTTCAAAGTTTATATGCGAACACAAGACAACGTCGTTCATTATTTGAAAACAAATGTATATCGGTATAAATGATTTATAAAACATAAGTATATGATAGTTAGTATAGAAAACCATTCAAGCCTACGGTTTAGTTTGATTTGTAAGACTTCTTCGTTGTGTTGGACTAGTCGAAAGTTTTCACTTTAAACAAACTAGCAAATGGCTTGCCTGCGTTTGATACCGAAATATATAGTTCGCTTGAAAAGGAACAACCAATCTTCTTCAGAAATTCTCATTTTTCCCAGAATAGTTTTAAAATATGTCAGTTCCATAAAACGTCTCTAAAAAGTCGAATTGTCAGATAAAAAGTGCAACTGTAAAGATAAACAGTTCATTCATAAAACCATATCAAGTGTCAGTCCGATAAGGATACGCCAATTATTAAACAAGACAGCGATTCGGTGTTATGTTACATTCGTCTGCAAGTAATATGTTGTTTATAGTTGTACCATTCACTCTTATCTTGCTATATCCGTCAATTAACAATATTCACTTGTCCAGAAGCACTCAATTCTAAAGTTTTTTTCGTTCGGGAATTTTAAAAACCAAAGATCAGCATGCACATGCATGCAGTCCTGTACTTATACGATTATACAATGATTCAACTTTCATTTATAAAAGTTTAACATATTTTAAATCAAATATTTTCGAAGTATATATAAGTGTTAAGATTGCAATGTCACTGCCAGAATATCTTTCAGTTTTTTTTTTTCATGTTTAAAACATTCACGCTCATGGTATACTTCCATGATACCTAACCAGTACTTGCTCGAAAGAATGCTAAATTGGGACTACAATTGCTAAATTGTTGCAACCGCTTGATGAACGAAGCATTCATGTGATTGGATCTTTTCCTTCATTATAATTGTTTCGTTCAGAGCCCAAAATTCCGTTCCACTCTTAGAGCGTTCCAACGTCGTTCCAATCACGCTCACGATCCAATCACGTTCCGCTCAGATTGTCAATATCACTACTCGAGTAAGACGAATATCACGCTCATATCTATCATGGCGGCTAGCTGACCTAATTTTCTTGATTGACGATTTGTTATGCAGTTTTATTTAACCATGTTCTTGATACAGACGCTACTTTTACTTTTGACTCCTTCTACCGGAAAAAATTGTGAGAAATGAAGAAATTTGATGAAAACAGATGATTGCCTAGAACGCTTAATAGGATTTTTGAGAACATGGTAAATCTGATTGTCAGTTTAATCATGTCAATCATTTAAATTTTAATTTGAAAATTTGAATAATTTGTGTCTAACCTTTAGTTTCAACCTAACCTTTCTGGTATCTAAAATGAATCTGAATCTGGTAAATCGACTTTTAAAGACATTTCAAAACAATGAACATGTACCTGTATGAATGACATTCCATACTGGAATCACGCCAGTTCGTATTTGTAAGAAGCGACCTAATAGCGGTTATGGCGAAATAGTATGCTATACAAATGCAGTTTAATCGTAAATTATTTGATAACCCATATCAATGCCGTTGTTCAAGTTTATTAGGTAGAACACGTTCAAATTTGGCAGTTTATATATGTGAACAAAACAATCTATCGTCCAATATTCAAAAGAAATGACAGGTATTTACTTCGTTCTCAAATACACCTTGAAGTTTAATTTTTACGGTGATTATTGTGTCTGTATTACAGCTGCATAATGGCTATAAATAATGTTAATGTTATGAAGATTTCCTGTCTTATCATAAATATAGAGAACCACTCAATCTTAATCTTAATCTTACAATTAGTTATGTTTTGTAAAATTGAAATGAATGCTTACACAAAATCAGTTTGATCGATATAGTTAATAGTACGTCTACCAAATTAAGCTACGCTTAAAAACTAATTGGATCTATAAATGAAATATAAAATATTTGAATAAAGTTGAAATCATTGTGGTTAACGGAGACATTCACTTTCATAGAAAAGTTCTTATTTTTTCCATGTTTGTGTAATTAGTTTTACAAAGGCTTAATGCGGTTTTCAACATGTTGATCACTGCGACCTAACTATTATCCAAGTTTGCTGGGTGTCGAACTGCTACCGTAAAATTTGCATTACCCAAGGGCAATCCACACAAGGGCAGTTCACCCAAGGGCAATCAGACCATTGACACTCCGACCAAGCGCACTCCGACAGTTGAAACTCCGACCAAGGGCACTCCGACATGACATTGGAGTCCTCAAACACTTGCACCTTTATTTTACAAGCTTAATTGGACAAACGTATTACGATTAAATAATCAATGTCACAGCATAGGAATATCGTTTTGCTTACTCCTTTCATTGTAGAAGACTTGCAATATAATATCAGGTAAATCATTAACCCTTTAACGTTTGACGAGCTGTATCAGACGAATTTGAAAACAGTGTGGAAACGTATTCTTTGTTGTTCTTTTAGGTACATTCAATCAAAGAGATGACTAAATTACTGTACTTCCTCCGAGATTTGTTTTTATTGTCGTCAGCGTCAGATTATGTTTGTGAGGGAAAGGTTAACATACTTATGTAGATTATACTGCATAGTAACCAGTTTGATTTGAGATCCAAGCGTTGGTTGTATTGTGCGATTATATTGTACATTTATCGAGCTCCTACTCATGGATATTAAAATGTATAAGGTCAATTCGAGACTATCTTTAATTTGGTGTTGTCTGATCCAATATACTCACATTGAAGTATTCTACCTGTCAAACGTTTAGAAAGCATGGCAATTAATTGTTGAAACGTATTGATTTACATGAAAAAAAATGTAAATGATGTCATGTTAAAAAACATTAAAGGTCAATGTTGTGTCATCTGCAAAAATGGAATATGTTACTCGACCAAAGCTTAAAACGTCGTTCCCCTGACATCAGCGGATACATCGGTACTTTGATTATGATCTACAGTGGACTCGTATCAAATCGACATGGGATAATTCGAATATATCTTTTAGCTCGAAACATTTCCTGCAACGGATCTTGGTTTTTATTACACTGTAGCGGCCGCTCTGATACTATCAGTCAAAACTACTCATGCACATTTTTATTGATGCGTTTGTATCACTGTTATGCTTTACATTATTAATATGTAAGTATAATTGAAATACGAATCTTAATATCGAGGGATCCTTCAAAAAAGTCAATAACTCGACGTCACGTACTGGTCCCTTTCGAGTTCGAGTTATGGCGAGTCCACTTTACTTCGTTAACATATGAGCCAAATCACACGACATTTGTGTACAATGTCGATTACGATCAACTCGAAATTTTATTTTTCTAAAAGGGTTATACCGCAGATGTCTATCCTAGCGTCGTTGGTTTAGTGGTAGAGTATCAACCTCGGATGCGTGAGGTCGAAGGTTCGTTCCCGGTCTGGTCATACCAAAAACGTTAACATGGTAGTAATGGCTTTCCCTCCTAGGGGCTCTGGACTGTGGGGTAAGCATTACGAAGGATACGATGGTGTCGCCTCCATGAAAATATGTCATATAAATAAATGATACAGGGACGTGTATCAGGTTTAAACTCGGCAAGAGAAAACCAAAGGCAGAATAATTTGTTCTTGTTGTCTACTGAATTAATAATGTGACTCCAGAGTTATGTCCCTTTCGGTATTTTTTTCTCCTGAACGTATCAGAGATGAACGTTTATAGTTATTTATAGTTACGGGAAAAAATCTATTTAAAATATAAAGAAATATTGAAAATTAGAATAACTCGAAACATTTATAGAAGAGATATATACGAAGTAAGAAATATTAACCCTTTCCCCAAAACAGATACAATGATAAGCTATCAACCTGAATGACATGTTTTTCTTCATTTTGATATGTGGTGTAAAAAGGGACAATGGATGGGCATGGTTTACGGGTTCCTAGGCCCGTTGGACGGCCATTGGTTATAATTGAAATTAAGGTCAAGAGAATCGTCGGAAACAATCCTGAGCTAGTACACATCTTCGGCAGAACTCGTAAACCCCGTTTATCGTTTATGAATATACCCTTAATATGACGGTAGATCAGGGTGCGATCCCGGTCGAGTCACATACACTATTTGTATTGGTAGTAATAGCTTTACACCTTGTAGTTCTGGGTTATAAGGAGAGCAAACCATCTGATGTGTATTCTGGTTATGTGATTCAATAGATGATAGTCCCCATAATTGACGTCAACAACCTTTACATTTGAGTTTTTAATATCAGCCAAAGCCATCGTGTTGATTTATAACATTACTCCTCTTGAACTCGAGCATCCGTACTCACTTGTATCTGTAGAATGTTGGATATCGATTTCACCAACATATCTCAATAATACCGACTTAGTCGGTGCAGATGACTTCTCAGTGCTGTCATCCATGTTTGGTTTTCCTTCATCTCTTTTTCTATCATCCAATTTTCCAAGACTGTTTACAGCTTTGAGAGACTGAAGAATGGCCTATATCGGCCGAAAAGAGTATTCTTGTATAATGCTTTCGTATTTTTTTATTTGACTTTGAGCCTTTTTACCAGAGATCACCAATTGTCGTTATTGTTTGTACTTTTTCTGTTTTTCCATACTACTGGATATATCTTCAAGGTCAGAACTCATCGCATCACAAGTAATAGACGCGGATTCGGTCGATTTGGTATCCTTGTCCCTAACGTTCTGGGCCTCTTTCAAGGTATTTTGTTCCAGGGAATCTAAAATATAGTTTTTCTCTGACCTAACTTACTTCAGAAACAAATTCCATTTGGATATGTCCCACTTCATCCATTTTCGTCAATGCCATTATCTTTGTATTTTGCATTTGTTGAGAAAGATCGGTTATTACGCTCATCGGGGATTTGTACTCTCCGCTTTTGTCAAATGCTATCGCAATATCGTCGATAAACTATACTTGACACTGTTTGTGTCTAATGGTAGCACACACAGAACAGCAGCATTCTTCGTGGATTCTACAAAAGTATTCAACTAATTTCCCATTATGTTTAGTACACATACTTTCTTCTGACGAAAACATCAATTTAGTTATGCTGTCTCGATATAGGGGATGATGGTGTTTCGATATTCTTGCTCGTCTGTGTGATTTAGTACACGGGTTACAGAGGTATTCATTGCAAACTGTACAATAGAATACAGCGTTTTCCTCTTCATCTTGACCTGTACATGGGTCACAAAGAATACCAGTATTTATTTCATCGCTACCTTCTGGTCTTCTACATAAAACCTCCATGGTGGACAAGATTTATACAAAGAATAAAAAAGTCAGTCTATATGCACAAGCATATACAATTATTTTACTACAACTGTCAAATGTCAGGTAATGAAGATTGTGTACGTAGTTTGTGAATCGAACATGCCATTTATACTTAAGTGCTTCATATGGTAAATGTAAGCATTTGTGAAAGTACCACGATTTTATTAAAACTAGTTTCATAAGTTTAGCAGTATATTACTTAAACTGAAACTACAGCGTCCTGACGCCGCCATAATTAAAACTATTTTTATCAAAATACAAATACGCTATATATGTTCATGTCCTATATAATTTGCAGTCGAACGTTTAATACGTTAATTGTTATGACACGTCATTTCCCCGCCAACAACAAACTCGTGCAAACAAACTCAAGAGTTTGTTATACGCTCGTAAATATCACTCGGACTGTAATTTCCGTATTACAAGTTCAACAGTAGTAACACTGTATCTTTATTATTTTAATCAATGTATTATGAAAAGAAGTAAAAGGAGGATCTATTACTCTAAAACTTTCAATATGAATTGTTTTTAAACATATCAAGCTTTGCATTTCGAAAAGGCCAAAGCTGTTTCTAGGAATATCAAGTTTAAATTTTGAAATCAGCATCCAATAGTATAAAGCCTTGTGAGACGGTGCGTCCGTGCCAGCTGGTCTGGATCTAAACAGATTTCACTGGCTTCACAAAATCGGTTCCAGCAGGCCAGAGGTTAAGGCTTTATACGTATTGCAACACATGGTAATAATTAAAGATATATAGGACACGATGTTTAGGACATTTTTAGACGCATTTTGACGCAATAGCAGAAGATGAGCAATTTCTGCTCTGGCCACGAAGTTTTCAACTTCATTTAACAACTAAGCTATCTTGTATAGAGATTGTTCAGGTTTGTGCTACAATATGTTCAAAGTCGTCGGCTCCAGATGTGTTGTATGTGGGAACGGATTAAGATTTTAAAAGTATGTTAACATATTGTTTTAGCTATTAAAGATATATGGAACACGTTTAAAATCATACATACGTGTACGTGTTATATATGTATTGATTTTCTACACCGTTTTCAACAGTTTATCAGTAATAACAGGACGTTTTATTGGTGATTTGGGTAATATAATGAAACCGATATGTACATGTTAGTTGTAATGCTATACCAACAATCCTGCGAGACAAGCAGGGAAGGTATCATTCTGATGTGATTTGATAGACGCAACCTGGTACCTAACCCTGGTTTCCCGCTTAAACTACTACACCACGGAGATGGTTGATTGCGTAATACAATTGATTGGATGAGATGGTTGATTGTGTAATTCAATTAATTGGATGAGATGGTTGATTGTGCGCGAATGCAGAAAAATCAGTGTAAACGATGTTGGTTGCAGATTATTAGCGAGATAAGGGTTCAGCTATGTCATTAAGAGTTAAGCTGTTGAATGGATATTTTCTTCCTGGTCCCTTTCCCTGATACAGATAATGTATGGTGCCTGTGTGTCTAACTACATTTGAAAACAGTTTGACAGCAGAAGAACTGCTCATATTTCTCAACGTGTTTTATAATTTGTTTTAAGTCTATGTTTATATTTGTTAAGATTTACCATGATATATGTTAGATGTGTTTTAACGTAAAGTATCCTATTTAGTACATTGTTAAAAAGGTTTTATAGATATATTATTTTCCCTGTTTCAATATAAATGACCCACTTGTAATAACAAACATTAAACATTATGATGAAAGAAAGTATCAATTATTTGTGTTACTATAGAAGATAAAATGCCAAATTAAAATAGTTTCAGTGTTACGATAAATACAAAGAAACCTTGAATATGCCTAAGTATCGAAAACATGCAAAACTGTTTCAATGCAACTGATATGATACACAGTGAGCAGTCAAATGTAAAAATGTTGGCGGTTCTGTGAACCATTGTGTAGTTGTAAGAAAATATACATGTTTTTATTAACAGGACATTATAATTTACCCATGTATCTGTCTTGATTTTCTTTTAAACACATACTGAAACACAATGACAATCTTAGCCACACACTGCAACACGCGGATCTCTCCGTGTCGGAGAGTCAGGATAGTGCCTAGTTGACAGAATCGCCCTATGCAGTTTTGCAATGACACATCTTATGACCGTTTTTGTGACGACATCGACATCAAACTGGATATATTAGATGTTGGTCAACCTACCATTCCAATGCAATGGAAGACGATGAAACGGTGCGAAAAGGAAAGACGTCTAATGCTAGCAGTTGTTGGATCTGGTGTTAACTTGTATACATGAAAGGTTTCGACCAACCTGGGCTTCAGGATCTTCCTATTAAAACTATACAGGCAAATTGCGCCCCCACCCCTAGAACTTCATCCTGGACATGAAAACAATATTGAGCTCGTGACGCTTTACAGCCATCCTTAGACGCTGAATACAATTATCCAGAACAGGCAGCTTGATAAACAACCAATCAACGGGTGGCGTTGTTGTGGCTTATACTTTGGATCTGTCAAAAATGCAACCAGTGTATGGTCTTGGTCTCGGCGCTACGTCACGCAAAGACAAACCTCGGATTAACTATAAGACAGTCCACACTGAATCATCTCATGGTGTTGAACGTCATTCGAGAGGCCACTGACGAGACTAGATAATGTTCTAATTTGTTTAGTGTAATATCAGTATTTGTATGTATAAGTGTTTTTTCTTTTTTCTATAAATATTGTATTCTATATAATTAAGGAAATCTGCCATTACTTACCTGATATGTCCTTTGAAACTATTTAAGACATTTAAAATATGACATAGCTGCGCGCCGCCAGAGAACTCAAATCAAATGGCGTAAACTTCAAATAAAACAAACAAACGCTGTATAAAAAGGAGCAGATTTTGTCGGGTCATAATGAGTTATTGTATGGGTATTATCTCCCGTGTCACTTTCCGTAATATAGATTACATCTGATGCTTTTGCAGCTGATAACCTTTAAAAAGATGACGAGAAAAGAGGAATTTCTAATGATAATCAATTTCACTTCACCTCACAATGTGTTCTACTTTGCCTACAGGATACATTCATAATTGTTAAAGCTTACCATGTGGTTTGTCAGATTTGTTTAAAGAAAAACAACGTAATATCATAGCTAGTACATTGTTAAAAAGTTTATATAGAGCGATTGTTACCCTTGTCTGAATACAAATGTCCTACTTGTATTACACAACTCAAAACCTTATGGCAAAAGAAAACCTCAATCATGTTTTACTGTAGAAGATAAATTGCAAAATAATATAGTTTCAATTTTACCATAGCTACGCGGCGTTATATAACTGAAATAATGATGAATACGGCGTAAAACCCCAATTAAACAAACAATAGATACGTCTAAATACAAAGAAATCATTAACATGCCTAAGAATCCAAAACTTTCATAACTGTGTTAATGCAACTAATATCATACACAATCAAAGATGATAAACATGTTGGTGGTTTGTTCTGCTCCATAGTATGATATGATACAAAGGGAAAATCAAAAATGAAATAAAAAGAATGTTGTCCATTGTGTGGTTGTAAGAAAAAATCTACAAGTATTAATTTAAATGAGTCGAAAAATACAATTTACCCATTGTATCTGCCTGCCATAATTGTATTATTTCTTTCTTAAAAGAGCATCAAAAAATAATGTTTTATTTCATATAAACAAGGTAAAAATTATTGTGAAAAGAAAATATTAATAAAATGAGAAATTTCTGCTTTTTTACTATGTTCTTTTCGAAAAGAATATATATCTAGAAGAAGTTTCAACAATTGCATATATAAATAAGAATTTCACTTTAAGGTTATGGACATAGAATAAGAAAACTTTTACCAACTTATCAGTATACAATAATCACTAATGGTTTATGTGCGATCAGTCAAATCGTGAGACCAATCGTTTTATTACTTGGCACGCCCACATAGGAGGCAATGCACAGGTGCCCTGTTATGACTTCTATTTCGTTGTTTTGTTGGCATAAGAGATACTGAAACAACTTGCACCGTGTACCCACCTTTGACTTGGAAGTTCTAACCATTACCCATAGAGGCGATATAGTCAAAAACCTACCTACGACAGTGTATCTGTCAAAGAACCATGGTGCTAGGGAGCATGCTGAGCGGACCCCGATCGAACTTATATTTGAAAACAATATTTGACCGTGAACATGAGCATGCATCATTCGAGTCATTTTACTTGAAAATGGGTTACTGTATGATAATCCATTCCCGCTATGTGAACCAGTTCACGGATATTCGTGAGGGAAGCGTACCAACCTAGTGCAGGGGTTCGAATGATGCAGACACGAGTCCGCGGTAAAGACATATAAAAATAGCGCCCCTGTTAGAGTATACTATATAAAGGGTTACTCAATGTGCCAACCGATATGTTAAGGGAGTATTCATCTCATACACTAAGTTTATTCCTGTAAGGCAATATCCAGACGTTTTGTTTCGTTTTATAGTAAATAAACTGATATGCAAACAATGTGATATTAATGCATAGAAAACTGGTAGTCAAAAAATATGAGATGCGTTAATATCTGATAAATAATGGTCTTAAATGCCAGTTTTATGTGTAAAATCGAAACATGAATTTTAATCAAAAAATAAATTGTGAGGTGTTTAATACCACTCTTAACATTTGTGTAAGTTATATCACGGCATTTCCTTGGTAAGTTACTAGTACTACTGGTCCATTTGTCCTAAGAAGAGCAACACATTAGTAATGCTAAACCCACAATCTTAAGCGCTAAGGTAAGAAAGCCATTACTACCATTTTTAAAGTATGTTATATTCAATACCGGTATAAGTGTTATGTCAATGGTACAAATAAAGCATTATTTCATTTAGAAATATCTGCAAAAATGTTACGTCAATAAGCAAAAGTTGTACATAAATCCTTCCTTCACCCATTTTCAAGAAGGCATAAATAAGGTTGGAATATGCATATAAAACAATAATATCAAATTTCGAATATGAAGCTTGTTTTTCAAATGCACAGTATTCGTTCTTGCAATATCACCTTTGTGAAATACAAAACAGCAAACATACATGTACAACAAATAGACAGCGGGACGCATTTTAAATTGTTTACACATTCTGAAATACAACACTTTAAATGATTTTAAATCAGATATGGACTCAAGTCTCAGAATAGGCCACTGTAGGTGTGAATAAGAAACTAGAATTGTATTCCAAAATTCATTCAATCCCACACCTCCCCTTTATGTGATGATTAATCATTTTCCAACATACAGTAAATCTACAGCTTTTCCTACATATAGTATATAAGTAGCAGACGACATTGAAAATAGCTTGGCAAAAATTATGTAATTGTCTTTAAATATATTAGTTAAATTATCATAGTGGGCCAAAAGTTACCCGCTGAAGATGCGTCTGCATATGATAAAGGGGTAGCATGGTGGGATGCAACAAGACCCTTTCATACCTTACGCGATGCACACGTTCTGGTACAGGAAGTTACTCGTATTTCAATAGTGTGATACATTATACAGACCATTTTAATACAAGTTTTAAAGTATTTCACCATAATTATAAGCTCTGACAACGTGTATTGCAGTTACGTTTTGTGTGTTTACAGTTTTTGACATTTTTTCTCAACATGATATATCGCGGCGAAAGTTCACTTATTCATAATCCCTCGGTAAACAATGTGAAACCGCTACTCGAGTATCACGAGTATCCGTGTCAGTAATATTACGGCGGCTAACAGACATAACCATGTGTTTTATGACTTTTAGTAAAGTACTATTTGATTTTGACGAGAATCCTGGTCAGTTATATCACAACGGCTAGCTGACCTACCAATGTGTTTTATGGCTTTCTGTCAACTACTACACGACTATCACGAGTATCCCTGTCATTTATATCATGGCGACTAGTTTACCTACCCATGTATTTTATGGCTTTCTGTCGGCCACTACTCGAGTATGATGAGTATCCGTGTCATTTATATCATGAGCGGCGTGCTTATCTACTCATGTGTTTTATGTCTTTATGTCATCCACTACTCGAGTATGACACGTATCCTAGTCATTTATGTCATGAGCGGCGAGAGTATCTACCCATGTGTTGTATGACTTTTTGTCATCCACTACTCGAGTTTGACGAGTATCCTAGTCATGTATATCATGAGCGGCGAGCGTATCTACCCATGTGTTTCATGGCTTTATGTCAGCCACTACTCGAGTTTGACGAGTATCCTAGTCATGTATATCATGAGCGTCGAGCTTACCTACCCATGTATTTTATGGTTTTCTGTTAGCCACTACTCGAGTTTGACGAGTATCCTAGTCATGTATATCATGAGCGGCGAGCGTATCTACCCTTGTGTTTTATGGCTTTCTGTCAGCCACTACTCGAGTATGACGAGTATCCTAGTCATGTATATCATGAGTGGCGAGCGTATCTACCCATGTGTTTCATGGCTTTCTGTCAGCCACTACTCGAGTATGACGAGTATCCTAGTCATGTATATTATGAGCGTCGAGCTTACCTACCCATGTATTTTATGGTTTTCTGTTAGCCACTACTCGAGTTTGACGAGTATCCTAATCATTTGTATCATAAGCGGCGAGTTTAACTACCCATGTGTTGTATGGCTTTCTGTTAGCCACTGCAAGAGTATCACGAGTATCCAGATCATTGATATCATGGCGGCTAGCTGACCTTTTTTTCGTGTATGACGATTTGTTACGCAGTTTAATTACATCATTTTCTTGATACAGACGCCATCTTGGCATGTTGACTCCTTCTACCGGAGTAAATTGTGAGAAAAGTTGAAATTTATGAAAACAGATGATTGCCTTATACTCTTATAATTTTGAAAAAATGGTAAATCTGATTATAAGTTAAATCATTTTAAGTTACTGGAAAGTTGGAATAATTTGTGTCTAACCTTTACTTTAAACCTAACCTTTCTGGGATCTAAAATGAAGATGAATCTGGTGACTCGAATTTGAAAGACATTTCAAAACAACGAACATGTACATATATTCATTACCTTCCATACTGTGAGCACTCTGGCTCCTACTTGTAAGATGCGACCATATATAGCGGCTTTGGCGAAATAGTTTGCTATACAAATGTAGTTTAATAGTAATTATTTTGAAAAAAACATATCAATATTGCTGTTCAAGTTTAAAATGTAAAACAACTTCAAATGTGGCACTTTATATGCAAACAAAAGACACTCTGGTCCAATATTATAAAACACCTACAGGTATTTACTTCGTTCTCCAATACACCTTGAAGTTTAATTTTGAGGTGATTATTGTGTCTTTATTGTAGCTGCACAAGGGCTATAAAACGTTTACAAAGTGTGACAATTGATTGTTGAAACCTATTGGTGTCATGTGACCTAAAAAGTGTCTAGTTAAAAAGAAACATGAGAGGTCAATTTTGTGCTATCTGCAAACATGGAATATGTTACTCGGACCAAATGTTGAAACGCCCTTTTCGTGACATCGTCGGATCCTCGATACTTTGATTATGCTCTACAGTGAACTCGTGTTAAGTCGACATGGGATAATTCGAATATATTATTAAGCTCGAAACATTTCCTGAAATGGATCTGGCTTTTGTTTACACCGTAGCAGCAGTTCTAGCAATACTAGCAATCATAACTACTCCTGCGCATTTTTATTGATGCGATTGGATCACTGGTATGCTTTACATTATACATATTTAAATTTAATTACGAATCTTAATATCGAGGGATCCTTCGAACAAGTCAATTACTCGACGTAAGCTAACGTACAGATCCCGTTCGAGTTCGAGTTATGGCGAGTCCACTATACTGCGTCAACATATGAGCCAAATCACCCGAAAAATGACATTCGGAGGTTTTGACAAATGTCGAATATGATCAACTCAATTTATTTTTTGTTTTTTGTGCATTTTCCGCAGATTTCTATCCGAGCGTCGTTGATTTGGTGGTAGAGCATCCAACTCGGATGCGGGAAGTTGTGGGTTCGATTCCGGTCGAGTCATATAACATACTTTAAAATGGTAGTAATGGATTTCTCTCATTGGGTCTTTGGATTGTAAGGTAAGCATTACTACTGATATTATGGTGTCAGGATAAATGGACCAGTATTACTGGTAACCTACCCAGGAAACGCGGTAAAATAAATAAACAATGATGAAGCGGCGTATAACTCAATACTAGAAAGAAATATAGACTTAAATGAATGTGCTAATCAGAGTGCATGGGGATGCTGCTCTGGAACTTCACTGGACGTTACGTCCCGAAGTCCAGTTTTCGTACGACTTTATTATGAAATAATTATAACACAATGCATGTCGCGGCAGCCGACTATGCGTTCGCGAATGTCAGTATTATCTGTCACAAATAGATCTAGTATTTAAGTGTTACAAGGAAATTGTTATTTAAATTTCGTAATGCCACGTAGACAAAATGCATGAGATTAGAACATGGGGTAAAACTTTCAAAATAAATGTTATCTGAAGTTAAGAAAGTACATGTACATGTATGTATGGCATTTCAATGAATATTTTGTATCTCATATCAATTTTAAAAAAAATATGGCGCAAGTATGCCTGCTTAATTAAATTTCTGTGCGTGACTGTAAAAAGAAATTTACCAAACAAATATGAGTGGCAGATAAAACATGTGTCACCTCCATATCTATCTCAGATAAAAATATGATACATGGACGTGTATCAGGGTTAAAAACGGCAGGAGAAATATAAAGGGAGAATGATTGGTTCTTGTTTTCTACTGAATTAATAATGTGACTCCAGAGTTATGTCCCTTTCGGTATTCTATTCTCCTGAACGTATCAGTGATGAACGTTTATTGTTATTTAATGTTAGGAGATAGAAACTATTTAAAATAGAAGGAAATATTGAAAATTAGAATAACTCATAACAATCGAAAAATTAATAAAAGAGATATATACAAAGTTAGAAAAATAAACCCTTTCCCAAAAACAGATACAATAATAAGCAATCAACCTGCATGATATGTCTTTCTTTATTTTGATTTGTGGTATATAGAGGGCCAATGAATGGATTTGGTACCCGGGTTCCTAGGCCCAATGGACGGCCATTGGTCAGAACTGAAATTAAGGTCAAGAGAATGGTCTGTAACAATCCTGAGCAAGTACACATCTTCGGCAGAACTCATGAAATCCATTTATCGTTTATGCATTCACCCTAAATATGACGGGAGATCAGGGTTCGATCCCGGTCAAGTCACACAAAAACTTAAATTGGTGCAATAGTTTTACACCTTGGTGTTCTAGGTTATTGGAAGAGCATACCAACTGATGTGTATTCCTGTTATGTGATTCAATAGAAGATAGTCCCTATACTTGCATTGAAACCTGGAAAAAAACATATGGCAGAATGTTCAAAGGTCGTTCATAAATTAACGCTATCCCACATACAGACGAAGACTTTATCCCATCTATAGCAGATGACGTTTGAACTATTTATCTTTTTGTAATATTTTTTTCAAATCCATTCAATACTTATACTTTCACTTATAACCATTTTACATTCAATGTTTTTGATCGATATTTTGCAAATGATCAGCTGTAAATTTGCAGTGGGAAAGGCTAACAGTGTTTTAACTCCAGATAGATTCCATGTCTGGTAATGCACTGTTCAGGATTTGTAGAATTGACCGCATCGGTGGTGTTATGGTGGAGCGTCCTTGGATGCAGGAGGTCGCCAATTTATAATTGGTAGTACAGACTCACTGGTTCCATGGATTGTGAGGGTAGTATTACGACTGACTAACTTGTGTCAGTGTACATGGTACAAGTAACCTACAAAGTAAACGCCGATATATATCTCTGATCAAGTGTTGAATGCGGCATAAAACACCAACCAAACCACAGAAAATTAATGTGTGTTGTTTCCATTAATTCAGTTAATCCTTAAGCCATTTGGGTATTAGTATAGATGGACTATACCTTAAGAATGTTGTCAAATTTGAGGAATCCGCTGTGGTCGAGTGGTTAGCGTCGGGGATTTCGAAACCGAGTGTCCCGGGTTCGATCCCCAGTCGCGGCACTACGGTCATGGTGGAGTGCCCTTGGGCAAGGTACATTTTCTAGCCTAGTACTGGTTTATTTATCCAGGGATCATGAATAATTAAATTGAATTGCGCGCTAAATGACCTTAGCTGTCGATGCGCCATAAAACAATATACATTCATTCATTCATTGTCAAATTTGAGTCGCCTTTTCATAGTTCCCACAACTATACAAACGACGTCCATTTTCGGTCATTTTGGTAGGTGAAAATGATAAGCAAAAATAAAGTAGATGTATATGTAATTGAATATGTGACAATTGTGAAACAGAAGATAGTTAGGTATGACAATCATATGATATCAAAATCACACAAATTAAATTGAAAGTGTTATTTTAGCACAATCTCGTTCAATGTCATGTGATTAGCTATACGGAAACTGTACTTATTGTGCCACCTACGTGTGTTTCGGTCGCATCATTTCTGGTTTGGCATGTGAGGTAATATATCCATGGATAACCTAACATTGATCATGCTAGCGTTAGGCACATGAGTGCAAAATCTATTATATATTTTCATTGTTTAACATTTGCATATTTAAACACCGATTCACCAAACCGATAACAGGCTTATCTGCACAAGTCCAAAACAACAGGGGTGATATTTCTAGAGCGTTTGGAACATCATGACCTAAATGGTAATAGTACACCTGTGGAAAAAGACCAGCCTTCGCATTCATGCTAATGCTTTAAATAGATACACTTTTACTGCACACTATCTGATAAAGGGACATTGAACTGTTTAAATTGTACACATACTGATCTGGATCTACAATTGTCGCACAATCCTTGTGGTTGAGTTTCCTGGAGTGCAGCTCACTAATAGTCAGTTCTATGATATAGTATTATATATGTTGTATAAATCAATCAACCTTATAAAAGAACACTGAACTGTTTGCAGGATACACATGCCGATCTTGATCTACACTTGTCGCATATTCCGTGTGGTTGATCTTCCTGTACATCCGCTCATTTACAGTCAGTTCTGTAATATTTGTTATTCTCTCTGTTGTATAAATCACTCTATCTGATAAATGGAAACTGTGTTGCTTGCGCGACTACCACCAGGGAGATGACTGATATACAGTTTGTTATCTCTTTTACAATATATAACTGCTTGTGGACGGTTCATCCCCGGTGTTCCATCTTGTAAAACACGTATCGTCGTACACTGTGGTGAGATATATGTATGTTATTTGACAGAAGCCCAGCTATATAGATGTTATCCTCTCTATCTACTGCCAGGCTGTATGCACCTTCCAGTTCGCCATGTGTATATTCATGTAGTACATTACCGACTATATCCATACTCGTTACAGTGTGGTTATCCTCATCTGATACGTATAGTGTTTTCTGATCTGTATTAAGTGCAATGTTACATGGCGCCTTAAATAGCTGTTTTCCACTTTTATCTGCTTTAATTGTTTTTAATATGTGTCCGTCTAAATCAAGGATATTTACGCAGCTAGTACATACAAAAGAGACAATAAATGTGTTGTTTATATAAACAATAACACGACTCTTACCACCAATGTCCACTTCCTTCATTACAGACAATTTCTTACCAACCTTTATGAATACGAGTTTGTTTTGACATGTTACGACGATCTGATTTTGTTCTACACGTGTTATATTCCATGGCTCTGTGGGCACTTGTATAGAGAGAATCACTTCTTTACTGTTAACGTCAACAACCTTTACATTGGAGTTTTTAATATCAGCCAAAGCCATCATGTTGTTTTTTAACATAACTCCTTCCTGAAATCGGGCATCCGTACTCACTTGTATCTGTAGAATGTTGGATATCGATTTCACCAACATATCTCAATAATACCGACTTAGTTGGTGCATATGTCTTCTCAATTCTGTTATCATGCTTTGGTTTTCCTTCATCTTTCTTTCTATCATCCAATTGTCCAAGACTGTTTACAGCTTTGATAGCCTGAAGGATGGTCTCAATCGGCCGAATAGAGTATTCTCGTATTATGTACTGTTCATTTAGCTCTGCATTTAAGCTTTCGTATTGTTTGATTTGACTTTGAGCCTTTTTAACAGAGATCACCCATTTTCGTTGTTGTTTGTACTTGTCTTGTTTTTCCATACTACTGGACATCTCTTCAAGGTCAGCAATCATCGTATCAAAAGTCATCAACGCGTATTCGGTCGATGTGGCATCCTTGTCCCTCACGTTCTGGGCCTCTTTCAAGGTATTTTGTTTCTGAGAATCTAAATTATGGTTTATCTCGGACATACATGTCCTTACTTCAGAAACAAATTCCATGTGGATATGTCCTACTTCATCCTTCTTCTTCAATGCCATTTTCTTCGTATTTTGCAGTTGTTTAGAAAGATCGGTTATTATGCTCATCAGGGATTTGCAAACTGTACAATAGAAAACCGCGTTTTCCTCTTCATCCTGACCTTTACATGGGTCACAGAGAATACCAGTAATAATTATATCGCTTCCTATTTGTCTCCTACCTGATACCTCCATGGTGGAAATGATTTACTGAAATAATGAAATGAGGCAGTCTATATGCACAAGCATATACAATTATTTTACCACAACTGTCAAATATCAGGTAATCAAGATTGTGCACGTAGTTTGTGGATCAAACGTCCTATTTATACTTTGCGGTTAATTGTACAAAACATCTAATGATTATTCTGTCAGAACCATTAGTTTTTTTTCATTTATTCGTTTCGCGTAAGTACTTAATATGGTAAATGTAAGCATTTGTGAAAATACCATGATTTTTTTTAAAACTAGTTTCATAAGTTAAGCAGTACATTACTTAAACTGAAACTACAGCGTCCTGACGCCGCCGTAATTAAAACTATTGTTATCAAAATACAAAAACAAATACGCTATATATGTACATGTCCTATACCATTTCTCGTCGAACGTTTAATACGATAATTTTTATGGCATGTGATTTCCACGCTAACAACACACTCGTGCAAACACACTCAAGAGTTTATTACACGCTCGTAAATATCACTCGGATTGTAATTTCCGTATAACAAGTTCAACAGTAGTAACACTGTACCTTTATTATTTTAATCAATGTATTATGAAAAGAAGTAAAAGGAGGATGTATTACTCTAAAACTTTCAATATGAATTGTTTTGAAACATATCCAGCTTTGCATTTCGAAGAGTTATAAGCTGATTCTAGGAATATCAAGTTTAAAAGTTGAAATCAGCATCCAATAGTATAAAGCCTTAAGAGACGGCTAGTATTTGCTGGCTGATCTGGATCTATACTAATTTCACAGGTTTCACTAAATTGGTTCCAGCAGGCCAGATGTTAATGCTGTATACGTATTGTAACGCATGATTATAATTAAAGATATACAGGCCACGATGTTGAGGACCCTTTCCCACCTGCAGGCACATTTTGACGCAATATAGCATCAGATGAGCAATTTTTGCTCTGGCTACGACGTTTTCAACTTCATTTAACAATTAAGCTATCTTGTATATTCAAAGTCGTCAGCTCCAGATGTGTTGTATGTGGTAAAGGGTTAAAGATATACAGGCCACGATGTTGAGGACCCTTTCCCACCTGCAGGCACATTTTGACGCAATATAGCATCAGATGAGCAATTTTTGCTCTGGCTTCGACGTTTTCAACTTCATTTAACAATTAAGCTATCTTGTATATTCAAAGTCGTCAGCTCCAGATGTGTTGTATGTGGGAAAGGGTTAAAGCTTTATATGTATGTTAACACATTGTTTTAGCTATTAAAGATATATAAAACACGTTTAAAAACATAAATACTTGTCATATATGTATTGATTTTTTACACCGTTTTCAACAGTTTATCAGTAATAACAGGACGTTTTATGGGTGATTTGGGTAATATAATGAAACCGATATGTACATGTAAGTTGTAATGCTATACCAACAGTCCTGAGAGTCAAGCAGGGAAGCTATAACTCTGAAGTGATTTGATATGACGCAACCTTTGACCGAAGCCTCGTTTCCTGCTTTAAATACTACACCACGGAGATGGTTGATTGTGTAATACACTTTATGGGATGAGATGGTTGATTGTGTAATTCAATTGATTGGATGAGATGGTTGATTGTGCGCGAATGCAGAAATCAGTGTAAACGATATTTTTGTAGATTTTTAGCGAAATAAGGGTTCAGCTATGTCATTAAGAGTTAAGCTGTTGAATGGATATTTTCTTCCTGGTCCCTTTCCCTGATACAGATAATGTATAATGCCTGTGTGGCTGACTGCATTTGAAAACAGTTTGACAGCAGAGGAACTGCTCATATTTCTCAACGTGATTTTTAATTTGTTTTAAGTCTATGTTTATATTTGTTAAGATTTACCATGATATATTTCAGATGTGTTTTAAGCAAACAACGTAAGATATCCTATCTAGTACATTGTTAAAAAGGTTATATAGATATATTATTTTCCCTGTTTCAATATAAATGACCCACTTGTAATAACAAACATGATACATTATGGGAGAAGACGAATTGCTTGTAATAAGCCGTTTCTCTTATTCTCACAATGTTTTCTGCTTTATCTTAAGTATATGTTTATATGTGTTAAGTCTTACCATGATTTATGACATATTTCTTTTAAATAGACAACGTAAGATATCAGAGCTAGTACACAGTTTATATAGGGAGATTTTCCTGCTTGTATTACCAAACACGAAACCTTGTGGTGAAGTAAATTGCCAATTATTTCTTACTGTAGAAGATAACATTCAAACTGAAATAGTTACACTTCTACCATAGCTGCGCGCGACGATAGAACTGAAATCAAATGGCGTAAACTCCCGATAAAACAAAAAATAAGCTGTTTAAAAAGGAGCAGATATTGTCAAGTCATAATGAGTTATTGTATCGGTATTATCTTCCGTGTCACTTTCCGTCATATAGATTACAACTTATGCTTTTGCAGCTGATAACCTTTGAAAAGATAACAAGAAAAAAGGAATTTCTAATGATAAGCAATTTCACTTCTCCTCACAATGTTTTCTACTTTGCCTACAGTATACACTTATAATTGTTAAAACTTACCATGTGTTTGGTCAGATGTGTTTAAAGAAAAACAAAGCAATATCATAGCCATTACACTGTTACAAACGTTATATAGAGAGATTGTTTCCCTTGTCTGAATGCAAATGTCCTACTTGTATTACAAAACGCAAAACCTTATTGCGAAAGACAATCTCAATCATAGTTTACGGTAGAAGATAACATGCAAAATAATATAGTATCAATTTGACCATAGCTGCTCGGCGTGATATAACTGAAAAAAAATGATGAATATGGCGTAAACCCCAATAAAACAAACAATAAATACCTTTGCCTAAATACAAAGAAACCATGAACGTGCCTAATAATCAAAAGCTGTGTTAATGCAACTGATATGATACACAATCAAAGATGATAACAATGTTGGTTTGTTTTACTCCATAGTATGATATGAAACAAAGGGAAAATAAAAAATGAAACAAAAAAAATGTTGTCCATTGTGTGGTTGTAAGAAAATATACACGTATTAATTTAAATGACAATACAATTTACCCATTGTATCTGCCTGCCATCATTGTTTTGTCTTAAAAGAGCATCAAAATTAAACAAAATTAATGTTTAATATCAAATAAACAGGGTTAAAGTTATTGTGAAAGGAAAATATTAATAAAATGAGACTTTTCTGCTTTTTTACTATATTCTTTTCGAAAAGACTGATATAGAAGAAGTTTCAACGATTGCTTATATAGATACGTGTTTCGCTTTAAGGTTATGGACATAGAATTAGCAATCTTTTACCAAATTATCAGTATACAGTACTCACTAACGGTTTATGACCGTTATCAACATCATCCAGCATATCTACCGAGGCCGGTGTTATTACTGGGCTCGCAAACGTAGGAGGCAATGTACAGGTGTCCTGTAATGACATCTATTTCGATGTTGTGTTAGCGTAAGATATACTGAAACAACTTGCTTATCTTGTCGGAGAGACAGGATGCTGCCAATGGACGGAATCGACTTTAAGCCGTCTTCCTGATGACACATCTTTTATTCGCATGGTTTGATGAACTCGAAAACAAGCTGGACACATTGGATGTAGAAGCTACCAGTCAAAGGTTATTGAAGATGCCGAAGCTGTCGGAAAACACAACACACGAATACCCTGCCACAATTAAATACCTGTACCGCTAGTAATACTTCGACCTGGTGATCATGTCTATTCATGAATTGGTCGACCAACAGGATTTCTGTATTTTGCCTTAAGAGTATTCAGGGCTAAACAAATGCCCCCTAGACCTTCGACTTCATCCTGAAGGGCAATAGTGAGAGCGCACGACGCTTATAAACCATCTCCAGACGAAGCAAATCGTGGTCAAGGTCCGGTTACATATATTAACTGTTATGAAACATTTCATAATTATTTGCCAGCATGTAAACATTACATAACGGGATCTTAAAATGAATGTCCAAAGTGCATGAGTTGTACATTTCAATGTGCTGACATAAGACTAACTGACGTTTGTTTCACTTATGTATTGGGACTTTGTGATTTGTTTTTGAAATAATCTACTTTTCAGTTTTTATTTCAAAACGGGTTGAGTCTCAAGAAATTGTATTACGAAAC